>CM067761.1:5172500-5650000 GCA_034642375.1 Vigna nakashimae | reverse complement strand
CAAAACTGTATTTATTTTTAATTTTCATGATAAGAAATTATTCTCATTGAACCTACCTATTTCATATTTTGTTTTATGCATTTTAAATCGACTTATTCACTTTTTACTATGAATAATAATATCTACTAGAGCAACCACTACTACAATAAACAGAAACGACATCGGTTGTTTATGTTTATAGGCATCGGTTCTACAACCGAGGTATATCTGGACGAGGTAAAAAAGGTTAAACTTTATGCCTCGGTTATAGGCCGGGATAAAATGAGACAGAAATATGCCTCGGTTCTTAAATAACCGAGGCAGTAGAGTGTATTTTTTTTTATTTTTTCATACTTCAGACTCTCATTCATGGTTCATTCGTTCTCGGTTCATTCATTCTCTGATGCCAAACAAACCCAATAATTCTCCCAAAATTTCTTCCAATTTCAGCTCCCAAACCAATTTCAGCAACATATTGTCATTCTCCCAAAATTTCTTCCAATTTCAGCTCCCAAACCAATTTCAGCAACACAGTGTCATCAATGTTCAAAGCCAGAAAAGCAAAATGCGTGTCACAAATGGTGGTCCATACTCAATCAACAACACAGTGTCATCAATGTCCAAAGCCAGAGAAGCAAAATGCGTGTGACAAAGCAAAGGGCATACCCAAATTTCTTCCTTTTCGGTGAAACAGAGCCAGAAGCATCTCCCCCACAGATCTGCCCACAGACCATGCAGTTCCGACTACCACCAACGGCGTGATTCAGCTTCGTCGTGCCACCTCAACCGTCGACAGAAGCATCTCCGACCACCACCATCTCCCCCACAGATCTGCCCTCCGACACTCCATGCGCGCAGATCTGCCCTTCATGCGCCCAGATCTGCCCGTCGCTCCCTCTATGAGCGCAAATCTGCCCACCGTCACCTCCCTCCGTCACCGCTACGTCCTCGCCGTCGCGTCCTCGCCGCCGCCGCGTCCTCGCGTCCACCGTCGTCGAACGTCGCAGGAGAAGAGGAAGAGAAGAAGAGGTCGTCGCAGGAGAAGAGAAGAGCGTCCTTGACGCAGCCACGTCCTCGCCGCCGCCGCCGCGTCCTCGCTGCGTCCACCGCTGTAGCACGTTGCAGGAGAAGAGGAAGAGAAGAAGAGGTGGTATCGCAGGAGAAGAGAAGAGAAGAGGAAGAGAAGAGGGGAAGAGGAGGAGAATGTTGAGGAAAAATTTTTCTGGCTCTGGATATAAGGCGCGCACAGTAGAAGCCCAATATGCCTCGGTTCTATCTTCCAACCGAGGCCGTATCTTTGGTATGTGAGGATTAGGCTTCGGTTCACTCTCGCAACCGAATCAGTATCTTCTTTAGACACCGGTTGCTTAACAACCGGGGTATATAATGTTTTTAAAATTACGAGACTGCCACCGCGTTTTGATATACTTCGGTTCCATAAAAACCGAGTCATAATATCCAAGTTTAAAACGTTATTTTTTACTAATGAACAGTAGTCCATGAGCGAGTACACCAATTAATTCTCAAGAAAGATAACTGGTCACTAATGGACACATTTAAATACTAAGCTTTTCCTATACATGTATTTTCACACTACCACACTATATACACTGACACAATACTATTTTAATGATAATAACAATAAAATATAATCACACGAACGAGTGATTATGATACCACTGTTGCATATCATAATAACACAAAATGTAATTTTATTAAAGAAAGAAAAATTACATACCATCATCTCTAGTCTAAAAAAAAGACAATGATAACTTTTTTTCTTGAAAATTGGAAAACAAATATAAGGAAAATTTTAAAGGAAAAACTATCTTTCTCTCTTAATTATTCTCTCAAACACTAAAGCAAAAGGAAAAGAAAAGGAAAATACTTTGGAATAATTCCTTGAAAACACACATGTAACATGAAAAGTAAACCAAAGATAAGTTATTTGGGATTTCTTTTCTAACATTAAATACATATTTTTGGTAAAGATAAACATTATATCAAACTTTGTTTCGATGCATTATCCTTCATAAATTACTCTAATACTAAATATAATTTTTGAAATTCGTTCACATTGTTTGTTTGAAACAAATATTAAAAGAAACTTAAAATAAATTAATTTTAATACATTTTATTATATTTAAAAACAACATATTTTTGTTCTTGATAATTAAGAAGCGAACTTGAACTATCATTCAGGGATCTCACAAGACACGATGATGCTTTCTTTTTTTCCATTTCACTTTTAATAGAAGAGTATCACTTGAATGCTCTGATTTGTCTCTGAACTGATAGATCTGAGAAACATATAGTAAATTTAATTTTAATCTCTCTTGTCGGGTTGTTTGTGGGATAGATATAACTTGTTGCTATTAATAAAACATTAGCTATGTGCAAACTCCACCATACATAACACGTTATTTTTCACAAACTTGATCCAATAAGCTTTCACCATGTTTTATTATCCCGAACCAAACATCTACCTAACACTCAAAGAAAAATGAAGATAAATATGGCAAATAGAGGTTGGAATGCCATATGCATATATCACAACGATTGAGACAGAACATAGAACAAGGACGGTGTGCCCTTCAGTAGCAACCACATCGTTTTATGAACACAAAGGTGGACGGTGCTGTTCCAACCAAAACATTACTTTTTTTTCTCTGTTGTTTATTCATCGTAATACTTTTCATATTTGTCTTTCAACATTAATTTTTCATCTTTTCATTCAGAAAATTTAAAAACAAAGTTCTACATCAATCAAATAAAACAAGTGACATATATGAATTTATATATATATATATATATATATATATATATATATATATATATATAATAAAATACTCTTCTGGCAAAAAGCTTTTCGAAATTAATAAATCCGTAAAAACTGGATAAAAAACGAACAATATCTTACAAGATATATGAGTAAGTTCAACTTCCTTACAAATATTTACTTTTTCCTATAGGAAAGTCTACCAGCTACGAACAATTATATCACCTCTCTACAACTAATTATCACGATGAACAGACAAGAGGTTGTAATGATTTGGACGGAAAAATTGTTTATACCTATGAAATGGTGAATTTAATTTAAAGGGATATAATTGTTAAGCATAAAAGCTTCCAAGCATTCATTTTCCTGTTTCTCTTGCCCCAGATTTTAGAAAAGTAAATGGAGGATTACATGCATGATATGATAGTGACAACGTTGAAAGAGTCTACTTAATACTGACACGGTTTTTTGTTTTTAGTCACACACAACTTTTCTCCTTTTCCTCGTTGAATGTATAACTAATGCACGGTTGAAACATAGACACACCGAGTTGACGTTTATTTATTATTTTTAATTTATATACCTTCTGAATGTAAATGTATTTCTTCCTTCATAATCATGATTTATACAACATCTTGTGAAAAATATTTGCAAACGAGACGATTATATAATTAGAATAGGACGAAAGAATAGTTAAGAATGGACGATCGGTTACATAAGTCTAAATCTATGAAATTCAAATAAATAATACAAAGGCGAGCGATCGAACGTGAATAGAGATCAAACAAACGTACTTAACAGTAAACATCACCAAAAAACTGCTGTAAATCAAGATTAAGAATAAGTGTTACTTAATAGATAATGAGTTAGGATTGGACCGTAATTTTTTACTAATCTAGACTCATCTCAAAAATTATAAATATAGATCAAAGATAAGAGATAAATGATTAACATTTATTACGAATTTAAAATTTTACTCTAATACCGGTCAGAATGCCTTTAACAGTATCCCGGATGGTTCGAAACAAGATTTTGATTAAAGCACACAGATTACCTAACCTAACTTAGAAAAAAAGTGTTAAAACGTATTTTGTAGAGATATTTGCACTAGTGCAGTAAGACAAAATGGCACCGGTTGCTTTTGTTTATAGGCACCGGTTCCACAACCGGTGCATATTCAAACGAGGTTAAAAGTGTACATTTCATGCCTCGGTTGACCGCGGCGTAAAGAGATACGATTACGTCTCGTTTGATTGTAACCGATGTCGTAAGTTTTTTTTTTTTAATCCTGCTACACTCTTCCACCATTTTGAAACAATTCACACAAGATTAAACAGAACACTCATCATTTTTGTAACATGTTTCATCTGCAAAAGAGACCAAAAAACCCAATTCAGAATAGAGTCAAAGCTGGATGATGAATCTATGTTCCCCCTCCTTTGAAGTCCAAGAGTCCATAACTGAAAAATTGAACAACAAAAATATACATGTTAGAAGATCAAGAACGAGATTGACAGATCCAAAATGGTGTTTCCAATCTCTCTGGATCCAGAAAGAACACCAAGACAAGATCCAAAAAATTTTCACTTACCAAGCCACAGGACCACTGCTGCGATGACCACTGCCGCGATGACCAGGACCGTGGGAGCGTGGGAGCAACTGCGGCAACAGAGACAACGCGCCACGGCAGTGCATCAAGAACCCAGCGGGGAGGCAGCGGCAGCAGGAAGACCACGCGACGATGGCGGCAGTGGCAGTGACGTTGTGGACGCAGCGGGAAGGCACCGACGGTGACGTTGTGGAGCAGATCTGGAGCAGATCTGAAGCGGATCTGGAGCGGCTTGGCGATTTAGGCTTGGCGATCTGGAGCGGTAGATCTGGAGGAGGCAGCGACGGCAGTAGCGATAGCAGCAGTGGCGGAGGCTAGAGCGCGGAGGGGAAGAGGGAGAGCGCGGAGGGAAAGAGGGAGAGTGCGGAGGGGAAGAGGGAGAGCGAGGAGGGGAAGAGGGAGAGCGCGGAGGGGAAGAGGGAGAGCGCGGAGAGGAAGAGGGAGAGTGCGGAGGGGAAAAGGGAGAGCACGGAGGGGAAGAGGGAGAGCGCGGAGGGGAAGAGAGAGAGCCCGAGAAAGAAGCAGTCGCTGTGCAAATGTACAAATGTGCAGATTAAAAATCAAAACGTGAATAGGCAACGGTCGTTCTGTCAACCCGAGGCAATAGGGTCTTTTTAGAGAAAAAGTGCTAGGTTTCGGGTCTTATTTAACCGAGGCAATATCATCGTATAGGTTTCGGGTCTTCTTTTAATCGAGGCAATATCATCATTCTGTCTCGGGTCTAGATATAACCGAGGTATATAGTTTTTTACGCTTCGAGTTTTATTTAACCGGTGCGTATATGACGCGTTAAATTGCACTTTTTCTACTAGTGTTGGAAACACGGTTGTTAACTCACTTATATAATTTTACTTTACAATTTTAACAAATTTTATTCTGATTATAAAAATCATTTTAAAATTAAAATAGATAGCTATCTCTCTTTCTAGGTACTTTTTATTTGTATACACTCTAATTGCATATTTGGTTTTGAAAGAAATAAAATCAGATTAAAAGATAAAAGGAAAATTGCGTAAAAATGTCTTAAAAGAGACTGTATATAGAGAGTCTGTCAGTGCAGAAAGAAACCTCAAGAACGCATTATGAATTATTGTGGTCTTTTCTGTCAACGAGCCCACGTAGAAAAAGATATGGTAGCATTTTCTTATAAAATTAACTTTAATGGTTTTTTTTGCCTTTTATGTTTTTATTTACTTTTTTATGATTTTGTACAAGTGGAAATTACAACTTTTTAAAAAAAGTAAGTATACATTGACTATAATAATATGAATAATAATTATAATATTATAATAATAAAATGAATATTATTAATAATATTTATTATTTCTTATAAAATAATATAATAATACTAGTAATTATAACTATTTTATTATAATAAATTTTAAATAGTAAACAAAAACCACTTGAATAATATTATGATTATTTGTTATGTTACATGTTTGTAAAAAACTATAATAGGTAAATCAAGAGAAAAAAAAATAAATGAAAAAATATAGAGTAAAAAAGACAATATTTTAGAAAAATGAAAAAAAATGAAAAGAAAATCATAATATATATCAAATGTTACAATATAAGTGATTTCTACCATATAATTCATGTTACTCGCAGCATAAATAATATTCTGAAACACACACGTTTTTTAATATTTTCGAAAGCTAAATTTAGTTAGATTGACTTTAGGAAAGATAAAATGCTAAACCTAAATATAATACGCTGTTAAAGAGTTTTCGCTAATCCAAATTTCTATTATTAATGAGTTAATACATTTTTTATTTTTTATAGTATTTATTCTCTATTTTCTATTAACATGAGATTTAGACTCGGATTTGTATTTTCAATAAATAAATGATAAGATTAGAAAATTTACCTCTTCCAAATGTCTAATTTTCTGGAATCACAATCACACTTTATTTAAGGAGTACAACCACAATTATTATCATATTTTCTCCTATTTTCCAGACCACATTTCTTTTTATTACTTAGTCAAGGTTGTACAATTATAAAGTGAAAGGTCATCAGCTTTTATGTTAAGAGTGGAAATGAAGCTTAGGTCGTACTAATTGGATTGTAGTGTAACAAATATATTATAAAATAATATTTTTTAATTTTATTTTTTTATATAAAAACAATAAAATAAAGAAAAGTGAGACAAATATATTATAAAATCTTAACATATCAAAATAAATACAAACAAGTCACATATTTCATTTTATTGTATTGTATAAATATTTAAATTAATTTTTTAGTGGCTAATCGAAATATTGAGTTTTACGATGATTAATAAATAATAAGGACTAATATATAACTAGGGGTAAATATAAAAAAAAAATGAAATTACACGAAGGTAAATATAAATAAAAATGTTATTTTAAATATCAATAATTGCAATTCAGTGTATCGATGGAGGACAATGACTCACATTCACAAGTTCTTAGATTAACATAATACAGTGCTTAGTGGAGGAAAATAAAATTTAGGAAATGGAAACTAATGTGAACATGAAATCTTATAGTATTTTTACACAGGAACTTGGTTTTCTTTAAGCAGCAACAGATTGCAAAAGTTAATAATTTAAATAATCATATTTTTTATTAAAACTAATATAAAATATATCATCAAATAATATAATCTAATTAAATATTATTTTTTCTTTTTCAAAGAAAATGATGAGCAATAAATTATAAAAGTAAATAATTTAGTTAATTAAAATTTATGTTAAATACTAATCTAAAGTTTGTTATCTTGTTAGTTTAATCTAATTAAATATTAATTTTATTTTTTAAATAAAACTTTATTAACTTTGTTACAAATCAATAAATTTTAATGTTATTAGTCATATAATTTAAAATAAAAATTTGTAAGGAATAATGTTTATGAAAAAAAAAAGTTATGTTTGTGGATTTAGCAACCAATATTTTCGATCGCTAATACGATGGTTAAAATATTACATTTAAAGATCAAATATTTTTAGTGACTAATACAATATTTAATTTGGTGACTTAAATTTTATATTTAGCAATAAATAACAATATTTTAAAACTTTTTATTACTAAAGTTTTACATTTAGTGATAAAAAGTTTCGGTCCCTAATCTATATATTATACACATTTTAGTGATCACAAACCAATTTTTGGTGACTAATATAATATTATTTCGGTGACGAAGACATTACATATAGTTACAAAAACGTTTTAATCATAGTCGCTATTCAAATAGATGTTACAGTATATTAATTCATTCGCTATTTTAATAACTAATTTTCAATTACTACTAATTATCGATACTTTTTTTTTGTGTGTGGTGTATTTAACTTCTTTTGGAACTCTTTCTATGTAAATAATTTATATGTGTAAATGTTAGATAACAATCCTTTTGTTAAAATTTTTGTTATATTTTATTATAATTTGAAACCTAAAAAAATATAATTTTTTAAGTTTTAAAAGTTTTCGACTTCTTTGTAGTCAGTCATATTTCCTCCACCACAACGATCACAGCAATGACTGTACTGCACTATATGGATTTTTTGATATTTTATATTGTTGAATATTTATAAAAACAATTAAATTATTATATATAAGTAAATATAAATTATATTTTATAAATCAATTTTTTAAAATTAAATTAGATATAAAATCTACTTTTAAAATATAATTATAAATTTATTTTAACAAATTTGATAATATTTACTTTTGTTATTCCATTTACTAATAAACCTTTACCAAATCCCAATATTTATAACTCTAACTTTATAAATTTTATATATATATATATATATATATATATATAAGTTAGTGTTAAAGTCTACAATAGTTGCTGTGACGGAAAGAACTGTACCCGAGATGGATAACTTTTAAACTTTAAGAGGTTCTAATTTTTTTAAAATAACTTAAGAACTAAAAAACAAATATAAATTATAACAATAAATATATTGTGTATGATACTTATTAGTTGCGTACAAGCATTGGTACTAGTCAGAGGCAAGAAAATGAGTATAACAAAACTCAAACAATACTAAAAAATTAAAAATGAAAAAAAAGGTAAAACCCTCCGCAAACTAAATAAAAAACATTAAACACTGAGATATCTGTGAAGGAGGTTTTCGAGATAGAAATAAACAAATAAGTAAATAACACACGTAACCAACTAAAATCCTTTCTAAATTTCTTTTAATTGCGTCATCATTACCTTTCTAAATCCAATCTCGAATCTACAAAAGTCAATTCCCTTCATAGCAAGCTTCATCTTTAATGACAAAAACCTAATTATTATGATTTTTCATTTTTAAAGATTCAATTTAGAAAAAAAATTAATAAAAAAACACCTATTTAAAAAAAAAGTCAAGATTATCAGAATAATTAAACCAAATATTAGTTATATTTGAATCTTCTCTAACTAAACAAGTTATTAGTAAATATTATGAGTTTATATACTATGTATACTAACAAAAAAAAATTATTGCTAAAACTGATATTGATATGTATTGCGAGCAAGTTAAATGTTAGTATAATATGTATATTATATTGCAAACGTAAAATCATAATTATAATTTTTTTTATTAAACAGAAGACTATGTCAAAATAAACAACCTTAACACTAACAATTTCTAATATTCTAATAAATGATCATTTTTAAAGTTAAACAAAATAGTTTTTATTTAATTCATTATTTGTTTACATATGTGAGAATATATATTTTTTGAAGAAGTTTTATTTTTTATTTGTCAACTTTGTGGATGAGATTACGATTCTTAAAATTTTTACTGGATCCTATAATCAAACCTCTTAGTATAATTTTTTTTTTTTGAGATTTTAATCATAATCCTCTCTATGTGAGTATTTCTATGAATGCTTGTGTGTTTTATGATGTAAATCAAACATCGATCTTTATGGAGAAATAAATGCATGATTTTTTAGATGAAATATAGGGTAGCCGTTTTTTGCTTTGAGCTATATGTTCAAAGTCAAAGAGTTGAATTCAATAGGCAAAAATAATGATATACGGTGAACGAATACGGCTCCAATTATATGGGAAAGTGTATCCTTTGAACTGGAAAAGAAACACTGAAAAATGAAAATGTTGCTGAGGAGAACTTTACCCACAACATACGACCATATAGAAAAACTCTGTCCAAATTCATTGCATAATAGTGAAACTAAATCGCTTGAACAACCTAGAATTCATGCTGACTGAAGACAAAAAGGCACGTTTATCATTGCGTTGAGTGAGTGTGAAACCATTCTGCATGCAAATAACATGACAACCAATGTTTGACAAGAATAGGAAGGAGAAAGAAAATCCGACCTAATACATAGAAATTCAAATTTAATTTGAGAATTTAGCTGGATTGGATAAGATAAGCGTATAATGTTGAATGAATAAAATTAAATAAAATGGATAATTATGCTCGAGTTTGGATAACGGATTATAATTTTATAGATATTCGATTTAATCTAAATTTATATTTTAGTATTTATAAATTTTTAATTATATTTTAAATTTTAAACTTTACTTTTGATATATTATTTTGTTAAAATTTAGTAGTAATTTATATAAAATCATAGTCTATTATGTAACATCCCATAATCTCCCACTTGATAATTCATAATTGATATATTGTAGCATTACATTTAAGCTTAAGCTGACATCCCATAATCTATCATTTGATAATTCATAGTTGATATGTATATATGTTTTAAACTCAGATTTCAACTACAAACTCATAAATATAACTCGATTTCTTCTAATTTATTCTTCTATCTCTTTCTTCATTGGCACTGAATCAGACGACATTCCTTCATCTGCTCCCGTATAATGAATTATGCTATCATCGCACATACACAAATACAAACAAGTAGGGTGAGTTAACATGCAACCAATCATTTATAAAACAAGCATAATTACTTTGATATACTCAACAAACCTCATATAATAATTATGTCAGACACCCTCATACATTATACAACAATCGCACCATAGATACTCATCCGACATACACTCATTCCACAATACCCAATATACACTCATTCCACAATACCCAATAGACACTTATTCGGATGATACGTTGATGAGTGGTCACGGGAGGTTATGCACTTGTGATGACTTCTACTTCTTACAAATATACTTCCAAAATACTCCATACCATCCACAAGGTTAGTCCTCAACAATATGTCCAAAATCGGCACATAGACCAGGACCTCCTGCCCTTCTCACCACATAATTCATCCTTCTCTACTTGAGACTGGATGATTATTAGAGTATCAGGATAACCTCTAACGACAGGATAACCTCTAACGACAGGACCCTCAACATCAACATATACCCAAATACCATATCATTAGAGAATCTCTCCATGAGACTCATACCATGCTCATATTTCTCAACTCTTATTATACCATTACAAAATCTCCCCACAATACTCATATCATGTTTAGATGCATAAATTCAAATCCAATATAATAAAATACAATCATCATAGAAATCATACAAAATGAATATATCACAAAATAAATTAACAATACTAAAATATCACCATAAATGGTCACCGGAGAAGAATCAAATGTTTGACGAATCAAACTCACTATAAACGCTAGTACATATGACTAGTCACAACTTACTGGATTTGACCAGGACTGCTCTATGATCAGGAATGTACCAACTTCTGTTTTTAAGATTCCTCTATCCTACCATCACAATTATAATTTATAATTCCATATCTACCATAATAACATGAATTCATCAGAAATTTTCATTCCAACAAGATATATTACACAATAATTTAACAGTACATAATTTGTTCAACAAGATTTAAGTTAAAAACCTATCGAGTAAACTTCTAGGAAAGAGAGGTGTGTTAATATGGACAACTTAAGTACCAAGTATTTTCTTAGCCAAAGTGTTCATCGACTAGTTTTTAACAAATTTCTTATTTACAGATTCAAAACAACATCATATAATATTAACACAAAAATTCAATATAGATAGATATACAGTAAGCGCATATGTTTTTCATTAACAATATTCACACAAAATTTTAAGATATGAATAAGAATAAAACAATACTAAATCATAATATAAAAGCTTAGAAAGGTTACCTTCCCTACCTCTATTCCAGACTTAATCTCTTGCTCAGAATTTGTTTTCCCGAAAACCTTCCAGAACCTCTACTCTTCTTGCAACTAAAAATTTCTTCCTAACTCTTTCTTCTCTATTTCTCAAGATTTCTCACTTGATCCTTCAAGTCTGTGTAGAATAGTCTCCCCTCTCATGGCTATTTATAGTCCAAAAATTTTACTATTCACCAATTGGAGTGCTTTATCCACTATCAATATTTTAAATGTTTTTATTTTTTTTATTTTTTTAAAGAGAAAGGTAGAAAAGAGTTTGAACCCATGTTCTTGAAATCACCATAAATTTCTACCATTTAAGCTACCAAAATTTCTTATTTAGCTTTTCACATTTTATTTTTACATAAACTTATTATATTTTCCATTCACAAAGAAATTTATTACTACTAATAATTCTAATAAATATTATTATATTTATTTCGTTTATTAAAAATATGCATTAGACTAATATGTAAGTTCACCCTACATGTCCTCTTCTTGTTTGAGTACACCATAGATATGCTATGTTAATTTAAACACACATACTTAAGTTTTAACACCAACACGAAAATTTAATCATATTTATTACTTTATCACAATCAAATACACAATATATTGTCCGCTTTAAATCAAATCTTTATGAATTTTTGTTTTTGGTATAATTCCAAAAGACCTTTTATCAAATGAGATATCTTATATGTATATAAACTCATGTTTATCTCTTGTTTTATTTGATATGGAACTTTCTTTATATCAAAGGATACTTTTAGAGACAACTTACAAAAAGAGAGAGAAAGGATCACGCGGGATTTCGAAACTATCTCAAAAATTACAAAGTTTTGTTCACATATAAATGTGAAGTATGTCACTTTTGGAGTGTTTAAAAATCTTCTTCTATATATAATATTTACGTATGGGTTGACAGAATTCAATTGTCCCATTTTTTAATGTATTTGTTACTGATAATAAAAATTTTCATTAATTATTATATATAGCTACAAAAGAAATATAATTATGTTTATAAAGATGATATCTTTGATGGCAGAAAGGTAATTGAAATAAAGCTCTTTTGTTGAATTAATATAGATTAATACTATTAACAACTCAACTTTTGTTTTATGGGATACCAACATGTTGTCTATTTTGGAACATGTTTCTTATCCTTAAATGTATGTTATTTTTATTTTTTAGGTTAAATCGTTTGATAGATGTTTATCACTAATTGAAGAATTTTTTTATTTATACAGAATGGATTGGGTTTTATTTTTATAAAAAAATCAAATATAATGAAATGAGATAATTGGATTATCACAACTTATATATATAAAAAAATAACTAAATTGTCATAACAAAAATCCTATTCCTAGTCTCCCCAATCTTCAATCCCCTACACTTAATTGTTACTAAGATAAATATTACTTTATGTGTGATTATATCGAAACACACCAGTCGTACATTTAAAAACCACCTATATATTGAACCTATGCTAATTTGACATTCTCTACTCATTAACTGTTACTATTTCAAAGACAAAAGACATATTGAGTGTATAGATCGGTGTAAAGATCGTACATGTATCGGTGTAATACAATCGGTGTAAAGATCGTACATGTATCAAAACTCATGAGCTAAGGTGATAATACCTAGTGTGCGTAAGAGATTAATTAATATACATTTTTTCTTGCTGAAAAAGAAATACAATTTAATTTTTTCTTTTACTAATATGTTAAAGTCATATAAGTCACATATCAGTAAAAAAATAAAATGAATTTATGATATATAAGTTAGTTTTGAAAAATTAAATTAAGTTTAAAATTTATTTTCGAACATATTATTAAAGTTATGGATTAATTTCTATTTTAAGTGTACGTATTGAAAGTTTCATAAAAATAGTATCAATAGGTAATATAAATGGAAATCTTACTTTTCAAATCAGTTAAATTAAATTTAAAGTTTATTTTTAATCGTCAATAATAGCAAAAGTGTCAATAACGTATTTAATTCCTAAATTTTGTTTACTTTTATCTTTAGTGTCCAATTTAAGTTACTAATTAGTAACAAACCCTAGGCTTGGTGCATATATGAAGTGATTGGTAACCCTAGCTAGGACCTTACCATATATAGCCTTTGCCTTCTCATGCGTACATCTATTTTTGCTTCATGTTTGATGGCATGCACACGAATAAAAAAGTTGACAATAAAAATAAAATTGGAAAGTAACAAATAGAAAATATAATGAATAAAGTGATTGGAAATAAACTAAAATAAAAAATATTAAATGAGCGTTTGTCTGTCCATGATGGACGTGAAATTGTGGTTCTGAATATAAACGACAGAATCTTCTGGTACACATACTTATAACTCTGCATAGACTTTATTGTCCAACTTGATATAATATTTTTTCTTCCATAGATAACTATTATGATTATCTCTTACATCTGTTTCCATGGTACGAATGGAGTTGAAAAGGTGATCGTTGTTTGCTCCAACCTAATTTATATATGGCCTTTAAATGGTAGCACAAATCTCAGAGAGTTTTCACGATATGGAAACAAAATAAAAACTTGTTTTATCTTATTAATTATGTTTAAATTTAAATACTGTTTAAAATAGTGTAAGACAATGTATTTGAATTTTTCTAATAAGCTTTGATTAAAAAAAATAAAGTTTTTCTATGGTGATAATTTTGAAATTATTTATAAATTATAGACTTTAGTTTATAATATAAGTTTATATATATTAGTATAAACTTCGGTTGTACGAAAAACCGAAGTCTATTATTCTATATAGAGGTTAAATTTTAAAAAAAAAATTACCTTATGTCACAACAATTATATATATATAAAGTTTGTTTTATTATTTTATGTTTTTGGCTAAATGTTTAACTGTTTTTATTGATTGTATAGTGACAATAATATTCAGAAAGATATTTTTTTCTATCATTTTCTACTAGTGGGTACTTAAGATAGGCTTATCCTTTGAAAAAGTATTGTCCCATGTGCTCCTATATACACGCTTCTCAATATTTAGGTCCCAAATTTAATGCTATGACAAAATGAAGTACTTTTATTCCTTCCATTCGATTTTCCAATTTTTTAAAATTTAACTGTATTTTAATTATCAAATTATTTATAAAATAAATAAAAAATATTTACAATAAAATTATAAAAACTATATTTTACTATCATTAAAAAAAGTAAACACATTAATAAAAATGAAAAAGATAAAAAGTTATACCTCTTTACTGAAAAATGATATCGGAAATGTTATATATGTATTTTTTATTTCTCTCAATAATTTTTGTTATAATAAATTATTTGTCCAATTTTTAAAATTTTAATTTTTCATTACTTCACGTGTTAGTATAACAATATTAGATTTAAGTAATAATTTATATTTATATTTGAAAATATTCATTATTTTTTTTTAAGTTGGACAATGTCCATTCTTCCATTACATTATCTATAACAATGTTTAAAATGGATGAGTTGACATGCTGGTGATACTAGGTATAACCACAGTAGGTATAAAAAAAACATACAAGTGACTGTGGTAGAGATGTACACGTCGTCTTATTATTATTATTATTGATAATAATATTATTATTGATAATATTATTATTATTTTAAATATTTGTATTGTATTATCAGTTAATAAAATATGTAAATTAATTAAGTTAATATATAAAAGAAAAATAAGAAAAATAGAAAGAAGTAACTACATGTTATTGATAGAAACTACAAATATAACAAACAAAACAAAAGAGAGGAAAAAAATAAAGAAAAACCTACAATAATTTTATACTAAATATTTTAAAATAGTGATTATGTCTACAAAATCTAACAATTATACTTTTAAAAAAAATAAATTAATAATTATATTATAAAGAATAAAATAAAAATTATGTACAAAAAATAATTATCTCTTCATATAATAAAAATACATATGTTATGTGGGTTTACTTTTCTTCATATAATAAAAACCAATAAAATTATAATTACAAAAATAAATATACATTTATAATTTGATTATAGATAATTTTTATTGCTTTTGAAAATAATATTTTATTAAAAATAATAATTATATATATATATATATATATATATATATATAATTTAAATGAAACGGTTAAATTAAAAAATAAAAATATTCATGAAAAGATAAAATTGATAAATGGTTACTTATTAAAGGGTAAAAGTGAAAAAAAAAGTTGCACAGAAAAACAATACTCTTTGCATAATACTATAAATTATTATTATTATTATTATTATTATTATTATTATTATATTTACTTTTATTATTACTATATTTACTATTAATATTTTAGTATGCCAATTCATCCAATCGAACATTTTACTTGTATAAAAATATTGAGGAACAATGTAATATTTGGTTCAAATATAATAACCAAAATAAAAATTTTAACGTATCTGAAATGTAACTTCAAATATTTTTTAGAGAGACTTTTCTCTTAGAATTTAAGATATTTGAAATAAACTAAATATATTACTTAATCTGTTACATATTTAACATAATATTACTCAAAGTAATTAAAAAATAGCTATATTCATTAAAGGCTTTTCATTGTTACATTGGCCATGCAATAAATCATCACTTTTCCAAAATCACATATATGAATGATTAAAAGCTTTTGCAACATCATATCACCCAAGTGTTAAGTATAATATTTTATTTTAATATTATATAACTGTTTTGAATATAGGATTGAGTATTTCTTCAAAATACATCTTTATATTTTATTTCGAGTTTGTTTAGATAATTCTGAATTTTGTTAATCAAAATCTTTTATTGCTTGTATTTCAAACCATTTTCATTTTGGATATGGGAAAACATACGTGTGAGAATCAGTAAAATTCATGCACGTATTGATTTAGTGGAATTCACGTGTCAAGAGGAGGATTCGACACTCAGATGACGGACGTCAGGTGTCAGACGAAGAGGATCAGAAAATCAGTTAGTGGAAAGCAGATGTTGACAGAAGAGGGAACGTTCGTTTTGACGTGTGAAGCAAAAACTTGGATTTTCAGAAAATTTATTCCACTCTCTGCCTGCACCCTCTTTTCAAATTTTTGAAGAATCCCATTCTCTCCTCCTTCTCTCTACATCCTCTTCATCTTCTCTCTAAGAACACACTCCCTTTTCTCTTCTCTGATCTCCATTAAGCCATTGTAGAAGCACTTCCGACGTCAGGAGCTTCCAGATAAACCGTTCGGTTTGTGAAGCTGAGCTGGTAAGTCTTTCTTTCCACCCAGTCGTTCGTTTCCTAAACATGCAAACCCATTTTTGGGTTCCTGTGTTGATCACCATTCTCAAAATGAGTGGTTCTGATAGTGTTGGATTGTCACTTGGTGTAGTTGGAATTGTCGAGCGTTGACGGAAGGGAAACTGGCAGTGGTGAAATTGTATTTATGCGTCTGGGAACGTTCGGTCACGCTCAGAGGTAAGGGAAATTTATTTAATTTAATTTGTATGATTGTTGTACTGTATGAATATTCGTTAGTTGACTGAATGACTTTGATGCATGATGATAAATATGATTGGATTGCATGGACGTTCGTTTATTTAATGAGTAGAAATGAAATATGGCTGAGTTATGTTATAATGTATGAAATATATAAAACTTATATGACATGGATTGTATGAAGTATGAAAGTTGATTATGATATGAATGTATAAAGTATGAAACTATATGTTAAGAAATGAGTTTGAAAAGAAATGATTATGGTATGAAATTTTTCATATAAAAGTGTACGTTCGTTACGTTCGGTTTTCCTGGTGAACATAGTTGAAATGAGATTCTGTCATTTGGAGAGAATCCTAGTTGAGGACGAGCGTCCTTGAGTGGTAATACTATGCTTGAGCGTTCGGCTAAGCACAGTTGTATCTGGATATCCTGTGATAAACTAAATTTTTATATATGTAATAGTATATTTTCGTTGTTCGTAAACACTACTTTGATAGTATCTTATTATATTTATCAAGCCTTTTATTATAAGTTTGTTAGTGCTCGGTCTTACACCTAGCGCTCGTACGGAGTAGTGCTCGGTCTTACACCTAGCGCTCGTACTCGTTTCTTGTATAGTTTATCTTGATGAAAAATAACGTTCGTCTAACTTCAATAATAACCTTCTTCTCTACCGTGCTCGGTCATTAACTAGCATTCGGATTTCTTGATGTAAATTTAAATAAGCTAAATATTCTTAAGCGTTCGGTTTCTTCAGGTGAATCCTTCTAAGTATTCTTCTCTGAAAATCTTGAAGTGTATACGTTCATTTGGTTCCAGAGACCTCTCTGTCTTATTTTATTCTGGAACTGAAGACCTCTTTGTCTCGTTCCAAGTGTTCGTCCTAGTTATGAGTGAGGATTGAACGTTCGGTATCTGGTGTCTTTATAAATTTTTGAACAAGGAGGAAATTGACATGATTAAAAATGAAAGATGAAACTGAGATGATTGATAATGGAAGATGAAAAGAATATGATATGAATGAAATGTGTTGGAATTATGAACGAGCGTTCTGGGGAGGAACGACTCATGTATGAATATTGAATTTGTAAAGTATGACTGTGGGAATGTTAAGTTGGTTGTTCATCTTGATGTTCTGTGGGTACTCGTCTTCACATAGACGAGGGTAGGTCATGTGTGGGAACAACAGGAGGTCCTAGTCCTTAGGGGTACTTTGGACAGATAGGACTAACCTCGAGTGACAGTTGATGAGAGTATTCCAGTTACTACATCACCCGGGTGCACGAACGCCTGTAGCTACACAGATTTCATACAGTCCGGACGGTCAGTCTAGTAATAGGCTTTGTATGATACGTGCGTTGAAATTTATCTGGTGTTGGATTATTTGAGATGTATGTTTATGCATGAATTAAATTATATAAGCTTACCCTTTGTTTTCCTGTGTTGTCTGGTTTTGTACGTCTGTCTTTGTCAATGCAATGATCATCCGTGTGGATTTAAGCAGAAGGAGGAGAGCTACTGGAAGAAGAAATTAGAGTAAAGACCAAACAGTAGGATGTTCGGTTAATAGTCAAGTTATAGTGAAGTGGTCGTCCGATCACCTTCCTTTTTGTTAGGTATGACCGTCCGGTATTTTTCTTTTGAAAACCGTTCGGTCAGGTTTGCTTATCTGGTACGGCTTAAATTTTTGTAACTCTTTCTGTAAGGTCGTTCGGCCATGAACGTACGCTCGACTCTAGTGAAAGACTGAACTAGATTATTAAATAATGTAATGTATTTTTGGGATGTTACAATATAAAGTAAAGTCTTAAATTAGTAATAAATATAATTTCTTGTCTCTTTGCTTTTTATTTTTATTTATATTTTTTCGAATGAATTAAAATTAATAAAATTTTAATAAGATTCAATTATAGTTCATTATCTATTATTCTTACTTTTAACTTTTATCTAATCTTAAATTATTTTAAAAGTTATAAATTAAAATCAAAGATAACGAAATAAGAGATTACTTGTGAATTAAACACTTTATTCTGATTACTTGTTAGATTAATTACTTAAACATCAAAACGCTTTTAACAAATATCTCAAATAATTTAAAATACGAGAAAAAAAAGTTTTTAATTAAAAATATTAAAAATCACCTAAACATCGAAGTAAAATGTGAAAGTATATTTCAAACAATATTCTATGCTGTACCCAAAACAATAGTAATTACTATAAAAATCAATAAATAACATCCATATTAATATTAAATCAAATAAATAAGTTTATGATTATATTATTATAATAATACCTAACATTGCGCCGTCCAAACAGTCGGTGATGACAAACACACTCTTCTCATTTCTTCCCATTTTTCTGTTTTTCTGTGTTTCTTATTTTGCAGAAACAGACAACGATGGTCAAACATCATATGTATATATTTTACTCATTCCGTCATTTCTACTTCTTTTTCATTTGGATTTTTTTTATATCTAATACATCACTTAATAGTTATTTTTAAAGATATTTTAGTCATAAAACATAATATTTATCAAAATAAAAAATTTAAAAATAAAATAATGAATATAAAGTGTTTGTAAAAGTTTATTGGATTTAAAAATAATAATATTTTTTTATATATGTTTTTAGTTTTTAAATTTTTAATGCTAAATTAAATTTTATTCATTTTTAAAACTTACTTTATATATTTTGGTTCTTAAATTTTAAAATGAGTGGATATAATATTTTAACTCTTATGCTACGTTCAATTGGCCTGATTTACTGTCCCATTTTCTCTGATAAGAGAAGATTTGAGGGTTGTAAATGACATTTTACAATTTTACAATAATGTCCTTACTTTATCATCATTGTCATTTTAATGTGTATGTAGGAAAGTTTATTTAAAATAATCCTTAACAATCAAATACATGGTTTTCAATTATTATTTAAAAGAAAAATTAATACAATGTGTCAATTAAATACTAATTATAACAATGTTTAATATCTAAATATTTAGTATTTATTGTTATACCATATACATTTTACTCTTTATTTGTTATAATAATAATTTTTTTATTATAAATAACTTGTTTATAATATTTTATAAACAAAAAAAATCCTAAAAGAATATAGTTAATTATTTATTAGTTTTCTTTTAATTCTAATATTTCAAAAAACAATTATCATAAAATATTTTAATCATAAATAACATTTTATATTATTATTATCAAGGATAATTTCGTAATCTATATTATTTATTTATTAAAATATATTTTATATATTTATCTAAATTTTTACAAATTTTATTTTTAAATTCATTCTTACTCACATTAAATTTCTAAAAAAACAAAAAACAACTTATTCTCAAATTCTTTGAGATCCATCTATTTTCTCTCCTTCAAATTAATCCTTTAAAACAAACACAACCTTAATATTAATACATTTTTACTTTAATATCAATAATAAAAATTTTTTTTCGATATATCAAAAAAATTTAACATAATTAATCTAAGAAAAAATATATCATTTATTTTAAAGTTTAAAATTTAAAATATATCAAAATTATATATATATATATATATATATATATATATATATATATATATATATATATATATATATATAAACAAATTTTAATTTCACATCAAAATTTAATGAATTAATTTAATGATTTATATTATATTTGACCTTTTCCTTTGGATCGTAAGAACATCTTTTCAATGAACACTTCAATCAATTCACCCATCGAGAAACAAATCATCAAAGTCATTTCAACTATACGTATTTTATATCTTCAAATGGCTACGTGGAGTATTTTTGGTCTCTGCTTTTCATTACTTAATCTTCTGTTCTTTAATTTTGCATATAAAGCTATGATAACTGTCAGTATCCAATTTTGTTCGGGTAAAGATAATTTATTACAAAAATAAAAAAAAAACATAAAAAAAACCAAAATGAAAAATACTATTTATTTTACTTTTTGCACCCCCAAATTTTCTTTTAAACACTTAATCCAATGGCCCAAAATAATCTCTTACTTTTTTACTTCCTCACCACCCCTTTTCGCTTATCACACCCCACTCTCCACATCACCATCCACATCACCCTCCACATCTCATTCCACATCATTTACCTTTTTTTATTTACTTTTTCCACATCATTTCCATATTAATTTTATATATCAACTTTTCTAATTTTTCCACTTACTTTTTTATTATTTCTTTCACTATATTTTATTTCACCTAATTTTCCACCAACTTATTATATTATTTTTATTCATCAACTTTCTTCATCCTTAACTCTATAAATACCTACATTTCCTTCACTTCACACACACACAATTTACATAATATCCATATCTTCTCTCTCAAAATCTCTTCATTCCATCCCAAAACTCTACTTCATTTTTCTCTCATATTTTACCATTTCCCAATCCCTCTATACATAGTAAATCCCATTGATGAATCAATATTTTGCTCACTTCACTTGGTTTATTGTGCTAGAATTAATTAGGGAATTGTGCATAATGTCCGGTATTTTCCTGTTTTTACTATTTGTACTTAATTTGACCAGAAATTCTAATTTCATTCAATTTGAATTATTTGAGTTGATTATTTGCATTAGTAATTACAAGGGAAATTTTGGAAATACAAATTGAGACGTTTAGAAGAACATTCGTACACTGTGTTTGGGAAGAAGCTGCACTGTAGCGATTTAATCTGTGTGTTGTCTGTGATGAAATATTTTTGTTGAATTTGTAGAAGTAAAATTGGTCATTAATTGGAGAAAACCACGCGGCCTTAAGCTTAAGCAACCAGCCAAGGAATCTACTTTCTTGCTTTATAAATGGAAGAAGTGGATCACATTTAAGCAAAAGAATGCTCACGGTTTTTATCATGGATTGATTTTGCTGTTTTGAATGGTTTAAGCATTATTGGCATAAAAGAGAAAGGGGCCACCATGTTTTGGAAGTAGCCACATGCACACGGAAATTTAATTTCATGCAAAAGAATTTCATAAGAGGACAATTAGAAACAATTGGAGAAGGGGCCACCACTTGAAAATCTGAATTTGTTGAAGAGTTACAGCTCCTTCATTCCTTTTAGCATTTCCAAAAAGAGGAGACAACATATTATGGAGGGGTCTACCATTTGGCTCATATTCTCGGTCATAGGAACTCCAAAATGCAGCTAAATTTGTTGAAGTGTAAAAAGGTCAAAATCCATTATTCCTAGAATAAAAATGGGAGCCACCAATTATGAAGGTCACGGTCTTCACGTCCAAACTCCACCCGTCCAGCACATTGGCAGCAGCTCACACCCATCACACACGTGAAAGGAGAAGGGAGCCCACGACCAAAACAAAGAAGAAGAAGACAAAGAATGAAATGGTGAAGGAAGCCCACTGGAAGGATATTCACGTATTCATTAGGCTGAATGGATAAGATAAATTTAAAAAGGATGATAATGGGAGACAAAAGGAGGAGGCAGCAAACATAATATCCCTGTCAGCATGCTTCACATACAACTCACGTTCAGCATAGGAAAGAAGCACTTTGGAGGATGATATTCACGGGCAGAGGGTGTCGTGGCTATAAGAAATGTGGAGTGTGGCAGTTTGGAAGGGGGAGATTTCATGAGAGATTAGGAGTAGGAATTAGGAAGACACCCACAGCTACGGGGAGGATCACGTTCCTTATTCCCTCACGGCCAACGATCACCATCTTCATCCTTACACCTTACACACGACCATTCTCCATCACTTCCAACATCCATTCTCCTCCACCTCACGGCCATCACCTTCTTTTTCATCTCCAACACCTCCAACACCTATCATCTTCATCTTTCTTCTTTCATTTTTCATCTCCAACACTATTACCAACACCCTTCCAGCCGCCACCTTTTTTTTCTTCCATTCCTAATTTCTCATCACCAATACACACACGGCACCAGAGGGAAAGTTTCTTTCTCCATTCATTCTCTTCATTCCTCCAAAGCAAAATTCATAGATCTGGATTCTTCCTCATATGAAACCCAATTGCTTTCAATCTCTTTCCTATTCTGCACTCTCCGTATTCCTTACACCCTTCAGCAAACCAATATCAACCTATTTCACCCATAAAATTGATTTCCATCATCATGACCAAACACTAAAATCCTTTCCCCACTCATCTCGTCAAAATTGAACTGCATCTAGTCCAGGGGTCCAAAAATTATGTGTGAGTATTCAAATGAAAGCCCTTTGAGTCTAGAATCCAACCCAAAAAGTTTCATTGCATTTCGAGCTCTGTGGAAAAAGATATGAGCCAAACAGTAAACCAACGTCAGTGCCAGAAACGAAACAATCAGGCCTGATTTCGAAATCATACTGCATCTAGGCCCGAGGTCCAAAAATTATGTGTGAGTATTCAAATGAAAGCCCTTTGAGTCTAGAATCCAACCCAAAAAGTTTCATTGCATTTCGAGCTCTGTGGAAAAAGATATGAGCCAAACAGTAAACAAGGTCAGTGCCAGAAACGAAACATCCAAACCTGATTTCGAAGTTATACTGAAGCTAGTCCGGAGGTCTAAAATATAAGTAAAAATTTATCAGTGAAACATTCAGCAAAGGTCAGTGTAAAAGGAAAGCTGAAGCCATGAGGATGGAAGTGTTCAAGCCAATTCTTTGAGCACCCCCTGTTTCTCACCCGCACACCCCCTTTCGTCTAGGCTTAAGCCCTTCCATAAACAAAATAAAAAAAATCTCAGCCGTTTTTCTGCACCCCTGGTTTCATGTTTCGCACCTCTTTCATTTGGACTTAAGCCTTTCTGCCAGTAAAATAAAAAAAAAAAGGAATTGGACCTAACACACATTTCAGGATGCACTTCTATTTTCATTTTTACCCCCTGACAGATAAAGGAGCTTCTACTCTCTGCACTCCGGGTTTTTTTATCTCTGCACCCCCTATTCTTGTTGGTTTGTTTCTCTCGCTTTGTTCTTAAATTTTTATTTCTTTATTTGTTTTTTTCCTGTATGTAGCCCTTTGTGTGATAACTCCACTCTTGTATATTGCATCTTATATTGTGTTGGATTTGTTCATAAAAAATATAAACAAAAAAATAAAATAAAACAAAGCCGTGTGAGTGCTCGTGCGATCGTACGCATCAGCCTAGTGCTCATTACGCAAACAACAAGAAAAAGCCGTGTGAGTACTCGTGCGATCGTACGCATCAGCCTAGTGCTCATTATGCAAAAAAATCTAAATATTTTATAAAAATACCAAAAATATTAAGCACATGTGTGATCGCACGCATCGTCCTTGTGCTGAAAACATTTTCTGTTTATTTTGTAAAAAATACTAAAAAATATAAAATCTTCAAAAAACCAAAAAAACATCAACATTTTCAAACAACAAACAGTCTTGCTCGCTAGAACTACGTGATCCTTGATTCTCCATCAAAAGTGGAGATACGTAGGAGCAAGGCCAGTCCTTGTCAGGTTCACTTTCCCAAAAATCCAAATTTATTTATAATCAATTTCTTAAACAAATCTTTCAAACGATTTCCAAACAAAATTTCAAGCAATTTTCAAAAGAACTACGTAACCCTGATTTCTCATTCTTAATGAGAATACGTAGGAGCAAGGTCAATCCTTGTCGGGCCCACAAAAATTAAAAAATACATTTTGTTTCTTTAGAATTTTATTTTAGGGGAAAGTTAAACATTTTGAAAACCACATCATATTCGCGTATTTAGGTACTGCCTTAGGGCAGGCGTTGTAGGGTGCTAATACCTTCCCTACACGTAACCGACTCCCGAATCAAGAATCTCAGTTTCGCGGACCATGCCTTATCATTTTATGGTTTTTCCGTAGTTTTCCAGAATAAACTATGGTGGCGACTCCAAATCTCTTTTTCAAAACTTTGTAAGGTTTTTTATTTTTCGGATCGTCGTCCCGTCGCGATCCCGGTTGCGACAGATGGCGACTCCGCTGGGGAGTTTAGAGAGTCAGGCCATTTAATTAGATAAGCGAATTCGATGTGGTTTTTCTTTGTGTTTTTATTTCCTTTTTCCTTATCTATGTTTGATATTTGGAATAATAGCATATGAGTTTCTTTTACTTTATGTTTGAAATAATTGTTCCTTACTTATGTTTGATATGTCTACTTATTTGTGTTTATTGTTGTTTTCCATTATAATTTCCCTCTACACATTATGCATATCATGAGTGGGGCCCTATACCCGGGTCTGAGCGCAACTTAGAATTAGAGGGGTTGTGTAGCGGTGTCACTCTGGGATGTACTTCCTGTTTGGCTATCGTGAGAACCCCAGCTAGAGTCTGTTCTCTTCATTTGTATCTCCACATCTAGTTGATTACTCAGACTGTTGTGGAGAAACAATGAAAAGAGCCATAGCTCTGGTGGCCTTGATTTAAGCATTAGGGAACCATCCTTGTGAGTGCATATCTTTGGCCTTAGAACTTTAAGTTATTCAACATCTGATATGGCACAAAAGGGAGACTATTTTGTTTCAGTTTGTCTGTCATTTCCTATTTTACAAAAAATTTGTCATGTTTCTTTTAAATAAAAAAAAGAGAAAAATATGAAAATAAAAGATAAAATTAATGTTCTCGGAATCATTAAAAAAAAGAAAAAATTAGAATTTCTTAAAATATTTTTAGGGCCTGAAAAATCTTAAAAAAAAGTTAATTAATAAAGTGTACATATTTTGGGGCAATGTTTTGTAAATTTTTCTTGTAATTTAAGATGTTTAGAAATAAAACAACTACGATTTATGTTTATGTGTGAACTTGTTTCGTAAAAATGTATCATCTTTTGGTACTAAAAAAATGTAAAAAAAAATATTCCAGTTTTGTTAAAATAATTTGTGAAAATTAGTCGCGTCTGAATTTTGTTTCTTTAAACCATCTGGAAAATAAATGATGATAATTTGAAATGATTGAAAATATATTCCTTTGCTACTGGAAATTATATCATCTTTTGTAATCCAGTTTAGGGTCAAAAATAAAAAAAAACATATTTAAAAAAATAAAAAATAGAAAATATTTCAAATTACTTTGAACAAGGAGATTATTATGATTTTTGCATCTAATTTATGTAATAAAAAGAAAAATTCGCAAAGAAAATGTTTTCGAAAAATATTTAGAAAATGAAGCATATTTAGATGAAATTTTGTCAACAAATTTTTAAGTAATTCAATCCATTTTTAGTTATTTCCCAAATTCAATAAAGTTCGCACACATTATAGATTGGTTGTTTGTTCTCTAAAGTTTTAACTCAGGGGAAAATGTTTAAATGTGTAATAAGTTGCCCTGAGGAAAAATAAAAAATGTGTTAATAGATTTGCTTGCGGGCCATTTTTGGATTGTTTTCTCAATGATCATCACGTTTCAAGAGTCCATCAAATTTATAGTTTGTTCACCGTGTCAGGGGCTTTTTTTTTGTTTTCTTAGTTTGTACCCCATATTCCTTTGTCATCCGATGTATTTGTCATACTGGTTCCTTTTCTTCTTGTTTTAGGTGCAGAAACGTTTTTTTATCTTAAACCTTGTTTATCCTGTTGAAACCCAAATCGTAATCCGTTGTCAGTCTTAACCTAAACCTTGTCATGTTCAACCCATTATATGTGCCTAAGCCTAAACATTGTCCAAATCGTTTTTGTTATCGTGTCCGTGTTCTAATCCAGCCATGTCAAGCCTGATTTTTGTTTTTTAAACCTCTGTCTGTCTAAGTTTATTTTGGCTCTCATTAACATGTGGTATTCATGGTCATTAAGTGTCAATTTGATTTTCCATTTACACTCATTCCGGTCATGTCAAACGTCTGTTTTGTATCTTAAAGTCGTCAACATTTTGATAATAGGGGCATTGTTCGTGTCTTTGCCTTAATATGGATTCATATTGATTAAGTCTCTCGGCGTGTAAACTTTTCCAGATTGGGGCAAATTCGTGTTCACGTCTGTTTACTTCAAAAGTGTTGGATCATTCTTAAAATCTTGAACAATTTTATACACGATTATTCGGATGATGTTTCAAATTCAACGATAACTTAATGGTTTCTCTTTCGGACCAAATAAAAAGAAAAAACATAAAAAATCTATTTCATTTCATCATCAAGAGAGAATTACAATAAGGTCGAAAAGTGATTTTGAACAAAGATATCATTTTGAATACACTCATAGGATCTTGGCATTATGATAAATAAAATTAAAATGCAAAAGTAATGAAAACAAAAAAAACAAGTAGATCATACAGAGTTACCTCACCATATCAGGAATTCAAACAAAAAAGCAAAAAAAAAACATAATAAAAGATGTTCGAGGGTCGATCATTAGTGATCGTTAATATTACAGTCCAAAACAAAAAAAAAACTTAAGTGTCCATATTACAGTCCTTATTCAAATTTTGGCCACACTCGGCCCACAAAAACATGCAAAAAAAAACGTTTTCAATGAAAAAAGAATTCTCGAGCTGGTTGTGGTGGTCTAAGGGAGAGCTCCGTTGAGGGAGCTCTGGCACGAAAAGTCACGGGTGGAGGCGGAGGAATCTCTGTTTCTCCATCGATTATGATGGGAATGGGGAAGAGGTCCAGAAGCTTCGGAGCCTTCATGATTACCCAACCGGTTTCTCAAAAAAATAAATAAATAAAGGGTAAGGTAAAAAAAAAAAGTAAAAAAATAATAAAATAATAAAAAGAAATAATTGTGTCAAAAGAAGGAAAAGAGGAAGAAAATTAAAAAGACAAGGATGAAGTTAGGGTTTTACCATACATGTACAGGGGTAGTAGAGAAAAGAGGGTGCCGGTGGGGTCCAATTCCGCTTGCCAACGTCTTACTCTATTCCCATGATTGCTAAACCAGCACTGGACGTTGTACTCCCCCGCTTCTCCGAATGCCCTGATTCGATTAGTGATCTCAAAAATCTGAGCTCGACTTGGGTGAGTGACTCCGTAATTGTAAATGTTGGTCATTATCCTGATTTGGTCGTCTGTCGGACGCCACTTTGGGCAGGTCGGTCTCTCCATCTCCATTTCCTTCTCATCCATTTCCCTAATTTGTCTAAATAAATAATAAATAAATAATAGAAAAAAACAAAACAAACCATAAATAACAAAAATACTATGTTCATAGTCTAATGTCTTCTTCCATTGTGTTTCTTTTAAGCTAATTTTGTTCTTTGTATTGGGTCTTTCGAGTCTTATTGTCCAGTTTGTGATCTGTTTCATGGTCCTCGCAAAGGTTCCTAAACGGATCTATGTCCATATTGTCCATGTCCGGTCCATACAAATAAAATCTATGTCCATATTGTCCGTGTCCGGTTCGTTCTCTTTTTAAGTTTTCTGTTTTTATGGGGTACGTGGCGTTGTTCTACCCGATTGTCTCTGCCATACCTTCAATCGAAGGGAGATTAACGTCTGGTTTCCAGCCTATATACCCCTTAAGTTTAAGACAGTTGTGTTTTTAAGTGTTTTAAGTTTTGAAAATTAAAAAAAAGAGGAAGAAAGAGGGCTCAGAAAGAAATGCAGAGAAAAGCGAGAGGGAAATAAAAGCAGACAAAGCGAAAAGCAGAAGAAAATGAAGAGCTTGCAGGAAAGGGAAAAGCATGACAGAAAGCATAAGGAAAAGAAAAACAGAAAGGGAAAAGGGGAAGGAAAGCAGGGAAATCGAAGAAGGAACAAAAGCAAGAACGGAAAAGCGTAAAGGAAAGCAAAAAAGGAAAGTGGGAAAGCATGAAGGGAAGTGAAAAAGAAGAACGAAAAACTTAAGGGAAGGAAAAGGAGATTAAGAGTTCAGAAGACTTACCCGGAAGCGGATGGTACACAGGAAGAAGCTCGTTGGAGGACTCGGAGGCCTTCGAAGGCAGGGACGGAGGAGCCTTGCAGATCTCAGACGCTCTCGAAGAACGCTCAAAGAAGAGAGAGTTAGAGAGAGAAGGGGAGAGCAGGAGAGAGAGTGATCAGATTGAAATGTCGGCCAACGCGGAGGAGCTCTCGACTTATAGCCAAACAAATCCACTGTGGCTACAGTTCCGGTCACTGCAATCGTCTGGTGTCGGTCCCGGTCTTTCTGATTTCAAATTTCAAAAAAAAATTGAAAAATGAAAACGGGTAGGGTTTGTTGGGTCAATCCGGCCCAATACAAGACTTCTTAGATGATCCGATTTCACCAAAAAAAAAAATAGTAAAACAAAATATAAAAAATGTGATAAATAGAAAATTTTCAAAAATAATAAATGGAGTGATGTAAAATTTGAAGTGTTCAAAATTGTTTTTCATCTGTACGATAAAGGACATTTTTTCAGGTTCATTGGGCCTCATTGTCAGGTTAGTCTTCTTTGAACCCAATTCTTCTGAAATATAAATTTGAGTGAAGAATTATTTTAGCATGTTTGTAATCTCACGTCACACCATTTTGTTTAATTTTACTCCTTCTTCTTCTACATTTTGAATAAATCTAAAAATAAAATAAAAATATTGAAAAAAGGGAACAATGCTCGAGCCCATTAGGCCCAATATCCTTCGTGGTTTTCTCTCGAGTTTACTTCTTTTGAAAATATGTCAAAAATATTTTGTTTTCACATTTTTGCTGTTGAATGATGTATCATTATGGATTTGTCAAAAAAAAAAATCAAGTTAGATTTCATTTTTTTCAGTGTGATAGTAGGAATAGTTGTCGTTGAGCCTGTCTCGGCCCATTTTCAGTGTATTGTTTTCCTTAGTTTTGTTTTCTCAATTAAATAAATAAAATAAAAAAATGTTTCCCTCATCATGTTTCATAATCTTCACATAATGTCAGACTTCAGTTTAAAACAAAAAAATAAATAATAAAAATAAAAATATTTTCAATTCCTTGTGTGGCACTCACATTTGGGTATGTCTGGCCCGTTAAGCTGAGACTACCTTGCATTCATTTTGCTTCAGGTCAAAGTTTGACCCATTTTTCTTTGAAGTCTTGTAAAATAAAAGTCAATCCAAAAAACTCAAAAATTATCAAAGTGCAAATTTTCAACAATGTCTTTAGAGTACAATCTTCCAAGTTGTCATGTGTGATTTTCTTTGAATTTGTAACAAAAAAATCTGAGAATGAAAGATGAACAGTTTTTGAGCCCATTAGGCCCTTTTGGCATATGTGGTTTCTCTTGAACCAGTGCATCTGATTTTTTTGAAAAATAAAAAATACATGTTTATGTAGATTTTGTATTTTCAATCCATAATTTCCCTTTTCATTTGTGTGAACAAAGTATTTATGCAAAAAAAGGGAATTCAGACTCTTGTTTGAAGATTTTGTCATGGTTGTAAAAAGAATAGTGTTGGGCCCATTGAGTCTAGTAGTGTTGCAAAATTTTCTTTGGTTCAATCTTGTGAAATCCTCTCATAACAAAGAAAAATAAATTTCTTTTAGCTTGTTCCATAAACTATGAAAAATGAAAAAATGTTTTCTTTGTCATCTTCTTGTGTCAAGTTCACACGGCTCAGGTCATCTGATCCATTGGATCAATGTGCCTGGTAAGTCCAACTTCCTTCTATGTTACTTCTCCTCAGGTCCGATCCGATCTGGATTTTCCCGTGTCGGAAAGTAAAAAACAAAAAAAAAATAAAAAAGATCGGTTCGGAGCCCATTGGGTCCAATTGTCCTTCTTTGTCAAAAAAAAAATAAAAATAAAAATAAAAATATACAAATAGATTTCTTTCCGTAAATTGCATAATTTTCCTTCAGTAATATACTGGTCAAATAAAAAGCAACATAATTGTGGAAGATACAAATTGTTAACAATGTATTTTCAGTACAGCCTTCCAAATTATCATGCATGATTTTTTGGAATTTGTTGTCAAAAAAAAAATGAAAAAAAAAAGTTAAGAATTAAAGATGACCAGTTTGTGGCCCAAAAGCCCAGTTCCTACACTGGCCCATAAAGGCCCAGTTTCCATTGGCTAAGAAATCCCAATTTTCCCAATGGCTCACAAAGCCTATTTCCCATGCTAACCCCAAGCCCAGTTTTTATACTGGCCACCAAAACCTAATTTGCTCTAAGAAAAAAAATCTGTTTTTCAACCAGTATCATCATTCTCATTTCATATTACTTTTCTTCATGCATAAAATAAAAAAATACGCAAAAGTTGAGTCATTTGTTTTCGATGCAAATTATCCATTTTTATGAGATTTCAAAAAAAAAAATGTAATGGATGTCATAATCTCTTGGAGTCAAATGATCAAGTCACATATTCTTAAGAGATATCTGTGTGTGCATTGCTTGAAAACATCATCCTTCAGCCCTCGCTATACCAAGAGATCGACCCAATCATGTTCTTGAGCCCAAATAATAAACACCAAGTTTTACACTGGGGTAGATTTTCCGTTACCTATATTGGCTTTCATTTGGGAGATCCCTGATTCCATTGGGACACAAAAAAAAAAAGAAAAAAAAAAGAAAAAATGACTCTTGTTGAGATCATTTAGTCTTGTCCCCTAATTAATCTTTTGAAAATAAAACAACCAAAATTTGAAATGACGTATGGCCATCTTTCTTCATCCAAAAACAAAAAACAAAATATATCCTTTGATACCAAATTTGAGCCAATATGAATTTTCTTTTCGAAATTTACCCAAACAAGGGTTACCATCACCATAGAAGTCAACTCAAGTTGCAAACAATAAACTTAGTGATCAAATGAAGAGAATTCAGCAAAAGCAAAGCAAAAATGGAAAGAATCACAAAGTGATGGCAAACAAAGAATGAAATTTGAAAAAGGGCAAGATAGTCAAAACAGATTTGACGAATAGCTGATACAAGGTGTAGATGGTAACTCTTGTTTCAAAAAAAATATATCCACAAAAATTTATTTGAGCCTTTATATCCTTTCTTTCAATACCCCTTAGCCCAAGCCACATTACAAGCCAAATAAAAGTCCACACAGATTGAATAATGGTTGCTTAAATTTTCATAAAACTTAATTTTGAGACAAGACAAAATGACTAACAATCCATTAAAAAAAATGTCCTCGGAAGAAGGGAACTCCCTATCGATAAAAATTATATGAAGGAAAATCAAGCTAATTGGGGCAATCCGTTCAAACCAATCATTTCCATATCCATCATAAATTCATATCCCATTCAAACTCTTACCCCGATTCCCAAACTGGGGGGCAACATTGTAAGTGTTACGTAACCTTTCCGCCCATTCTTCAAAGCTAAGGCAATTTTGTGAGTTTCATGTGTTTTTGGCCCATTCAAAATATTGGACAACTTTGTTGATCTTGCTTTTGTTTCATCTGCATATTCAAAGTTCGTACCAAGACCGGGGCATCCCTTGTTGGGCCTCTCAGATTTGTCCACACTAAGATTCATAAATCCACCCTCAAACAAGGGCAGACACTTTGGGGCTTTGTATGATTTTGAGTCCATCTTATCATTCGTAAACCCAAAGTGGGGGGCAACCTCTTTTTGAACCTCGCTTAATTGACTCATACCCAAAACTAGGGACAACTCTGTGAGTTTCATGTGTTTTGACCCATTCAAAATGTTGGGCGTCTTTGTTAATCTTTCACCTGAATATTCAAAGCTCATACAAAGACTGGGGCATCCCTTGTTGGGCCTCCCATGATTTTGGTTCGTCCCGAACTTCAAAAATCCATCATCACCAAAATTGGGGCAATTTGTAAATCTCACATGATATTCTCACTCCCTGATTCATGACTTATTCCCTCACAATTCACAAATACATTTGTCCATACCTACCTTTTTACCAGGCCCCAAACTGGGGCAACTTCTGAGTATCTACGACTTCACATTGGCATTTGTAATTGTTTTAAGGAGTAAGAGGCCCAAGTAGCCAACTCGGTACTCTCCAAATCCTTCCACACATTTGTCCCAACCCCTGGTATCAAGCATATACACACTAGTATCTCATCAAGAAATGTGTAGCACACAGGCTTCATTTTGAACAGTTGACTTTAGAATTGGACATCCATTGAAAGGAAATTGAAAGTCTAAATCGTCATAAATTTGATTATTTCAAAGAAAGCAAATTGACTAAAAAAAATATATATATCATAGTTTTCCATTACAAATAATCATATCATGTACATATTTTCATCAACTTTGAATTTGCCTCCATGTATATTCATCAAATTTTCTTCCTTCAAAAAAGACAAAAAAAAAAACAAAAAAAAAAAAATCAAAATGCATCAAAGTTTTCTCCTCCAATTTCAAAATTACATATTTTCACCAAATCTTCTTCCTTCAGAAAAGACAAAAAATCAAAATGCATCAAAGTTTTCTCCTCCAATTTCAAAATTACATATTTTCATCAAATCTTCTTCCTTCAAAAAGACAAAAAAAATCATCATGCATCAAAGCTTTCTCCTGCAATTTCCAAATTTACATCAACCATGCTTCTCATTTCAAAAAAAATAAAAATGGACACTCAGTTCTATCTAAAAAAAATCAATCAAAAATAAAAAATTTCAACATCTCAAAATTTCAACAAAATCCAAATTTCAAATTCAAAACAATCAAACAATTTTACTTTCTGTCATTGGTATCTCGGCCCTCTGTAAGACAATGGTCGAGCCCAATTTTACTTTCTGCTATTGGTATCTCGGCCCTCTGTAAGACAATGGTCGAGCCCAATTTTACTTTCTGTCATTGGTATCTCGGCCCTCTGTAAGACAATGGTCGAGCCCAATTTTACATTTCTGCTATTTGTCAAATGACCCTCTGCATGGCAATGGTCGAATTTAATTTTCCCCTGCGATCTTGACCCTCTGCAAGGCAATGGTCAAGTCCAAATTGTCAAACGACCCTCTGCATGGCAATGGTCAAATTTAATTTTCCTCTGCGATCTTGGCCCTCTGCAAGGCAATGGTCAAGTCCAGATTGTCAAACGACCCTCTGCATGGCAATGGTCAAATTTAATTTTCCTCTGCGATCTTGGCCCTCTGCAAGGCAATGGTCAAGTCCAGATTGTCAAACGACCCTCTGCATGGCAATGGTCAAATTTAATTTTCCTCTGCGATCTTGGCCCTCTGCAAGGCAATGGTCAAGTCCAGATTGTCAAACGACCCTCTGCATGGTAATGGTCAAATTTAATTTTCCTCTGCGATCTTGGCCCTCTGCAAGGCAATGGTCAAGTCCAGATTGTCAAACGACCCTCTGCATGGCAATGGTCAAATTTAATTTTCCTCTGCGATCTTGGCCCTCTGCAAGGCAATGGTCAAGTCCAGATTGTCAAACGACCCTCTGCATGACAATGGTCAAATTTAATTTTCCTCTGCGATCTTGGCCCTCTGCAAGGCAATGGTCAAGTCCAGATTGTCTAACGGCCCGCTGCATGGCAATGGTCAAATTTAAATTTTCCTCTGTGATCTTGGGCCTCTGCAAGGCAATGGTCAAGTCCAGATTGTCAAACGACCCTCTGCATGGCAATGGTCGAATTTAAATTTTCCTCTGCCATTGGTATCTCGATCATCTGCTAGGCAATGGTCGAACCCTTTTTATTGCATCGTAATTCTCTTCATCTTATGTACTTGAATCGATTGTTATTCTCCTCTTTTCTCTTTGAAACCCAGACGAAATTAGTATTTCTATCTTTACTTATCTTTTACTCTAATAATATAAAAACGTTGTTTGTCATATTATCTGGTAGAATCTAAGTAAAGAGGGGCAGCTGTCAATACCCAATTTCGTCCGGGTAAAGATAATTCATCACAAAAATAAAAAAAAAACATAAAAAAAACCAAAATGAAAAATACTATTTATTTTACTTTTTGCACCCCCAAATTTTCTTTTAAACACTTAATCCAATGGCCCAAAATAATCTCTTACTTTTTTACTTCCTCACCACCCCTTTTCGCTTATCACACCCCACTCTCCACATCACCATCCACATCACCCTCCACATCTCATTCCACATCATTTACCTTTTTTTATTTACTTTTTCCACATCATTTCCATATTAATTTTATATATCAACTTTTCTAATTTTTCCACTTACTTTTTTATTATTTCTTTCACTATATTTTATTTCACCTAATTTTCCACCAACTTATTATATTATTTTTATTCATCAACTTTCTTCATCCTTAACTCTATAAATACCTACATTTCCTTCACTTCACACACACACAATTTACATAATATCCATATCTTCTCTCTCAAAATCTCTTCATTCCATCCCAAAACTCTACTTCATTTTTCTCTCATATTTTACCATTTCCCAATCCCTCTATACATAGTAAATCCCATTGATGAATCAATATTTTGCTCACTTCACTTGGTTTATTGTGCTAGAATTAATTAGGGAATTGTGCATAATGTCCGGTATTTTCCTGTTTTTACTATTTGTACTTAATTTGACCAGAAATTCTAATTTCATTCAATTTGAATTATTTGAGTTGATTATTTGCATTAGTAATTACAAGGGAAATTTTGGAAATACAAATTGAGACGTTTAGAAGAACATTCGTACACTGTGTTTGGGAAGAAGCTGCACTGTAGTGATTTAATCTGTGTGTTGTCTGTGATGAAATATTTTTGTTGAATTTGTAGAAGTAAAATTGGTCATTAATTGGAGAAAACCACGCGGCCTTAAGCTTAAGCAACCAGCCAAGGAATCTACTTTCTTGCTTTATAAATGGAAGAAGTGGATCACATTTAAGCAAAAGAATGCTCACGGTTTTTATCATGGATTGATTTTGCTGTTTTGAATGGTTTAAGCATTATTGGCATAAAAGAGAAAGGGGCCACCATGTTTTGGAAGTAGCCACATGCACACGGAAATTTAATTTCATGCAAAAGAATTTCATAAGAGGACAATTAGAAACAATTGGAGAAGGGGCCACCACTTGAAAATCTGAATTTGTTGAAGAGTTACAGCTCCTTCATTCCTTTTAGCATTTCCAAAAAGAGGAGACAACATATTATGGAGGGGTCTACCATTTGGCTCATATTCTCGGTCATAGGAACTCCAAAATGCAGCTAAATTTGTTGAAGTGTAAAAAGGTCAAAATCCATTATTCCTAGAATAAAAATGGGAGCCACCAATTATGAAGGTCACGGTCTTCACGTCCAAACTCCACCCGTCCAGCACATTGGCAGCAGCTCACACCCATCACACACGTGAAAGGAGAAGGGAGCCCACGACCAAAACAAAGAAGAAGAAGACAAAGAATGAAATGGTGAAGGAAGCCCACTGGAAGGATATTCACGTATTCATTAGGCTGAATGGATAAGATAAATTTAAAAAGGATGATAATGGGAGACAAAAGGAGGAGGCAGCAAACATAATATCCCTGTCAGCATGCTTCACATACAACTCACGTTCAGCATAGGAAAGAAGCACTTTGGAGGATGATATTCACGGGCAGAGGGTGTCGTGGCTATAAGAAATGTGGAGTGTGGCAGTTTGGAAGGGGGAGATTTCATGAGAGATTAGGAGTAGGAATTAGGAAGACACCCACAGCTACGAGGAGGATCACGTTCCTTATTCCCTCACGGCCAACGATCACCATCTTCATCCTTACACCTTACACACGACCATTCTCCATCACTTCCAACATCCATTCTCCTCCACCTCACGGCCATCACCTTCTTTTTCATCTCCAACACCTCCAACACCTATCATCTTCATCTTTCTTCTTTCATTTTTCATCTCCAACACTATTACCAACACCCTTCCAGCCGCCACCTTTTTTTTCTTCCATTCCTAATTTCTCATCACCAATACACACACGGCACCAGAGGGAAAGTTTCTTTCTCCATTCATTCTCTTCATTCCTCCAAAGCAAAATTCATAGATCTGGATTCTTCCTCATATGAAACCCAATTGCTTTCAATCTCTTTCCTATTCTGCACTCTCTGTATTCCTTACACCCTTCAGCAAACCAATATCAACCTATTTCACCCATAAAATTGATTTCCATCATCATGACCAAACACTAAAATCCTTTCCCCACTCATCTCGTCAAAATTGAACTGCATCTAGTCCAGGGGTCCAAAAATTATGTGTGAGTATTCAAATGAAAGCCCTTTGAGTCTAGAATCCAACCCAAAAAGTTTCATTGCATTTCGAGCTCTGTGGAAAAAGATATGAGCCAAACAGTAAACCAACGTCAGTGCCAGAAACGAAACAATCAGGCCTGATTTCGAAATCATACTGCATCTAGGCCCGAGGTCCAAAAATTATGTGTGAGTATTCAAATGAAAGCCCTTTGAGTCTAGAATCCAACCCAAAAAGTTTCATTGCATTTCGAGCTCTGTGGAAAAAGATATGAGCCAAACAGTAAACAAGGTCAGTGCCAGAAACGAAACATCCAAACCTGATTTCGAAGTTATACTGAAGCTAGTCCGGAGGTCTAAAATATAAGTAAAAATTTATCAGTGAAACATTCAGCAAAGGTCAGTGTAAAAGGAAAGCTGAAGCCATGAGGATGGAAGTGTTCAAGCCAATTCTTTGAGCACCCCCTGTTTCTCACCCGCACACCCCCTTTCGTCTAGGCTTAAGCCCTTCCATAAACAAAATAAAAAAAATCTCAGCCGTTTTTCTGCACCCCTGGTTTCATGTTTCGCACCTCTTTCATTTGGACTTAAGCCTTTCTGCCAGTAAAATAAAAAAAAAAGGAATTGGACCTAGCACACATTTCAGGATGCACTTCTATTTTCATTTTTACCCCCTGACAGATAAAGGAGCTTCTACTCTCTGCACTCCGGGTTTTTTTATCTCTGCACCCCCTATTCTTGTTGGTTTGTTTCTCTCGCTTTGTTCTTAAATTTTTATTTCTTTATTTGTTTTTTTCCTGTATGTAGCCCTTTGTGTGATAACTCCACTCTTGTATATTGCATCTTATATTGTGTTGGATTTGTTCATAAAAAATATAAACAAAAAAATAAAATAAAACAAAGCCGTGTGAGTGCTCGTGCGATCGTACGCATCAGCCTAGTGCTCATTACGCAAACAATAAGAAAAAGCCGTGTGAGTACTCGTGCGATCGTACGCATCAGCCTAGTGCTCATTATGCAAAAAAATCTAAATATTTTATAAAAATACCAAAAATATTAAGCACATGTGTGATCGCACGCATCGTCCTTGTGCTGAAAACATTTTCTGTTTATTTTGTAAAAAATACTAAAAAATATAAAATCTTCAAAAAACCAAAAAAACATCAACATTTTCAAACAACAAACAGTCTTGCTCGCTAGAACTACGTGATCCTTGATTCTCCATCAAAAGTGGAGATACGTAGGAGCAAGGCCAGTCCTTGTCAGGTTCACTTTCCCAAAAATCCAAATTTATTTATAATCAATTTCTTAAACAAATCTTTCAAACGATTTCCAAACAAAATTTCAAGCAATTTTCAAAAGAACTACGTAACCCTGATTTCTCATTCTTAATGAGAATACGTAGGAGCAATGTCAATCCTTGTCGGGCCCACAAAAATTAAAAAATACATTTTGTTTCTTTAGAATTTTATTTTAGGGGAAAGTTAAACATTTTGAAAACCACATCATATTCGCGTATTTAGGTACTGCCTTAGGGCAGGCGTTGTAGGGTGCTAATACCTTCCCTACACGTAACCGACTCCCGAATCAAGAATCTCAGTTTCGCGGACCATGCCTTATCATTTTATGGTTTTTCCGTAGTTTTCCAGAATAAACTATGGTGGCGACTCCAAATCTCTTTTTCAAAACTTTGTAATGTTTTTTATTTTTCGGATCGTCGTCCCGTCGCGATCCCGGTTGCGACAATAACATTTACTATCAAAGAGTGTTTCAAGTAAAAGATTTTTGAAATATTGATAGCCACAAAGTGGTCCAACATCGATCTTGGTCATACCACTTATGATTCGAGATGTCTTCAATATGATACTCGCATAATCTATATCAAAATATCATGATTACCGACACGAAAAGCTATAAATCAATTGTTAACTTATTTAATTGGTTTATAATATAATTTGAGTAATATAAAAATATTTAAAACATACGTGAAAATAGTTTATTTAAAGAGTTTTAGTTTATAAATCACTTTAATTAGCTTCCTAGTTATTAACATATAGCTTTTGTTTATAACTATTTCATATATGTTAATAAATTTTGTTCATATAATAAAAAGTTAAAAATATATTTAATATTACAAATCGAAGTAATAAATATTTCATTACACGAGATGGTGTGAAAATTATATACAATCAACATTATAAAAAAACATAAATAATGTAAATTCTGGAAATTATAATAAATAAAAAATATACAAATAAGATTAAATATTTAATAGAATATTTAATAAATTACGATAAAAGATAATAGAATATTATAAGTTAAAAGATTTATTAAATTATGATAAAAGAAGGTAAAATATTTTAATGATATGTATTAGAAGTGGACTTGAGCCTAACTCAACCCGACAAAACCGGCTTGTAGGGTGAGGTTTGCACCTCACTTATATATTTTAATTTGGCCTTATCTCTAGTCGATATGGGACTTCCCGTGCCCGATAACAGGTGGAATAGAAGAATAGAATGCCCACTTAGAACTCGCTAGGATAGACTCTAACCTGGCTCTAATACCATATTAGAAGTGGACTTGAGCCTAACTAAACCCCACAAAACCGGCTTGTAGGGTGAGGTTTGCACCTCACTTATATATTTTAATTTGGCCTTATCTTTGTAAGGACCGAGCATTTTTTTTAATGAAAGTGGTGGGGGAGGAGCTCACTTCCTGCTGCTAGTGGAGGGTGTGAGGACCGCACGTCCTCTTTCTTTTGGTAGTGGTGGGGACTCCATGTTCAGCAATGGTGCAGCTACCGGTGAAGGGTGAGTCACTCCACTTGGAAGTGCTCCAATCACCAAGGAGCACCATCATCTCCTTCGTTGGTGGGCATAGCACTGAGGAGTGGCTGTGGGAAGCACCATTTCTTCCTTATTAAAGGTAAAAGCCATGGATTCAAAGGGATTTAGGGATTCTGCGGATTGAAGGAGTTGCTGCCATATTTGAGAGAAGGTGAAGTAGGAGCTGCCGAAGTGCAAAGAGGCATTAACGCTGCAAGTTCTGGGAGAGGAGAAGTGGAGAACTCTTGAAGTTGGAAGGAGATCAAACCCTTTGGAGATAAATTCAAGGAAGTCTTCAAGAGGTAAGGGGAGTTGGATTTTCTGTATGTTGGTAGTTGTTGCATGATGTAGATGCTGGAAATTTGAGGTTGTGTGTATGGTTGGACTGAAAATGATATGTTGATTCATGTATGTAATCTCGTATGTTTTGGAATTGAAGGAAATTAGGATTTTGTAGCTTTTTAGTTATTGTGAGAGGAAGTGAGGTAGTGATTTTGAGTATTTGGGGTCTAGAGTGTTATTGAGCATTTGGAACAGTTTCACCCACTGTATTGTGACTTGTTAGAGTCATCAAATTGATCAAAATAGGTGCAAAGTAGTGGAATTGGATTTTGAGTATCAAAGTTATGAAAATTGGTGTTTTATGGTTGAATTTGAGTATGAATCCCTTAAGAATTGAATAAGGAACGATTATAATCAATTAGGTAAGTCCAATCTAGTATAAAACGTGAATTTAGGGTGTTAGAAGTTAATAAAAAGGGTTGAAAATGGTAAAACGAGGTTCTGGCCTCAATCTGCAGAATTCTGCATTCTGCAGAATTCAAGCCCGGCGCCCCTGTCGCGCCAGGCGCCCGGCGCGAGTGGCCTCTGGAAAAGTCGCGTCCAGCATATCGCGCCTGAGCGCGAGATGCTAGAGTGAGCGTTCGTCCAATTTGATCCAAATTGGACGTTCGTCCGTTTTGAGCCACATTGGACGTTCGTCCAAATGGCTCGATCAAGCGTTCGACCTTTAGTCTATGTTGAGCGTTCGGCCTTTAGTCTATGTTGAGCGTTCGGCCTTTGATCTAAGTTGAGCATTCGGCCTGCTATTGTGAGCGAGCGTTCGTCCTTAACTTCAGCTTGTGCGTTCGACCTTAAGTTTCAGTGAGTGAGCGTTCGTTCTTAATTTGCGCGTTTGTCCTTAATTTCACCTTCTAAGTGTTCGTCCGCGTTCGTCCAACTGTGCGCTCGTCCGCGTTCCTCAGCGTTCGTCCAGACTACGAGCGTTCGTCCAGATTTCTCAGCAGTGAGCGTTCGTCCAGACTGTTCGGCGGTGATCGTTCGTTCAGTAAGCGTTCGGTGAACAGTGCTCGTCCAATAATGTTTTGATTTTTTTTAAAATTCTTTTTTTTTCTTGGATTGAATTACATGCAATGTTTGGAAAAATATATACACTGTGAAATGATTTACGAGGTATGTTGGATTTACTGTAATATATGGGGATATCTGGTATTTGTCAGTAACAGTATAATTCACAGACGTAATTCCATGGTCCTCAAGGAGGGGATACATGGTGGTGGACGTAATTCCATGATCCTCAAGAAAAGGAGACATGGTGGTGATTTGGGTTGTACAGAATGATTGCATGGTAGCTCAGTCTTGGGGGTTTTCCTGACGCTCCAATGGTCTTTCATTCTCAAGTAGAGAGGATTGATCCATGTGGTGAGGCGTAGCAGGAGGTCCTAGTCTCGGAGGCTTCCAGTATGCTCCAAGGCGCGGAACGGACTAACCTCGTGAGTGTGGTAGGGTGGAACCCATTGGCAATGGCTTTGCAAAGCAGTAGAGGCCACCACGAGTGCATAACCCGCCATAGCTCGGTAATCATTCTGGTCCGGACGAGTCGGGATATAAAGTAACAAGTCGGGGTCTAATGTAATAAGTCTTGTGATATTGATTTACCATGTATGATTGACTTTTGTATATCACGTTGAATTGTATAACATGCTTTTTATATCTAGCTCACCCTTGCATTGTTTGTGTTGTGTGCTGTTTGGGTATGATTCTTTGGCGATGATCATCCACTTGGATGGGAGCAGATGGCGAGGATGATACTTTGGAAGCAGCTCTTGATGGGGACAGCAGTGTTGCAGCTTAGTTTAGCTAGTTTCTCTTCGTGGTTCCTAATGTTTGGAATAAACTCGTGTGTATTCTAAGTTTAAATTCTCTCTGTTTTTTATGGAGAAATTCTATTTACCCTTGTTGTAATTTTCGCACTATTCTGAGGATGGTTGTAATCCTTAAAATTACTCTTGACTGCTTTCTCATATTATGTATGATGACGTCTTTATTATATATGCATGATGTATATTTTTGGGACGTTACAATCTCTAGTCGATGTGGGACTTCCAACAATATGTATAGTTAGAATAATATTATAATATATATATATATATATATATAATATTTTAAAATAACATTTTAATTGAATATTTTAAAATATAATACATTATATATAATAGAGAATATGATGAGGTTATTATATTATAATTTGTACATAACTAATATCATTAAAACAAAAATAACTTTTAATGTAGGTTATTTTAAGTTTTTGACTTATGTTAAATGTCCAACAACATAACAAATTTTAATTAATGTTTGTTGTCTTATAAAAGATGTTAATTAACTTATGTTGTAAGAATAATAAACGTCAATTTATGAACTTTTTTTAAAAGAATTTTGTCAATATTTTCTTCCACTAAAACCATAAAAAAATAATATTAAACGCAAGAATACACAACACAAATTTTCAGAATTTAAGCAAGTAGTACTAACCAATAAAAAGTGCAACAACCAATAAAAATGCAACGACTAATATGCATAAAAAACCAAAATGAAACTAACCGTGAAGGTGAAGGAGTAGACATGTGCCACTATGAGGGTGAGGAGAAAAATGCACACAATAACGGTCTAAAAACCACTGTCGTAATTGTCCTAGAACACGCCCAAGAATTGCACCTAAAGCCAACAAAAACGAATTTTAATCAATGCAAATGAAAGATAATGGTTCCAAACATATTATAATCATTGCAAATTGATTTTAAACGGTGCAAAGTTGAAGAAAACTTACCTGAACGTTAATGGCAAATAAGAGAAAGCAGAGGAAGAAGTTGAACGCAACGAGAGAAAAAACGCGTAACTGATGCTCACGTTCTAGAGTGGGTAAAAATGTAGGGTATTTGTTGTCAGCCTCCCTCCAACCGACGCCAAAGTGCTCTACGACTTCGGGCCTCCTTCCTAGCCATCTTCTAAGTGATAAAAAATTTAATATTGGTGCAAAAAATGAGGTAATTTTGCACCTTTCACTAGTGAAAAACTGTTTTAACTAGCACAATAGGCTTCAAATTAGAAGAAACTGAAACCTTTTAAAACGCGGTGGCATTTTCATAATTTCGACCATCTTATACGCCTCGGTTCAAAGGGAACCGAGCAAAAAACCCATATTACCACGATTAAATTAGCAACTGAGGCCTAAAACCCTGCAAAATTTTTTCTGTCCCTCTGCAAAACAGACTTTTGGCTTGACACCTTTTTGAAAAGGACATACTGCCTCGGTTCTACACATAACCGAGGTAGTATGTCCTGTGCAACACTGACAGTTTTTATGTGAAAAGGGTTTTAGGCATCGATTGCATTAATAACCGAGGCGGTAAGGGGTTTATTGCCTCGGTTAAAATAAAAAGAATCGAGGCAGTATCTCTTTCGATATTTAACTTCTTAGAAACGTAAAACCTTTTAACCTAATGTTCAATTTTCTTCCTCGTCGTTTTCCCGTTCTTCCTTGCGATTTTCTTCTTCTTCCTTCTTGTTTCCTCTACTTCTCTCAAGCAAAGCTCTTGGTTCGTTTCTCCTTATTGTTTAATATAAAATATGAAAACATTAGACTAACATTCTAATTTCATTACACTATATTAACCTAATGTTCATTGGTTAAGTAGGTTTTGTGGCGTTGAAGTGGGAAACAATGCATCATAAACTTAAAATTTGTCCATTAAAAACTAAAAAAAAAGTGATTTTAAATAGGGAAAATACCCCATTTTCTGAAAAAAAAGGACATCTACGGCCTCGGTTCAAAACCAACCGAGGCAAAAGACCCCACATATTGCCTCAGTTTAGAACCTAGACATAAAACTTACCCATTTTTTCCTCGCCTGTATATACCTCAGTTCATGAACCGTTGCGTAAAGGCAAGAATAACCGTTGTCGTTTCCCTTTACTACACTAGTGTTTTTGACGTCTGTGGGGAAGGGGGTCGACGCTAAGTGGCAAAAAAAATTAATATTGACGCCCAAATGTGGAAATTTTGCACCTATTTACATCTGTGGGAAGGGGAGTCAACGTCTAAGTCGTAAAAATAAATATTGACACTTAAATGAGATATTTTCATACATTTTTAACGTCCGTGGGGGGATCCGATGTCTAACTAATTAGACGTCTTGGGACCTGATGCCGACGTCTAAAGACAATAAAATAGTGACTTTTCAGTTATGTAGCAGACCATTTGATGTCTGACTTTAGGGGAGCCGACGTCTATACCTTATATGACATTGGGGCTCATTTAATCGGCTTGTATAATGACGTTTTATTTACAAAACTTCCACCGGTCATTTTTTACATTGAATTTTTTTTCGTTAAACGTTAAACGCGTGACGTTAAATGATATTTTTGCACTAGCGGTCAAAACAGGTAACCTGGTTCAACTCCACCCGATCCACCATGGGTTGGTTATTTAGTGAGCCCACTTAACTCAGATCATTTAGTAGCGAGCCAAAAGAAATCGAACTAGACCTAAGCCACCACGGGTTGATAGGTTAAATGAGTTAGTTCACTAACTTACTTAATTATAATTTTGTTTTCAAATCTAAAAATAACAATTTATTTTTATAATTCAAATCTAAATAAGTTTTATTGTAAAATGATGTTAAACTCCAAAGACAATTCAAAAAAAAAAATACAAACAATCCAAATGTAATCCAAAATGAAGCACAAAAAACGAACCAAAAAGTTTCTAGAATTGATCATTTTTGTGTCACTTATCCATTTATAATATTAGAGTCTTAAATAGATAAATTCATAATATTATTTTTCTCTTGGAAACATATTTTTATTTATCCTCATCTATAACACAATAAAATAAATATTAACTAATAATATTTAAACATAAAGAGATAAATAATTAAATTAAATTAGGTGGGTTGGTGAGTCAACCGGTTCACCACGGGTTCAACCTGGGTGAGCGGAGTACTAAGTGGATCGGATTGAAAATTGACCTGTATCAAAAAATGACAATTATATATATATATATATATATATATATATATAATGGTATATTTTTTTTAGTAAGATATAAGGTGATATTTGTTATTAAAATCTTAATATTATGTCTTAAATTTTGTAGGAGATAAAATTGGTTTATTAGGTTAAACAATATATATGAGTAGAATGAGCTGTATAAGAGTTGAAGGATTAAAATAATTTAGTATTCAAATTCTCAAGCGGTTTAAACTTGTTTTTGTATTTTATTTATAATTATATAATGAGTCTTGGTTCGGTTTTGATGTTGTGTGGGAAACCTGTATGGGTAGGAGATGGTTGTTGACATGTTTGTAAGAGTGTAAGTCTCAGTAAGAAGCGTAGTCTTGGAGTCTTGGTAAACTTTGTGTGGTGATATAATTGGGGAACTTCGCCCATAACTCTTCGAGAAAGCAATGAAGAGTTCTAGCTCTAGTGATAAGTGAGTGACCGGTAAGTCGTGTGCATGAGTTGTAGTTGAAAATTGTTGATGTTTCAAAGTAATCAATTTTTCCAGCAAGTAAGTACTCTAGGTATTTTCTAGTACAACAAGTGTTGTATCATAGAAATTTGGTAGAATACACAAAATTTCAACTAGCTTGACATGAATGAAACAATAAAAAAGTGGTGAAAGGTGTGAAAATAGTTTTGATATAAGAAAATAAAGTTGATTTTGCAAGACCAAAAGTAAAGTAGATTGTAATAAAAAAGATTATTTTCAAGATGATAAAATCGTGTTGAAGCTAGATTTCACTACTTTTTTTTCTCTACTTTAATGGTTCAGTTATTATTCATAAAGATACAATTAATCATGTCCTGAAATTTATCTTTGAATGTAATTATTGTTCCATTATGGTACCTAGAGCCTAAGATCATCATACTTCAATATTATGCCTTAATGACTGCTTGAATGAACAATTTGCATTAAGATCAAAACTATATAACCACTAGAGCCTTAGATATATTTCTAACATATAAAAGCACAAGGAGAATTAGTTGGACCACAACTTGGAAAAAATTTCTACTCAATCCCAAGCCATTGAAAATAGATTAGTGATCAGTCATCCATTAATTCACAAACATGTAATGAAAACATACTTTAATAAATAAAACAATACCAATTCAAGAAAATTCCAAGGATCCATCTTCCATAGAAGACTTTAGTTCTTCTTGAATGTGCTTGGCCATGACTAGGAAGTATGTCATCTTGGTTTCAATAATGCTGTTAAGGATGATGACGCTTTTCACCCACTATGAGAGAGTCGTAAGACCTCAATACATTATAGTATTCACTTTCCATCTTGCAAGTAGGGTAGGTGTAAGGGGTCCTCAACACGAATGTCGTGTTGTCAACGATCTCCTTTCCTTTCTCCCGCTCCTTAATGGTTAGGGCATCAACCTTAAAGAAATTTGTAAACTCCTTCAAGACGTGGCACAATATTTACTAGACTCGGATAATTTTTTAAAAAAATAAAAAAAATACAATAAAATTTTGAAAAAAAAATCACAAACTGACATATGATACACATTGTTAATTTTTTGTTAAAAATTTAAAGAGCATTTCAAAAAACTAAATTGAAAAAAATTTATCAAAACAAAGACCACATTAAACAACAAAAATAATGAAGACCATATTAAAAAATTAATAAAGCACAAATCAAAATAGTATTTAGGCGTTAAACATAATATAGAATGAAAGAATATATTATAATGAAAGAAACCGTTACAATCATTTAATACACATTATATTACACCTTTTCTTCTTCAATTTTTCTAGTAACAAAAATTTTCTTTTTTAATTGCTACATTACTTTAAAGGGCAGGGTTGAAAAATAGTTATTAAATGTAAAATTTATTTTCCTAATTGTATAGTAAACTTAATTTAATTTAATTTTTTTCTTTATTCTTCATTCATATCAAACATAATCTCACATGAACTTTTGATTCTTTTAGATTTTTTTCTTTTTCTATTTTCTTTCATTTTATTTTAATAACCAGATTTTTCATTGTAATCATATTTTTTATTTTTTTTATACTTGATTAGTTTATAGTTATATTATTCAAACAACAAGTTAATATTCTTTTTTAAGTAAGGTCATGTTAAAGATTACTACAAGTTTTGATATTTCAAATATGTTGGTATTTGAAAGTCCGTCAATCTTTTACTATGAAAATTTATTAAAAATAAAATAAAATAATACATAAAATGGAAGACTACACCAAACCCATTATAAAAATAACTTTTTACGAAACATAGACAAATTATACTTATCATAAAAGGAATATAAGTAAGTATATAGAGGTAAAACATTAAACTATTTATATTGTTCTCTACCAATCAAAGTTAAATTAGCTAACTTATAAGCATAATGATTTTTTTTTTACGAAAAACATGAGAAACTGAGGTGTGTATGTTTACAAAAATGAAAACAGTGATGTCATTTCCTTATAAGACTCCAAGGATCCACTCGTTAATCCAAAAAACTATGATGGATTAAAGAAAAATCATTCTTCAATCAAAGCCTCTGAAAGACATTCTTCCAAACATGCTTCAATGAAAGAAATGATCCTCATAAACTTAACATAAATAGAAGTTTATACAGAAAAAAAATTGAAAAACTACCCCATATTCACCCATTTTCCACACATGAAGCCAAACTAGGACACCTTCTAGCTACACCATTAGTCATATTATGCCCATAAATGAAACCATCATACTTTTCCTATGGTTTGAATATTGAAAAATTTCAGCAGCAAAATATCAACGGTGATAATATTCATATGCTTTTTAAATCTATTCTTAGCCATAAGAACTAACTTCTTAATTTGAAAAATAACCTAAGAAAACACAATTGGATCTTAAAATCTACTATGACTTCTCATCCTCCGTCAACCAAGCTCTCCTAGGGTCGAGCTTCTTAAATAGAGCTCTCTAGACTAAGCTATTTTAGCCGAGCCCTTCAAACTGAGCTCCTTCAATCCAGCTCTCTAAGACGAGCTTCTTTAAGCAACTCTCCAAACCGAACTCCTTCAACCAAGTTTTCATGGCCGAGCTCATAAGAACGAACTCCTTCAGTTGACCACCTCAATCGAGCTCTTCTAAGGTTGAACTCTTCCAAAGTTGAGCTCCATTACTCAAGCTCCTCTAAGGCCAAGCTCTTCCAAGCCCCCAGGTTAAGTAGGATTACAATGACATAACATAATTATCCTTCTGAAGGTACCAATCGAACACTATAGACAACATAGAAATCGAACACTATAAATAACTCGAAAACCGAACACTATAAACATAATAGAAACTGACTGGTAGAGTAACTCAACTCATCCAACCTACCATATAACTCTGTCGGTTAAGATTTCCCGAAACCAAAAATATTATATTATCAAGGCTTAATAGCCAATTTTGTCCCTAGTTTCATTGATAAATCTCAATTTAGTCCCTCGTTTTAAAAATGTTTGAAATAGAATCTTACTTTTAAAATTTTGAGTCAAATTAGTCATTTTCGTTAAATATAAATGAGCGTTAAGGATTTGATGCTTTGACAGAAAACAGTACTAACATATTATTTTATAAATATATTTCTCTTCTTCTTTCTCTTAATACAAATTCCTAGGTGCATGGAATAGTGTGCCACTATAGACCATTTATACTTAATAACTCATTTCTCCAATAGCTTTTACTTTTATTAAATATTTATCGTTCATAAATTTAAATAATTTTATCTTTTTGTAAATATATATTATTTTAATTAATAATAAAAAAGATAATGAATGTTATTAAAATCAGATAAAAAAGAAGATTTTGTTTATTATTCATGTTGTTGATTTTAAATTGTTCTTTCTCTTTTCTAATATATTTATTACTTTTTTTTTCCTGTTACCCTTATAATAACTTTATTTATTTAATTTAGACATGTATTTAATGTATTAGAAGAAGAAAAATGTATAAGAGAAAAAATTATACTATTTTATTAGAGTGGTTTTTTATTATATTTATAAGAACAACTTTTAATTACACATAAAATAAGTTGGTAAAATATTACTTAATAATAAAGTCATAAAAAAGTAATACTAATGATTATAAATAAAAGGGTTAAATATGTCTTTCGTCCCTTAAGTATCACACGATTTTGGATTTAGTCCCTACTTGAAACTTTGATGGTTTTTAATCCTTATAGTTTTGAAACTATTACTATTAATTCTTAAAATTGGATGGCGTTAAATTTGGCAAACGGCAAACCCACGTTTCATGCCACGTTTAGTGCTCCAAACAAATCCCTGCCACGTCACTAGCTTCCTTGCTTGCTAAACTATAATCTTTCATAAAGTCTATCTGAACTGCATCACTCCCTATACTTTCATTCACTCTACAGTTCCCATTTCAATTTCCAACCTTCTTTTATCTTTTCATGTTCAAACCACTACCATGCTAGGTGCTGAACGTCATTCCGAGGCCAGTTCCGAGACTCTCAATTCTTCCATGCTTGGAAGCTCCATGAGCAGCGAGAGCATTTGCAGTACCAGTTTCAGCAGTCTTTCCTTCGATCTCCTCCTGCCCTCGTCGGAGAGTCTCTCCCTTAAGCCTCATCACTCCTCCGACTTTGCCTACTCATCCATTCGCTCTACCGCAAGGCCGCCCTCACCTTCTGCGACTTCCACCTCCTCCGTTGCATCGGCTCCGGCGACATCAGTACCGTCTACCTCTGCCGCCTCCGAAACCGGCAGTTTAACAGCCCCGTAAAGGACGAGGAGGATGAAGAGTGTTGTTTGCACGCGATGAAGGTGGTGGACAAAGACGCAATGGCATTGAAGAAGAAGTCGCAGAGAGCAACTTTTCTCTTTTGCTTGGTGGAAATAACTTAAAGTACCAAACTTTATGCGCCCTGATGGGTGGACTGGTGAGAGAAATTTTGGGGTTTGCTTCAATTTCGCTTTGTAGTTGAAGATTCATGGTGGGTGCTTGGTGCTTCAGTTTTTTGAATCTTCTGTTCAAGCTCGGGTTTGCCTTGAATCATCAAGAAGCACTAAACGTGGCACGGGAGGTGGCACGAAACGTGGATTTGTCGTTTGCCACGTCAAAGACAATTTAACGTCATCCAATTTTAGGGATTAATAGTAATAATTTCAAAACTATAAGGACTAAAAGCCATCAAAGTTTCAAGTAGGGACTAAATCCAAAATCGTGTGATACTTAAGGGACGAAAAACATATTTAACCCTAAATAAAATTAATTTTAATTATTTATGTCTTCATTAAATACATCTAGTAATGTAAATTCAATTTTTTAAATATGAAATTAGATGATGAATTCTAACTTCAACTTATATTTATTTAAAAAAATATAATTTTTCTTTCAAAACATTTAATAATATTAAATTAACTTAACTCAAACGTCTCCTAAATATTATTTCATTTAATATATATTTGTATGGTCCCATGGATTAGTAAAAGAAGAAAAAAGAGTGCATGAATGATTATTTGCATTTCAGATCTTAGTATTTGTTAGCAAACTTAGTCAGTCACATTAATTTTTGATACAAAATAATTACAACAGTATCCATAAAAAAAAGTAGAAGAGAGTATTTAAAGTAGAAGAAAAGTAGATGAGAAAAAACAACTCACAAAAACCTGCATTGCACATAAAAATAGAAGAGAGAGAAAAATAGTTAACGTCATTTGTACGGATTTAATAGGAGAGATTTCATTCATGCAAATTTTATTAAGTGGGGACATAATTGACGCACTTTTTAAAGGATGGACTAATTTGACATTTTCGAGCGAAACTTGGGACAAAATAGGATATTAAACCTATTATCAAAATAGCTTATCTGATATCAAACCAATAAAATATTGCAACCTAACACTAGTAAAAAAAGGGGATTGGAAAGCGCTATATACGCTTCGTTTTAAGCAAACCTGAAGCGTATAAAAGGGCGAAATAAAGCTAACATATATGCCTCGATTATGTAAGACCCGAGGTAGAATAGCGATATTGCACCGGTTAATCTAAGACCCGAGGCCTATATCACTACTACACCTGCTATGTGCCTGCAACTTTACCTGTTACGCCAGACTTAAAGGCATCGGTTCATCAGGAACCGAAATCGTTGATGTTGTCCAGCACTTTATACCTCGGGCTGGCCTTTTAACCGGTGCCAAAGCAAAAGCTTTTGCTGTCGCTGCCACTCTGCACTTAACCTATTTACGTCAAAGAGCTTCTCCTTCCTCCTACTCTCCATTCTTCCTCTGCGTCGCGGGTTCCTCCACCACTCCACGGCTTGCCGCGCCACCCTTGTGCTGCCAGTGCTCACCTCCGTCACTGCTGCCTCCGTCACTACTGCCTTCGACACTGCTGCCTTTGTCGGAAATGGGGTTTCATCCACCGCTCTAGATCGCGAAGCCCTAAATCAGAAAATCCCAATTGGTCGTTGTTCAACGTCGTGAGTTCGTCTCCTCCGCCTCGGCCACCATCGCGCGTTTCTCCCCCAACGGCGAGTGGGTCGCCTCCGCCTCGGCCACCATCATTCGTTTCTCCCCCAATGGCGAGTGGGTCGCCTCCGCCTCGGCCACCATTGCGCGTTTCTTCCCAACAGGGAGTGGGTCGCCTCCGCCGATGCCTCCGGTACCGTCAGGATCTAGGGCACGCAAAATGACTTCGTTTTGAAGGAGTTCAGAGTCCTCTTCGCAAAACAACCTTTAGTCCCGACGACCTCCGAAGCTTCTCTTTTGTTGATGATGTCTTTTGTTGATGTTGTATATTGTGCAATGAAGGTGCGATGAAACTTTTGTGTGTGTTTTGTGTATTGCTTTGTGGTGTATGTAGGAATTTATGATATGTTGTTATTCTTGTTGTGAACCCCCAAATGGCTGAGGATGGCTGAAAAAATTTTAAAAAAAATACGTTACTGCCTCGGTTACCTAAAAACCGAAGCATAATCCTATTCTTTTTTACTCGGTCTGTAACCGAAGCATAAAACCTACCATTTTTTACCTCGTCTGTATATGTTTTGATTATAGAACTAGTGTTTATAAACAAAAATAACCGGTGTCATTTCTTCTTACTGTACTAGTGTAAACAAATTATATTTCTAATTTACTTTTAGTTTACTGAAGAAGTTATTATTGATTTCTTTTTTATTTATCTTTCCTTAACCTATTCTATTTCATTTCTCGCTTTTTCTATTATAAACAATAAATGTTATTCTTAATATGAAATGGACCACTTCACTAAATTATGGGAGACCAAACACTTATTTAACGTATCTAAACCAACAACATATTTTTTGACGTGTGTGAAAGTGGAATGATCATGACATGCCGCCCAATTGACCACCTCGGAAATATGTTGTTACCTTTAAAACATTCACAAGAGCAAATGTTTCAAAGCTCCATCTTCATTATGTTGGGTATATATCATTCTCATCTCACCAACTGCTCCATAATTTATTTATTTTTTTTCATTTCCAGAGTTACATTTTTTCTATAAACACAACAATTTTCACCAGTTGTTTCCTATTTCAGTTACTTATCTACCATATTTTCAAAGTCACATCTTAATTTATGTTGGGCGGATCTCATTCTCATCTCACCAAGTCTTTCCATCCATCCACTTTTCTTATTTTCCATTTTCAAAGATACATCTTAATTTATTCAGTATATACAGGCTTAAATTACGATGAAAATATAAGCACCAAGAGAAAAAATATTCTATCATTTGGTACGTCATTGTTACTTTATATTTTTAGTCTTCTCAATTTTCTAGTTGTCCTTTTTAATTTGTAGCCAATAGCTTTTTTCCAGACATTAGGAGGTACTGTTACAATTGAGAGATATTTAGCTTTTTTTTTTTCAGGTGATCGTATTCCCTCTCTTTTTTAATTCTTTTACTGTAGCTATGTTTAATTAGAGTAATCAAACTGATCTTACGATAAGATTTTACAAATAATTGTTATAAGATTTTACAGAAGATTTTAATTCTTAGATGTTTTCTTCCTCATTTTTATTTATGTTGTATAAAGTTAAACAAAGTCAATTAGTTTGGTTAACTAGATATAACTTTTTTAGAAAAGTGAAATAGGATAAAATTATATTTCTTTGTTATTTTTTTCATCTCTCACTTGCTACATTGTTTATCATATTTTCTTACACATTGTTTTAAAGAATATATATATTATTTAGGAAACTCAGATCAGAATTATTGGCAAATCGAAAAAAGGAATAAAGAATTAACAGTTACGTATTAATGAGTGACAAATCAATAAAAAAACAAACAATTTTAACATCATATGTAATATTTTCTGACTAAATATTGCTGAAGTTATGTACTAATAATCATCACCTGCCCTTTTTTTCTCAAAAAAAAAAACTTTTAAAATCTGACTTAGTTCCAATCGCACAGTCGGGGCTGTCGGTAACTTATGTGCATATATTTCCTAATCCCACCGTGAATGAGGTGTCTGCATAGTCAACTTTTGGAGACAAACTCACGTTGCTTTACATAAACGAATGAATATGCAATCTTTGAAAGAATCACTAATGCCGTGTTTTTTTGAAACAAACATATATATAATAATAAGATTAACACTCGTGAGTAGATGACAATTTTACCTGCGGTTTGAGGTATTTGCGGGTAAAATGGATAGTAATTATTTGTGGATATTTATGGTCTGTGAGTAACAAATAAGGGGTATTTTAATATTTGTTTTTAAACGGATCGAATAAGGGTAGTATACTACTCGCCCCACATATACCTGTTACGCACAAAAAAAAAATTTATATATTTTTTAATTAAATTTAATTAAAAATAAAATAAAATAATATTTTATTAGTTTAAATTTAATTAAAATTAAATTTTAATTTACATTTAATTTATATTATATATATTTTAGTATTTTTATTTAAATTTTATTTTTAAAATGTATTAAATATTTTTTTTTACTTTTTGCAAATATCGCGGGTACTCGTAAATTTTAAAATATCCGCAGATATTTTTTAAACAGGTATCCCACGAGTAACAGATCGGATAACAAATACAATTTTATTCGATGAATCGGATTGCAAATAAACACTACCCGTACCGTTTACCATCCTGCTCGTCAGATGTTAATTAATTGCTCAATAAATCAAACATTCACTTTGTCTTTGGAACACACTTTTTCTCATAAAAAAGAACATCGACGACATGCCTTATTTGTTGACATTAAAAGGTGCCTTATTTTTAGTATAACATTATACTGTTTCCTAAATTAAGAGGATGAAGTGAAATTTTTTAAGATTTAGTAACGAAGGTAAATGACAATATGGCACTTTTGGTGCCATGCGTTCACAAACTTTCCTTTGTGGCTTTTCGTGGCCATGGCGTTAGACATTTTTAAAACTTTTACATGTACGGGTCAAAAATTATAAAAAAAAAATGCAGATGAAATTACTGAATATAACACTAACTAATATCTACACTAAGGACATAAAAGAGTCCCAAAGAAATATCACAGCTATATGATTGGCTAAAAATCACACAGATGTTGGTCCCATCTCATTTATCTTCAAAAGACAAGGTCATAAAACTTGAATGATTGGTTCACCCAAGTAACTACTTAATCTTTCCCATTCTCATTCTTAACCCTTCTTTCACCTATAAATTTCCCCTCAATACCACTCCAACACAAAGCACAAGCTCATTCCCTCACTCTCTTTCCCTCATTCTCACTCATGAGAACTCTTCACCACGCTCCAACCCTCCTTAGACCACACAGCACAACCCTACTTCAATCAACCCAATCCGTACAAAAAATGGACAAAATGATGAACGCCAACATGCCTCAGTTACGATCATCGTCGTCAATGTCACCACCATTCACATCATTGACCAACAAAGTTGGAAAGAGATGGAAGGAATACCAAGGAATGAACAATTGGAACGGTTTGTTAGACCCCTTGGACGAGAACCTTCGCGCCGAGATTCTCCGCTATGGCCAATTCGTTGAGGCCGCGTATAAGTCCTTCGAATTCGACCCTTCATCCCCTAACTACGCCAAATGCAAGTTCCCAAAAGGCACACACTTGGAAAGGTGCGGATTACACAACACCGGTTACAAGGTAACCAAGCACCTACGTGCAACCTCGGGGATCAAACTACCAACCTGGGTGGACAAAGCTCCGAGTTGGGTGGCAACACAATCAAGCTACATTGGGTACGTGGCAGTGTGTCACAACAAAGAGGAGATCAAACGACTGGGTCGAAGAGACATTGTTGTCGCATTCAGAGGTACCACCACATGTCTTGAGTGGCTCGAAAATCTTCGAGCCACTCTGAATAACGTGGTTCAACCTACCGCAACTGGGATTACGGCGGCAGAGCCATGCAGTGGTGAAGAAAATGGAGCTATGGTGGAAAGTGGGTTTCTGAGTTTGTACACGTCAAAGCTGAGTGACAACCCTTCGTTTATGAGCTTGCAAGATATGGTGAGAAAAGAGATTGGTCGGATCCTGAAAACTTACGAAGGAGAAAACTTGAGTTTGACCATTACTGGGCATAGTTTGGGGGCGGCATTGGCGACTCTAACCGCGTATGACATAAGAAACAGTTTTCTCCGGCCACCGCATGTGACGGTGATCTCCTTCGGCGGGCCCCGCATCGGGAACAGGAGCTTTCGTCGGCGGCTGGAGGAGCAGGGGACTAAGGTGTTGCGGATAGTGAACTCGGATGATGTTATAACCAAGATGCCGGGATTTGTTTTTGATGAGGTGGAGAAAAAGGAAGGTGACGTGGAGGGAAAGGGAGGTGAACACGTGGCTAGTTTTCAGAGATGGATGCGTAGGCGCGTGGAAGAGGTACAGTGGCTGTTGTACTCGGAGATCGGGGAGGAGCTTCGGCTTTGTAGCAGGGATTCTCCGTACCTTAGGGGAATTAACATTGTAACGTGTCATGATTTGAACATCTATCTGCATCTTGTTGACGGCTTTGTCAGTTCCACATGTCCCTTTAGATCCACTGCTAAGAGGTTTCTCCGCCATTAAATATTTTACACTTTTTTCTCTAAGAATGACTCTGTAAATACCAGCGCATTTAAAATGAAAAATTGAGAAAAAGAGCCAAGAAATGAAGATAAACATAGCAAAAGTAAGGTGTTATATATCAGTTGGAATCCCATATGCATATATCACAGTGATAATATAGTGGTTTTAGGAACACAAAGATGGACGGTGCTGTTCTAACCAAAACATTATTGTTCACTTCCAAGTGTTAATTCATCTTAGTGTTCAATTATTGACACAAAAACCTCATACTATTTACTTTTCTTCTCTCTAGGTTTAGTTCAGCCTCCAAATGCAGCCAACCGGCTACAAATAATTATATCACCTCTCCACAATTATATATCACGATGAACATACAAGAGAGCTTGTAATGATTTGGACGGAAAAATAGTTTATACCTATGAAATGGTTAATATAATTTAAATGGATATATAATTTTTAAGTATACGTTTCCAAGCATATCATTTTCCTGATTTTCTTGCACTTGGAAAACTAAATGGAGGATTACATGCGTGATGAAGACAGTGACAACGTTGAAAGAGCATACTTAATATTGACACAGTTTTTTGTTTTTAGTCACACACGACTTTTCTCCGTTTCCTCATTCAATGTAGAACTAATGCACTCTTGAAACATAGAGACACGATTTGGAGTTTATTTACTTTTTAAATTTACATGCCTTTTGAATTTAAAAGTAATTCATCCTTCATGATCATTAATTATTTATATGAAACTTCAAGCATGTCAACTACTTAAATCATAATGATAATGTAACCCGTAACGTGGGACCAGAATTGGTTACAATGACAGAATATCAACAATCTTTGAAATTGAGAACAAAACGTATTGGAAAGAAGAATATTTATTTATGGGACTTTGAGGACTAAAGGGACATCATGATGGTATGAACATTACTCTCTGATTTTATCTGTGTTCTTTTCCTATCCTGCATTCTTTTTCTTTTATCCTCTACGTCCGCTTATGTGATCAGGTGTGACTGGAGGATGTGATCCTGATATGGAAATTACCTTCTCTTTTCTTTCTTTGTAGAGAATATTTGTTACAGTTTTAGTTATTTAGACTATAGCATACGAAATGAATTGCAGATTATGTCTTTGTCCAAAGAAAAAGTTAAGTTTTATTCGAGAAATAATATAAAATATATTGTATTATGTTTTATTACCTCGCTTCCTTCACTTATGTCCTTAACGCAACAACACAACGAAAAAAAAAAACTAAAAAAGTTATTTTTATCTTTTTTTCTAACTTTAAAAGTAAACAATAACTAATAAAACATCCCTCATATTACTATTTTTTTTTTTCAAATTTCAAGATCCTTATCTCATTTTCTTTTCTCAAAGTGGGTTGGACCAAAGAAAGCATGAAGGCATGAAGGTAGGCTATCATGATGATGAAGGTACAAAGCAAGGTGGATAATGGAAAAAGAACTCATGACATTTAGTGTTTTGGCGGTGCTGAGAGGATGTTTGAATGTGTTATTAGAGAGGTTGGATCAACTTTAGAAGAAACAAACTAGATGAGATCATATAAGATGTTTTAACCTTGACTTTAGAGATTAATATAATGACTCAACAATTTGACAATATTTTATTACTAATCTCAAAGTGTCAATAAGGATAAAAACACATTTATTTATATGCTAATGGTGTCTCCAAATTGTAGAAACAAAACTCTAAACACACAAATTTGACATGTGGTCACTATCTATAGAAAATCCTCTCCAATATGAGCATGACACATGGACACACTCACATGTTTCCAAAATACAAGGCCCAAAATAAATTATAGACTACTTGGGTCAAAATACAAGACCCAACTTATTCTACAATATTAAAAGCTCCAAGATGTTCCAAAATGGCCCAAGAGAGAAAGTATAGGTCCATCCTTCATAAAAGATTTAAACTCTTCTTGAATGTGCTTAGCCATGACTAAGGGGTATGCCATCATGATCTCAGTAATACCGTCAACAAAAGGATGACAATGCTTCTCACCCACTACGAGAGTAGTGAGACCTTGAGACATTGTAGTATTCACTTTCCACCTTGTGAGTAAGGTAGGTGTATGGGGTCCTCCGCATGGATGTTGTGTTGTCAACGACCTCCTCCATCTCCTGCCCCTTCTCAGCCAAGGCATCGACCTCAATCTTCTTCCTCATCCTTACATTCTCCTTTTTCAAGATGTTCATCTCCTTAGTGCTTGTCTTAAAAGAAATCCAAAAACTTTGTCGCATCCTTGCTCGATTTTCCAAGATCCTAGTGATCTTCACCTCAAAGGTGTCAGTTTCTCTTGCAGATCTTGTTCTCATGGAAACCATACTTGAAAACTTAGTTTCTTGACACAACTAACTTCTCTTCACATAATACTTATCGATTCCACAATGGGCAGCAATCGTCCTTGCAGAACCGAACATACCCTGTAAAGTCTCCTTTCACCTAGAAAACTCTTCACTACATGGTACTCATCATCCAAACCTCCTTTGTCCTCTACTGAATAGTAGGGTGCTTGTAGAAGATTCTTCAATGCTCAAGTTAATACCTAGTTAGAGACTCTAAATTAATGTGAAAAGTAAAGTTCAAGTACAATTAACATAATATTTATAGGCATACTTCACTAACCATGGGCCCCTATCTAAATGGATCACAATCCTGGGCCCATTGGCCAAATGGCCAACTTACGTGTGAGCAACTGTACATGTTTTTTCTATTAAGTTATCCAATGTGAGAATTTTTTGACAAATAAAAGGGGATATCGATATGCCTTACCCTAGTTGAGTGAGAACCTTCTTTATCAAAGAATATATGCATGTTTTAGTATGAGAAACGTAGTACCTGATACCTGGTATTTGGTATATAATAGTGATTGTTGAACTTACCCATTTAGTAATACAATCCTCGATATCCAACTAGGTGAACCATCTTTTATAGAATAATCGGTGGTCGTTTGCTAATTATATAGACTACAAGTTATTTGACACTATGTACTCAATAAACAATATGATATCATTATTTTAGGTAACTAAGTTAACGATTGTAGTTGGAAAGGAAAACCGATATATCTCAACTATATGCATTACAAAAAGTTAACGTGAAAATGTCTTTAAAAAGTTACACAGAGTCTCTCAGTCACTTTTCTATTTACAGTTTTAAGAAAAATATATATTAAATTAAATATGTTTATATTTTTATACACTAAGTTACTACAAAAAATTTTTATGATTACTTTATTAACTTTTATATTTTATCAGAACATATAAAACATAATTTATCCTAAAATACAAAAATAAAGGAAGTATAATTAATTTAGAGGAGTGTAAGAGTCATGTATTGTTTCTTAACGTTAAAAAAAATATATAAAAAAGAAGTCGTGTTTATTTTCGAACTATGTATAAATGGTAAAAAGTAAGTTAATAAATAACCATTAGCAAAACTACTAAATTAACACACGTTTTTTAACCATTTATTTTGAATGAAGTTAGTTTGACTTACGAGGCGATTGCGACCCGCCAACCCAAATTCAAAATCTGAATGACATGTTTTAAACACTAAAGAATCCCTTCCATTAAAGTTAACCACGTTAACAATGGACCACATTAATACGGAATCCATGATCTTTGTGACAGACTGCATTAAGATATTTGTCCCACCCCACATTAAAAAAAAAAAGTAACTTCTTGTGTATTTTTAGGCCGCAAATAATTTATTATTTTCTATATAAAAGTATAACTCTAATTATTAACGTCAAATTTTCTTGTCTAATTATTATTTGGTCTAAGTGAAATATTAGACATGACTAAAATATAAAATTATTAACGTTAAATTTTCTTCTCTAATTGAAGATTATGTCTTTTGTTTAAGATTTATATGTTAGGAACACATAAAAAATGGTTTCCTATGATAGGATGTAATAGAAGAAATATGAGGATAATTGTATTATACTCTTTGATTTATAACCTAAATTTCGGAATCTAGAGTGGTTGGGTTTTTTGCTTGCAATAGTGTGGTAAAGGCAAACATATTCTACAGCAAGCAAAGGGATTCATAAGAATATTTATTCCTACAAATTTGTAAAGGCATGTACGAAGGTTTTTAAGATTTCCTTCATTGTGCTAAAAAGCTAAACACAACTACAAAGAATGAAGTAACAATCTCATGAATTCATTCTAACTACATTCATATAGTATTGAGTAACAAAATTTTAGATGCAATATTAGTTTTAAAAAAAATATTTATGTAACATTTATACAAAAATAAAATTTTATTTTAATTTAAAAAGATACAAATTTTTTTTATTTTAAAAAAATTTGTGACTAAATTGAAATAAAAATAAAAATACAATTATTGAATTAAAATTTAAACCATCACACTTAATATGATGTTGATATGTGGCACTACCACTATCACATTGTATTGTCATATTGTCATTGTCACGATGTCAACTTGAGAGGTGACAAATTTTTTATTTTTTAAAAAAATAATTAAAAAGAATCCATCAAATAATATATGATATCTCATGAACGGTGTTAGTATAGTACTAAATGGAAATAATCTGATTACATCAAAATTTTCAAAATAAAAACTAAATTAAGATGTATAAAAAAAAATCAATTTAAAATTTTTCTAAAAAAAATATGAATAAATGAAATGATTTAACCTATAAACTTTTGTAACGTTTATATAAACTACTTAAAACACTTTCATCCTTTATGTGTTGCACCAAACTGGTTCTTCCTTCTCATTCTTTTGTCTCGATCACACATTTAGTATCATTCTTTAATCCCACACAAATAACACCACCACACTCACTCCATTCAAGATGTATGGTATGATATATCCTTCCATCTATATTGTACATACGATATTGTATCATCTTTTTGAACTACAATTTATTTTCAAGTTTCACTACACGTACTTTTTTTATCATCTCTTTTTTAGCGGTTAAATAAAACTTGAGAATATTTTTATTTTTTGTGAATTACTTTTAACTATAATTTAAGTAATTTGATTAAAATGGTTATATTTTTGTGAATTACTTTTAACTATAATTTAAGTAATTTTTTTAAAATTCAAAAATTAATTTTGTATCAAAGACCAAAAACCTTTCTAATTTACTAATAAACTACAATTTTTAAAATGTATGGAGAGATAGATGCCTGACTTTATATATGAAATATAGTGTAGCCGTGTTTTGCTTTGAACTATATGGTCAAAGTCAAAGAGTTGAATTCAATAGGAAAAAAGCAATAATAAAGGGTGAACGAATACGGCTCCAATTATATGGGAAATTGTATTTTAGAAATAAAGAGGACAAAAAGAATGTGTGTTTGTAGATACATGCGGATAAAATATGTTATCAATAGTTGGTACACGATAATAGTTACTAAGTATTTTAATATCGGTTTATGAAAATTGATATTATTATTGATTATGGTTTTTAGAGACAAAAATGCGTCTGAGAAGCTAAACCGCGAATCAGAGAATGGGAAGGAGCAAGCCTCCTACCAAAAGAAAAGAATCATCAACAATACAAATTTATGAAAAATTTAGTATTACAGTGTATCCTAATTTTAAAATGATAAGAAATTACTTTCTATGTGATTTAATCATTTCGAATGTCTCTATTTATGTACAATCGTCTCAATTAGGTCCTCGTATTCTTTTCTATCTCATTTATGCTCTTATTTATGTAAAATTAAATCAATTAGAACCTTGTCCTTAATTTTAATGAACGACGTTAAAATTGTAGTCAAATAGGATGCTGACTTTGCATGTGTGAGACACGTGGCAGAGTTACGTGAAATTTAATTATTTTAAATTTTTAAAAACTATCATCTTCCTCTTATGAATGACTGAAACTTCTTCAATAGCTAGTATATATATTCCTAAAAACCAGAAAAAACTAAATTAATTTCTATAAGCACACGCATCTCCATTCAGTATAAGCGGAATCCAATAACGAAAAATGCTGCATAATCAATGCCATGTTCTGGATGGCAGCAAAAACCAAATTAATTTCTATTCCTAATTAATTTCTTCATCAAATTAAAATTGGATTTCTGATTCTAATTTTCCACACAGAACTCAAATAAGGGTTCAGATTTTGTATTTTTAGAATCTGGAAAACCCAGCCTTGGCTAGCTTTAGAAACCTTTTTTTTTTTTCAGTTCGTCCTCTTTTTTTTTTATGTGAGCCACTAGAAGCTTCAAGTTTCTTCTTCTCTCTAATCTCGCGGACCACCCTACCTTGGGAAAAACCATCCTTGGCTCGTGCTTAGGGGGTGATCTCGCGAAGACGCGGCGGAGGAGCGACGGAAAGGCATCGGAGGCACGTTGGCAGTTGTTATTCTTCTTCCCTCCGTTTTGATTCGCGGCAAGGAGGAAGCTTCCTTCTCCTCCTCTTCTTCTGTTTTTGATTGGGTTCCGTAGAGGTTTCTGTGCCGATACCTGACTTTTGCAAACTGAGATTAGGGTTTTCACTTCAAATCGATTTGGGAAATCCTAGGTTCCCTCTGTATTTGAAATTTGGTTGGGATTCTTCTTCCTTGTAGATCGGCAGTGAGGGCTTCTGCGTTTTGCAGCAAGGGTTTGGTTGGAGATTTTGAGAGTTTTGATTATTGCGTTTTTGGATGTTATTGAGATTTGGTTGTTCCATTGCAGGTTGATGATTGCAGTTTGATATTCGCCTCTCGAACTGAGGGTTTCTGGCTTGCTATCTGGTTCTTGGTTCTTCTCTCGAACTCTGCCACCTGTCTCACACATGCATAGTCAGTATCCTATTTTACTACAATTTTAACGACGTTCATTAAAATTAACGGCAAGGTTCTAATAGATTCAATTTTACATAAATAGGGACCTAAGTGAGATAAAAAAGAATACGAGAACCTAGTTGAGACGATTCTGCACAAATAGAAATATTCGAAATGATTAAACCTTAGTTATAATTAGAACCATGACAGAAAATTTTCTTATTTATTACAAAAATGTCATAATCATTTTTTATACTTGTTATAATTAAATCGTGTGTAAAAAGTTTTTATTTATTTAAAAATGTGACTAGGTCAACTTTTAATACTCATTCTATCAATATAAATTTTTTTTTCTTTTTATTAAAAATGTTATTATGTCTACTTTTTATACCAAATTTTTTATATTGATTTTGGGTTTAATCGGTATAGAAAGGGTTTTCATATATAAAAAATTATCACTACACCACTTTTTATATTTAATAAAATAGAATCCGTATAAACAAATCATTATAAAAAATATATTTTACTCGCTCTGTTTTCAAAGACTAACACATATTGTGTGTATAGTGTTATCCTATTCCTTTTGACAAGAATTTCAAATCAGAGACAAAACATTATACATAATTGGTCTAAAGATCCATAACATGTATCATAATTCATTAGCTAATACAATATAGTGACTATACCTAATGGGATTATATATGGCCCGCACAAATACAAAAGGGATAAAATAGTTGTACCCAAGCGTCCACCTGTGCCGAGCACCAAGGACGAGCGTTCGCCCTGGTCGAGCACCAAGGCGAACGTCCACCCAGGAAGAGCGGGACTGGGCGGTATACAGAAGGACATCCACGTAATCGGACCACCTAACAGACCCGCCGCTCGCGCCACTGTATGTCCTCTCTGTGCACAGACCGAGCGAGCGGGTAACACAATGCCGCCCGCCAAGATCACAAACAAGACCAAATGTCCAAAAGAACGGTTGTCCGAGCTTTCGTGGATCGAGCGGTTTTCCAATGTCGTCCATCCGGGCATGGACAACCCCTTCGCACAATAAAATTATGCTCGGGCTTGGGGGTCTTATGTACTGACAGGTCCTCTCAGCATAGACCGAGCGAGCAGTTAGCACAATGCCGCCCACCAAGATGGCACGTCCGTCCAAGATGGCGAGCGTCCAGCCATTCAAATCAATGAACGATCGCCCAAGATGGCAATCAGAACCGAGCGTCCAGCCATTCAAGGAACGAACGTCCTCCCAAGATGGCACGTCGGTCAAGGATAGCGAGCGTCCTGACATGCATGAAACGAACGTCCGCCCAAGATGGCACGTCCGTACAAGATGGCGAGCGTCCAGCCATTCAAGGAACGAACGTCCGCCCACGATGGCGAGCGTCCAGTGGTTCAGGAAACGAACGTCCGCCCAAGATGGCAATCAGGACCGTCCGTCCAGTGTGACCAGACAGTATAGCCAGATGGACGCCCACCCAGGTTGACATCCCTGGCCGACCATCAATCCCAACCGACCCGCACTTTGTCGACTACCCGGTTAAACGTTAATGACACATTAAAGCTCTTAATAAAGATTAAGGTATTACTGGGCCGTTTCCAGGCCCCCAAAAAGGTAAAAACTCATTACAATCAGTATAAATAAAGGTCTCAGGTATGATTTCTAGACAGATTGCTTAGAACGCAACCCATGCATGCATTATAGAACGCTCTGTCATATTACTGACTTGAGCGTCGGAGTGCCTTTGACAGGTACCCGACCCCCCGGCTTGGAGTGTGGGGCAGCGCTAGGAGTAGGAGGACGACCACCCGGCTTGAAGTGTGGAGCAACTTCATTGTTCGTCCGCTAGCCTTCACCGTTCGTGATCGTCCGTCTGGTCTTCGACAAAGAGTCGCTCGATCTGCGCCCTTCTGGTTTTCAACAACGCCTAGAGCGCCCGTCTATCGCCATGGCGTCCGCCCACCCGTAACCAGACATGTCATCCGTCCGCCAGACAACGTTTGTATGTTTTAGCAAGGTCCTCCCGAATCCAACCGAAACAATAGTATAACCCTATTATGTGCTTAACAATTTTGCAACCGATAATATACATTTTTTTTGTTGAAAAAGAAATAAAATCCAATTTTTTTGTTCGTTTTGTCTCTTCCATCTCTTATAATATAAATAATAGTGGAAGGGTCGATTATCTATTTAGTTCCTAATTTTTTTAACTTCTATCCTTAGTCTCTAATTTAAATTGCTAATTAGTAATAAACCCTAGGCTTAGTAAATATATGAAGTGATTGGTAGCCCTAGTTAGGACCTGCCCATATCGCCTTTGCCCTCTCATGTGAGTACTCACCGGTGACTAATGTTCATGCCTCTCCCAACAATAACTCAATAAAATTCTAACCATTAAAACTACTGTTGTACATTTAATATGTCGCTAAAAGTCAAATCCCAAAACAACAACGTACATAGATTTGGCTTCACGTTTCAGCGCATGCGCACGATTACAAAATTTGACAGTAAAAATTAAAATGGAAAATAATAAATAAGAAATATAATGAATTACGTGATTGGAAATAAATTTAAATAAAAAATATTAAACGAGTGTTTGTCTGTCCGTGATGGACGTGAAATTGTGGTTCTGAATATAAACGAAACTTCTGATTCATTTAGATTTTTCAGTATGTATTTATTTCTTTTCTACTTGCTTAATCTGCATCTTATTACGATAAAAAGAAATAAAGTAATTTATTGAATCAAGATGTGTTATTTACATAAAAGTGGTAGGTATATAATAGAAAAACATAATAAAAAATATTAATATAAAAGGAAACATAAAAATTGATTATATACAATGCATAGTATCTAGTTGAAAACTAAATAAATGTGTTAAAAAGTAAATTACAAAATTGATTTATAAAGTAAATTTTATACTCATTTATATATTATAACCTAGTCTTATCACTAGTCTATATAACTTCCAACACACCCCACTGAAACATATATATCTTAAGTGTGAGATTAAACATTAATGAGTGGTTTGATAACAACTTGATAGTAGCTAGAACAATAGACCTAATAAATAACATTTTTTTCTAGTATAAGCTTTTTATCATTGATTCTGATAATATTTTAAGAAGTTGACTTTAAGTCAAATTCAACCTTACAACAACAATTTGTAAAGTGATGTTTGCTCCCATTTATAAATTATAAATATCCTTTATCACTAATCAATATAGGACTTCTAAAACATATCCCTCACATCGAGTCATAAATCTCGAGCATGAGACTAGATAAATATGAGTGGTCTGATAGTGACCCAATAATGTGTGGAATAATAAAACCAACAAACAACAACCTTCACTAAAATAAGGTTTAACACTTAATAAACAACAAAGAACAAAACATCTAAACTCTTAATGCCGAATTTTACTAAAAAGATGTTAGTGCTTTTATAAATAAGTTTAATTGTCTCTAAAACATTAGGACTAGTTAAATAGTGATATTAATACTACAATGTTGTTTAATGTTTTCACAATGATTTGGTGCATGAAATTTAACCCTAATGAAGTCTTTATTGCATAAGTACTTTCATCAATTTAATTGCATCTTAGAATTATTCTCATAAAAATTAATTATTTTCATCATTCGAAGTTTTTCACCTATATTATTAGTAAATAATCATTGTTTTTATAAACAACACAAGTTTTTGTGGGAAAACGATAAATAGACTTATCCATTTTATTACTTGTACCATTTGGTACACTTGCCAATATCTATAACAAGGCTAAAACTTATGGTTTTGATATCATATTAAGAAATGAATTTTAAGCTTAACTTAGTTTTACAAAACTGGCTTGTAAGGTGATATTTGCATCTCACTTATATATTGTAAATTAGTTTTACCACTAGTTGATTTATAACTTTTAACGATATATATATATATATATATATATATATATATATATATATATATATATATATATATATAATATAATATTTACAATATCTAGAATGCTTGAAAACAAAATAATTGATATATAATATCTAATTATACTTTATTATAATATTCACCCTTTAAGTTAAAGAATAAATGTTGATGATTTTTAACTTGCACTTGAAACTATGAAAGATTGTAACAAGAAGGACCTTTGTGAATATATAAGTTATTTGATGTTCAATTATGAGATTAATGGGAATCAAGACTTGTCATTGAGCAAATAAAATGATAGTGAAAATCTATATGTTTGGGCTTTTTATGACCAAAGGGATTAGAAACACTGTGCACGCCAATTTGTTATCGCAAAAGAGCATAGTTGTGTCAATTGAAACTTCAAAATGCTTGGGTAATCATTGGTTTGATTCTCCTAAAAACTTGTAACAGTTACTCGAATTTGCATTAGCATATATTGAAAGATGAAGTTTGTTGTTGGCGGTGAAAAAGAGACCTTGACATGGAGCAGACTTCAAGTAATGTAATATGTGATCAACTATCGCTAAATCAGTGGTTAATGGATTTTGTATACTCTGACTAAACATGTGAACTACAAATGTACTGTTTGTTCTAGAAATCAAGAAGTACACAAGTCTGCCAACAATTCTTCTATACAAATGGGTCTTTAGTGTTCGAAATATTTAATATAATTTAAAAATAAATAATTAAAATCAAATCTTACTACTACCAATGTTTTTATACAATATTAATTATAGATGTAAATGCTATTTGTGGATAAACAATTTTTTACATCTATTTTATTGATTACAAATTATTTTATCTTAAAATCATATTTCTTAAAATTGACTCTTAAGTCTCTCTCTTGTACTTATAAATACCACTTATTTGCATGGATAAAGACACAACAAACACATCAACTCATAAATAGTGTTGTAAGTCTTTTACTCTATATTATCTTTCAAGACATTGGAATTCATCAAGTTTAGAGATCCTTCTCTGCACTCAATTGATCTGACCAGTTATAGTATCTTGGAAGAGAAACACATAATTTGATTTGCTTATGCACCGGAGACATTTTCTCTATAAGGAGTGATTTATGTCTTAACAGAATATTTCTATTCATTTCTTCAATTATAATTGTATCATATATTTTTTTACTTAAAGAATATTCTATTATTTATATCTATGTCTTATTTCTATACAATTATTATAATTTATTTTGATTATTTCTCTAACATTCTTAGAGAGAGAATTATTTTTATTTTACTTTATTCACAATTATTTATTTTATTGCAAAAGTGAAAGATAATGTTATATAATCTGTTTGTGATGGATATGATTAATTTATTCTCAAGTATGCTTGAAAAATATGTGGATAAGATTTATTAGTGTCGTCAAAATAGGTTAAAATTTGTGAGCCAACTCGGCTCATTACGGGTTTGAGTCGGGTTGGATTGGAAGAAAATGTAAATATTTTGATGCGAGCCAATTTTGACTTGGCTCGCTAAGAATCCGGTTCACCCGAGTTGAACCCGTGGTGAGTCGGGTTGGCTCACCAACCCACCTATTTTTTTTATTGAAATCAAATTAATTATTCAAATCCTATTTTTTTATTAAAATAAAATTAATTAAATTAATTATTCAAAACACACAACATTTACTTCCCAATAGAGCTTTTCTTGCTGTATATTTTTGTTAACAGCTGTTATATATTTTTGTTAACTGCTATATGTAGTTTTTTGGTCAAACGGTTGTCTATGTCTCATTAAACTAAATTAGCAAAATTTTATGTTTGATAGCTTATAATATATAACAATAGAGTTCTTTTGTTTCATTTTCTTTTATATCAATTGGTCCAATTATTATTATTTCAATTTGATCGATCAAAGTAACATGTTATAAGAATCTCAGAAGAAGAAGATGAAAAAAAGCTAAGTGAGCCAATGAGCCAACCCGTTTAACCCACCAACCCGTGGTGGGTCAGGTTGGGTCGGACCGAATTATCTGTTTTCACATCTCTAAGATTTATTCTTGTACTAGCTAGTACCAACAAATAAAACTTTGACTAATTGAAATATGGTTATGTTTTTTTGTGATATTTAACAATACTAATTAATTTGTTATGATGTTTGTGATAAAAAATTTGATGTCATTGACATATTTTAAGTGTTTTGTCTAATAATATTTTATAAAATATCTTATCATACTAAAATTGTATTTAAGTAATACCAAACACTTCAATTAAAATATGGGTTTGTTGAAAATTTTTATTTAAATATTCTTGTGAAAAATTGTTGATTTTGAAATAATTAATAATAAACTTTCTTTATATCATATTCGTGAATTTAAAATTTTTGTTCTTTTTACATGAAATTAAAAGGAATTGTTTTTCTTTTACATCATCCTTATGAGTTTTATGATTTAAAATGGTCTCCTTTATGCTCCGATTGTGGTCAAAGTTTATTACTAATAAGTTGTGATGTGATTTAAATATCAGATTTGTATACCTATTATAAATTAAACGATCATAAAAGTAAAACTTTTTACACTGGTTTTAAAACAAGTATTAAAAATCGAAAACTTTATATATCCTTTGTTTGTATATCTAGTCAAAAATAGGTATAAAAAACTTTTTTTAAAAAGTATAAAAAAAAATTTTACACTAGTAATTATAATATATCATATTTTACTTTATTATTTCGAATCCGAATTATTGACAATTTGGAAAAAAAGGGAACAAAACTAACAGTTACATATTAATGAGTCAGAAATCAATTAAGAAAACCAATTGTAACATCATATGTTCAATATTTTCTGACTAAATATTGCTGACTTCAGTAATATCCACTACTAATCATCAACGGCATTTTTTTCTCCAAAAAAAACCTTTTAAAATCTGACTTCAGTTCCAATCGTAGAGTCGCTGTTGGTAACTTACGTGCACATATTTCATAATCTCACTGTGAATGAGCTGTGAATGAAGTTTATGCAGAGTCAACTTTTGGAGACAAATGAATATGAAATTTTTGAAGGTATCAGAGTGCCGACTCTTCTCAAATCAACATATATAATAATAATAACACTCTTCAGATGAATTAATTATTGAAAGAAACAAAAACTCACTTCGTTTTTCGAACACACTTTTTCTGATAAAAGACATTGACGATATGCCTTATTTTTGGACATTGTTAAAAGTCAAAAGATGATCAAATCCACCGGCAATTAGATGCTATACCTGACGACAATTTTGTGTAAAAAGGGTAACTAGCTACCAAACACCTACATTCACATGATCTCTTGTCAACCCTTATGTGTGTAATCATACTGAAAATTCTTGGTATATGCGTTCATCTCAAACCTTAGCAACGATGAAATCTTAAAAAGGTAACCTTGTTCAACATTTTCAATTCATTATATTGTTTCAACATCTAAGACTTGACATTATGCATAATACTACATCAATTTCCTTCTACTTTTCTTTTCTGACTTTTCCGTTTTACACATCTTAAAAATGCATCTCCTAGTCAAATGAACGATATTTCATTGCTCTTTTTTTTTTATGTTTTACACATCTTAAAAAGGTAGAATTGTTCTACACATTTACATGCATTGGCAACACCGCTTAGGCGAATTATATATAATCGGTACCATGTTGGTGAAACTTAAATTTCAGATGCAAAACGAATTCAATGAAGAGAAAAAATGAGTTTCAAATCAACGATAAATCTCAAATTAGAGTTATTGCCTTCTGGGTTCATTTCGGTTTAGGTATGAAATGTCTATTTAGTTAGGAAAAGTTACTTTTTTAAATAATTTATGTCTTGCCTCAAAGATTTTGACTGTGTAATTTCATATCTATCTAAGCTTGAAGTTCAACTATTGCTTGTAGTGCACAAAGTTCCAATGTTTGCCAAGGAATGAAAGTTATCCTTAATGAAATAGTCTTTAATTTAAAATTTTCAATTTCAGAAAAAGTCTGAAAGTTTTGACATTGATGGTTCGGAGGGTATAGAACGTGGTTGGAATGTAGCTTATGAGAATTGTACGGTATTCTTAAAAATCTTTTGAATGAGAATGTTGATATACCCCTAGGTTTGATGTTTTGTTTGGTATTGATCTCAATGATAACATTCAAAGGGAAACATCCAAAAAACAAAAATTAGTATATATGTATAAAAAAAAGGAGGAATCTATACTTAGTTTATAATAATATATTAAGATCAACAATAGAAAGGACGAAAATAACTGCAATCAATAACGTGAATGTCAAACTCACATAAAATATTAAACTATTAGTTACGGATCCAGAAATTCAAGAAAGGAGGAGTTCAAATCTAATAAAATTTAATAAAAAATAAATTATAATAAATAAATATATGGCACCTTTTATTTAAGTATCATTCCTTCATCTCATAAAAATCACCCATAATAGAATCAATATAAATTTTCTCACAAACCTTTCTCATCAAACAATTTGCTAGAAATTCATCTTTCATCCTATTTTTAAGTCTATTTTTATCAATCTTCATATAGCAATTGAAACGGGTAAAGTTAATACCAATTCATCAATCAAGGGATAAGTAAAATGTTTTATTGTTTTCACCGATCCTTAACATAGCTTAGAAATCGTTGATAGATTTCTCATTTCAGAATGAAAGGGAATATTAAGTTCATAATGTTGAGTTTGTATTTTAAGACGTAACTTTTCTAATTATGTAAAATCATCAAGATTAAACCTTTTTGTTAATGAACAAATTTTCTCTCCAATGAATGATTTTTAAAGCTTGTTTAGATCTAGAGTTGCACTCAAAGTAACTAATGGAGTAAACTTGGGTTTGTAATTTTCATGTTCATTAGGCTTAAGGCCTAAAATCTTCAACATAACATAGCATCAACTTTTAAAATATTTATCTAATTGTGTAACCAATTGGCAAGTGCACTAAGTTATTTGTAGTACAACCAAACATGGGTTATCTTATCCAGAGGGATTTAGCAAACATATTAGTAGTTTATTTTTAGATTTTTTCATTTGGAAAAAATTGATAATAATATATACATAGATTGAATGGAGTTGTGGCTATGAGTGGATTTCTTCTTGTCATTTTTTTCACTACACCATTAATGATCTTTTTTATGTAGCTACACAAATACTGTCTTGGAAGTGTTCTTTAAATGTAACTCTACGTCCATTTTTGGCACCTAGAGCCTAAGATCATCGAACTTTAGTATGATCACTCAATGACTTCTTGAATGAATCACTTGCATTAAGATCAAGATTCTATAATCATGTATAGTATTAGATATGTTCCTAGCAACTAAAAGAGGGATGATTATTAGTCGGACCATAACTTGGAACCAATTCCCACTCAATCCCAAGCCAGTTAAAATTTTTGTTGTATTTAAAGTTGTAATAGTTAAATTCATTAGAGTAGTAAACTCACATAGTTAAGTGAAAGGCTCCAATTTCAGAATGTTTACTAGAATAATCAATTATCACTTGGGATAATCGATTATCCCTAATAGTTAGAAGCTGACTTTTGAGCTTCTAAACCTTGGCCTATAAATACCTTGCTTTAGAGTTTTTAATGGGTTATTTAAACTGTTAAAGAGCAAGAGCATTGTTTGAAATTTCTTAGTGTTTAAGAAAGCTTATGTTCTTCGTGCTTGTAGAAGAAGGAACTTCTTCTTAGTGTGTCTAAGTGGTGAAGCTTATCTACAAAGCAAAGTCAAGTTGTGTTCATCCTTTTATTAGTCAAAAGGAGGTGTTGTTAATCTCTTATTTGTCAAGAGATGTGGTTTCTGAACTTACACTTTACTCAATTGTTGTAACTTGTTTGCTTATTTTAGTTGACAAGATAATCCCTCTTTTTAGAGTGATTAACAACTAGAGATATGATCTTTTTATCTAAACCAATATAAAATTAACTTGTGCAAGTTTCTCTTCCTTACTATTTGTTGTTTACTTGCTATTGTTGAAAGCTACCTTTCAGACTTGTTAAAGAATTTTTTAAAAGTGAAAGTTTGTTAAAAAGAAACGAATTTTAACGCAAAACCAATTCATCCCCTCTTGGTTGTTGTCTACTCTTTCCACTGCTCATTTTCTACAAGTTCATCCAACAACAAGCACAAACTAATTCACAAACATATTGAATGAAAGCACAAATAAATATCCAAGAAATAGAAGCACAGAGAGAATGTAGTTACTCATACAATATTGCAATGCAATCCCAATAACATCTAGACATAAGATTTATAATGAAAACATCTATCTCAAGCCTCACAAAACCATTTCTACTCTACTACTACATCTTTAACTCTTCACTCAATGTCTAAAATGAGAACATGAGGTTTGTATTTACAAACTATCTAGTGTGGTGCTTAGATCCAACTTTCACCCTTAAGTTGCATAGGCTTTATACTAGATCTATCAAGACCGTCTTTCTTAGGGTTGAAGTCGCACATTATAGATCCAACTTTCATCCTTAAGTCGCATAGGTTTGATACCAGATCTATTCAGACTGTCTTTTTTAGGGCTGAAGTTGCACATTATAGGTTCGACCTATAAAAGTTACCTTCTAAAAACAATGAATCTACATGTAAGCACAACCCAAAAGGTTCAATCATCAACATAATACGTAACTTATCATCATAAACTAGCTCATCCTTAGATCTAAAACCACCTTTCCTTCTTTCTTCTTAGGAGTCTTCGGACAAAGTCTACTTCCTCTACTCATCCTCGAGCCCTATGGGTGAAGTACAACTACATCAAGTCCATCATTCCTTGTTGTTCTCTGAAAGATCATAGTTAGATTCCTTAACGTCAACTTTCAAATCCCCCTCAAGATCAGCTTCAAGAGTCCCCTCACCTTTGACCGAGACACACTAATCCTCACTGCTCTCCTAAAGACCAAAATTGGAGTCCTCAGGGTCAGCTCCTAAAGCCCCTTCAACGTTAGCTCAAACAGCTCTTTCACCTTTGGTAGAAATGCACAACTTCCCGCTGCTCTCCCTAAGACTAGAGTTGTTGTCTTCAAGGTCAGTTTTCATATCCCCCTCACTTCTAGTCAAAGATATGTGCTTCTCATCCGCACTATCAGATCTCATGTGCAGACATTACGTTCACAATAAAACATATTTCATTTCACATCATCAAACAACCACATAACTTAAACTCACATCATTATTACTTGCAATATACAATTAACACGATGTTTAACACTCCTAACTTAACATATAATTGTATTAACATCATTATCATATAAATATAAATGGAACAATCATGTGTGACATATATATTTAACAACAAACATCCAAATATTATATCTACTCATTGAAACTTTATTTATCATAAATCATTTCTTCTCATACAATAGTAATTAAACCATGCCACAACTAAAACACACAACCACAATTACTTTTAAAATAAACCAATTCAAACACCTAAAAATTATTCTAACATCATGCACTTAAAACATCAATGCATAAAAATAAATCTCAAATATTCAAACAAATTACAAATTTATTCAAATTAATCACCTCTCGTGATTATTGTGAAACTGCAACATTTATTTTAATGTCTCCAATTTTATCTTAATCTTCGGTAAAATAAAACAATATTATTTAATATTTCTAATATAATTTATATATATTCCAGCATAAGAATAATAAATTTCATTCTTGTTATATGACATCATACACTAATAACAAAATAAATCATATAATCTTGCAACTATGAGTAGTTTAATTTTTAGCTCAAGTATAACACTTCCATGTGAGTATTAGAAATCACACAATTAATTATAACCAATAATGTTCATTCAATTTAGATTACCTAAAATTAAGAAGTTTATATAATGTAAGACCCATGAAAAATATTTACCTTAATAGTAACAATTTTATTACTAGTAGTAATAAATTTCTTTGTGAATGGAAAATATAATAAGTTTATGTAAAAATAAATTGTGGAAAGCTAAATAAGAAATTTTGATAGCTTAATTGGTAGAAAATTGTGGTGATTTCAAGAACATGGGTTCAAACTTTTTTCTACCTTTTTGTTTAAAAAAAATTAAAATATTGATAGTGGATGAAGCACTCCATGTTTTAAGGCATTATAGAGGGATCCAATATGTCAAGTGGTGATTAAAATATTAATATAATAAATTAATAATAAAATAATAAATAATATTAAAAAATTGTTGAACAATAAAATTTTTGGACAATAAATAGCCATAAGAGGGGAGACTATTTTGCACAAAGAGAAGAAGAATCAAGTGATAAATCTTGGGAAATAGAGAAGAAAGAGTTAGAAAGAAATTTTTAGTTGCAAGAAGAGTAGAGGTTCTGGAGGGTTTTCGGAGAAACAAATTCTGAGCAAGAGATTAAGTCTGGAATAAAGGTAGGAGAGCTAAGCTTTCTAAGCTTTTATATTATGATTTAGTATTGTTTTATTATTATTCATGTCTTGAAATTCTGTATGAATACTGTTAATGAAAAACATAGGTGCTTACTACATATCTATCTATAATGAATTTCTGTGCTAATATTATATGCTGTTGTTTTGAATATGTAAATAAGAAATTTGATAAAACTAGTTGAGGTACACTTTGGCTAAGGAAAGACTTGGTACTTAAGTTGTCCATTATGACGCACCTCTCTTTCCTGGAAGTCTACTCCATAAGTTTTTAACTTAAATCTTGTTGAACAGATTGTGTACTGTTAAATTATTGTGCAATATATCTCGTTGGAATGAGAATGTCTGATGAATTCATGTTATTGTGGTAGGTATGGAATTATGAATTATAATTGTGATGGTAGGATAGAGGAATCTTAAAAACCGGAGTTGGTACATCCCTAATCATAGAGCAGCCCTGGTCAAATACAGTAAGTTGTGACTAGTAATATGTACTGACGTTTATGGTGAGTTTGATTCGTCAAACATTTGATTTTTCTTCGGTGATCATTTATGGTGATATTTTAGTATTTTTAATTTATTTTGTGATATATTCATTTTGTACTACGATGATTGGATTTTATTATATTGGATTTGAATTTATGCATCTGAACATGATATGAGTATTATGGGGAGATTTTGTAAGGGCATAATGTGAGTTGAGAAATATGAGCATGGTATGAGTCTCGTGGAGAGATTCAATAATGATATGGTATTTGTGTATATGTTAATGTTGATGGTCATGTCGTTGGAGGTTATCCCGATACTCTAATAATCATGCAGTCTCAAGTAGAGAAGGATGAATTATGTGGTGAGAGGGGCAGGACGTCCTGGTCTATGTGCCGGTTTTGGACATAGTGTTGAGGACTAACCTTGTGGATGGTATGGAGTATTTTGGAAGTGTATTTGTAAGAGGAAGTAGAAGTCATCACAAGTGCATAACCTCCCGTGATCGCTCATCAACGTATCATCCGGATGAGTGTCAATTGGGTATTGTGGGATGAGTGTCAATTAGGTATTGTGGAATGAGTGTCTATTGGGTATTGTGGAATGATTGTCTATTGAGTATTGTGGAATGAGTGTCTATTAGGAATTGTGGTATGATGGGATGAGTGTCTATGGTGCAATTGTTGTATGATGGTATGAGGGTGTCTGACATAATTAGTATATGATGTTTGTTGAGTGTATCAAAATAATTATGCATGTTTTATAAATGATTTGTTGCATGTTAGCTCACCCTACTTGTTTGTGTTTGTGTATGTGCGATGATCGTATAATTCGTTATACGGGACAGATGAAGGAATGTCATCTGATTCAGTGCCAATAAAAAAAGAGTAGAAGAATAAATTAGAAGAATTCAAGTCATATTTATGAGTTTGTAGGTTAAATATGAGTTTAAAACATATATATCAACTATGAATTATAAAGTGTGAAATTACAAGATGTTATATATAAATATAATCATAGCCACAACAACTTTAATAAAATCTCAAATCCGTAATTCTTTTTTCAAACACAATATAACAACGAACCCAAACGCTTAGATTTCATCATGAAATATTAATTATCAAACTACATTTTTTAACACAAATAAAATAATCAAAAGCATGATTATTTATCCTAAAAAATGTATATTAATCTAACCTTAAATCCTTAAATACATATATGATAAGAAAACAAAGCCGCAACTTTCAAACTTGTTAAATTTTAGAATACACTAGTTTCATAAAATCTATTTGAAATAAAATACTAATTTATCACCATACATATATTTTAATTTGTAATATACATTAAAACATTATTATGTTGCATTGTATTTAAACTATATAATATAAACAATTCACATGCGATATATTATCTAACCAAATAATAAAATATTATACTTTACATGTATGTATAATAAACTAAATATATTCAAATTTCGCCAAAATTCTATCATTCGCAATTACCTTTACATGTTAACTAATTTCATAATATTTTTAATAAAACTACAAATCGCAAATCAACTAAAAACAATTATACAAAATCCATACCATTATTTAAATTAAACAAAACAGAACAACCATTAAACATTATAGGTTAGACTAAACCCAGAATCTCACGCTTCAATAGAAAACTTCTAATCAAATAAACTATCATAACATTTTAATACAACAATAATAATTTAAATACATATTATTAGATAATATCTCATGTAAATATTTTTCTAGGTCTTACAATAAGATCTTAAAGATGAAAACATCTTGGAAGTGGTGGTGGTGCTATAAAGAAATAAACAAAAGGAAAAATGAAAAAGAAAAAAAAAGAATATCTAGTTACATTACTAACGAATGTTATCGACAGATATTTATCAAAAGACATTTATCCATGATTTTATAATTATTAATACTTTAGAATAGATTTGTACATCCGTGAGAAAATTTTATAAACGATCACTTTATTAATCGATTTATTTGTCACTTATCTTTCACTAAACATATTATTAACAAATTTTATTATTACTAACAAATTGTGTTAGTAAATATGTCATTCTCTTATAGCTTTTGACTTTATTGAATATTAAATATTAAAACCTTGAATGATAAAAAAGAAAATATATTATATATCTAATATTAAAAAAATATTAAATATTAAATGTCTTAAATTTATCTTTAATCAATAAAAATAAATAAACATTTAAGACTTAAAATAAGTTAAGTGTTAATATCTAATAAAAATATTTCGAAAGACGTCAATAAATATTTTTACTATATAAATCTATATGAAAAATGAGAGTTATATATTATACTTATATTAGGGTTCAAAAGTTGTATTTAGAATTGATTAATTTTATAATTTATTATTTAAAAGAAATTATGTATATTTATGTTTAAAATTATTGTTGGAATTCTCTTTTAAATAAAATGATAATGGTTGAGAATCAATATAATAAAGTTTATACTATGTTCAGTATCTTAGATAATAAATATTCAATATAGAAAGAGCTATTTGAACGTCTAGAAAGGATAAAAAATAGATGCAATCTTTTGCTTTGGTTGTTGGTAACATGTCAATCATCTTAATGGGGAGAAAATGTGACCCACCACTCACCCAGTAATTCATTCCTCATTTTCCTTTATATCAATGTTATCCTAATCCAACTAAATCCAAATCCTTCTTCTTTTACCTTCGTTTCTTTTCTCTTTCTCTTACTTCAAATCAAACTTTATCATTCACATTAACTCTTAAACTGTTACAATTATTTCATAAATTCAAAGAAAAAACTAATTAACATAATCGCTTAGGTTTTTTAACTAAGATTTATCATTTAATTTCCAACTTAAATATACAATTAAGACGGAAAGCTAGCGTATTATTTAACTCAAAATACTGAATTAGTTAAATAACATTACTTAACTAATTCATTTTTCCACTTATATTCATCACATGCCACCCATCATGAAGGAAAAGAATACTAAGGTTGACGATAATGGAGGAGAAGATGCCACGTGAGCAAACGTACAATAGAAAGAAATCTAATTCTTCAAATAACGTAAACTATTTAGTTTGATTCTTTGCTATCCATTAACAAGAAAACTTTAAGAAGAAGAAAAAAGCAACTTGCTTAATTGTTTAATATATCGTTAGTTAACGTTAATCAGAAATGCTTAAGCAAATGATGAATATTGTAAGTGAGCAGCCCTCAAATATATTACGTACCGAAAGATGAATATTATTCTTGATTCTTGATAGTGATAAAAAAAAGTAAGTGATAAAGACTAGGTAGGTTATAAAGGATAAGAATGACGGAGTGAATATAGCCGTTTCACCAAAAAAAGGAAAACAAAAGGAATGATATAGCTGCAGGAATATTCTTTGTTTTTTTAGTACTGCAAAATATTTATTTTCTTTTTACACATGCCTTTCCAAATATATTTCTTATTTTCTTTAATCTATTAATATATTTTCTTTTTCTTCTCCCTTTTTCATTCTTCCTTCTTCCCAATTTTTATGTTTCGTATTCATCTTTATGTGGGGTTACAGATAATTCCACGGAAATGAATTGACCAAACCATGAATGCCATACTAAAACCCTTTTTCTTTTTCTCCATTAAATAAAGGATTTATTTAGAAATTTTTTTATAAACTGAAACTAGTTTCAACTAATTTCTAAAAATTATTTTCTATATTTTTTTTATCAACATATATTTTTTAATTCGTGAACAGGATAACATGGAATATTGAAGTAAAATGTCCTCCAGTATATCAAGAGGCATGACAAATCTAGTATGAAAAATATTCAGCAAAAATAAAAAATAAAAACTGTGAAAAATATGGATGATATAAAACTTGAAGAAACAAATTTTACAAAGTTTCTTCATAAAACCCATTATAATATGGATGAAAAATAATTAGAAGGTCATGAACGAATTTATGAGTCCAACTAAAATTCTAAGATTTCCCATTATATATAAATACATGAGTAAATTACCTTTGAAAATAATAGTACATAATACCTTTACAATTATAGATAAACGTTAAATATAAGCAACTTCTTTCCACAAAATCAATTTTATTAAAATACCACTATACGGGAGAAAACAAATACAGGTTAGTCTTACATTTGGTTAAACATTTAGATAAAAAAAAAGTCTTTTATACCTTTTTTTCGGAAGATATTTCTTAAGTTTTAAAATCTAATCTGATCTTGTATAATATATCAAAATCTTTATCATAATTAACCCTGGTGTTTATTACTATTATTATTATTAACGAAGGAAAAAATAAAATAGACAAGAACAAAAATGAGATAAAATTAGTAATATGATGAGGATGGAAATTTGTCAACTTAAGTTGAGCTTTGCCTAAACCTAATGATTGTAAAAAAATTGTGGCAAGATTGTCCGTAAATTAGTTTATGGTATGACTTGGTCTTTGTATAAGAATGAACTTCCTTGATAGCATGTTTATTAAGTTTTTATATAAACAGTTCAACGAAAAAATTCTTAAATAAACCGATTAACTTATTAGTTAACGAGAATATCATTCAAAAAAGATCAATAAATTTATGGGTTAGCAACAAATTTATCTTAAACATAATAAATTTAACGAACTAACATCTGTTGCATCAAACACTTCAAACGACAAAAGAATATGTATTACATTTAATGGATATTCAAAATGATTCCAAATTAAAAATAGTGTTTTAATTGATAATTTAAATAGTTATATTTTATAGATTACACATTTTATTTAAAAAAAAATATTTTTTAAAATAAGCCAACCTGTCAAGCATAATGAACTTTTCTAAAATCCCACAGTTCTGTAAAAAATAACTTTTTAAAAAGTGTGAACTTTTGCTAAAGAGATTAACCCCTTCATGAACGGTCTATCTTATTTTCTCTTTTAAATAGGTAAAAATATTAATATACACTTTGGCAGATATTTTATTATCCATCTTTTGTTCCCGAAATTAATTTCGCAAATTGACATAAATAAAACAACTCTCAGAATTTATTTATTTTTCAATAAGATTTAATTTGCATAACTTTTTATTATATTTCAAATAATTTGAACCTATAATGAATTTATCCTAATTTGTGTTTTTTTCTGAACAAAAATAGGTCTGAGATGAGTCGTATACTTTGACGCTTGACCAGTCCACTACACTTCCTCTCATGATATTCGCCTTACGCGGCTTCCTACTGTACCCAAAGAGTACTCCTTACTTTTCCCATTTTCCCATTTTTTTTATATTCTTCTCTATAATTATGGAAAACCCCCCACAATTTTTATCTCTTCTTTAAAGGAAAATACTTAAAATACACTTCATTTATTTTATATCTTATTTCTACCTTTTTTTAATCCTCATTTGTTATATTTATTAATTTTCCCTTCTAAATTTTTTTTTCTTATATACATGTTTTACTATCCCAACTCACATCATAATAGCATATATCCCATTTATCATTGCTAACTAAATTAGAATTAACTTTTATACAAAAATAAAATAAAATTGACCGAGTGGCAATAGTGACAGAAGACGTACTACCTCCGAAGGCGTGGGGAGAAATTAATTTTTTATTTTGTTTTTTACAAGGAAATTAACTTTAGTCTTTTAGGTCCCACTTATTTCCTCAAAATCTTCTGAACTTTCTCCTTCAACCTACCTCATTTCTTTATTCCTATCATTTCGATCACTCACTCATACTCGCGCAGCCATTTTTTCAGTTACCAAAATCACAAACTTCTCTCTTTATCTCTCTCTATCTCTATCTCTATCTCTCTCTCTCTTTATCTCTCTCTCTCTCCACCACCGTCCATTCTCCCTCACTTTCTCCTAATATAAATTCCATGCACAAACCCAAACATCAGTTGCAAGAAACACACACAACTACACAAGTGTCTTTATAACAATGACACTCTCTGTAACACCAACTTCCCAACCAAACACTTCAACTTCCTTCTCAAAACCCAACTTCAACCCAACTTTCTCACATGCCACCACCCCAACCTTACCCTTCAACAAGTCCCAACTCGCTTGGGATCGCCTCAGGACTGACTCACTGGAATGCAACTCACCCCGACTCGGTCACAAGTGGACCCAATACCAAGGAATCAACCACTGGGAAGGCTTGTTAGACCCTCTTGACGACAACCTACGCGCCGAAATCCTAAGATACGGCCACTTCGTAGAATCCGCTTATCGCGCTTTCGATTTCGACACCAATTCCCAGACCTACGCCACGTGTCGCTTCCCTGAAGCATCACTCTTGGCTCAGACCGGAATGCGAAAATCCGGTTATAGAGTAACCAAAAACTTACACGCCACATGCGGCGTTCAATTACCCAATTGGGTTTCTTCTGTGTCGCAACTGCCACGTGCTCGATCCAGTTGGATTGGTTACGTAGCAGTCTGTGAAGACGAGAAGGAAATTAAGCGCCTGGGAAGACGTGACGTGGTGATCGCTCTTCGGGGAACCGCCACGTGTCTGGAATGGTTGGAAAATCTTCGTGTTACCTTGACAAAATTGCCCAAACATATGGGTTGTGGAAGCGACGATTGCATGGTGGAGAACGGTTTTTTGAGTCTCTACGTCTCCAAAACGAGCGCGTATCCCAGTTTGCAAGACATGGTTCGGGAAGAGGTTGCGAGAGTGATCCAGTCTTACGGCCACGAGCCACTTAGCATAAGTATAACCGGTCACAGCCTCGGAGCTGCACTCGCGATTCTGAGCGCGTACGATATAACCTCTACGTTCAAAAATTCGCCAATGGTGTCTGTGGTTTCCTTCGGTGGGCCCCGGGTCGGTAACGATAAGTTCAGGGCCCAGTTGGAAAAGAGTGGAACCCGAATACTTAGAATTGTGAACTCCGATGATGTAATCACAAAAGTTCCTGGTCTTGTGGTTCCGGATGCTGACATGGCATGCAGTGGCCATGTCCACGTAGCGGGTTTGCAGAGTTGGTTCCGTAAGGTTGTTCAGGACATGCAGTTGGTATACGCTGACGTTGGACAAGAGTTAAGAGTGAGTAGCAGGGAATCAGCGTATCTGAAGAAAGGAGATGTAGCCACGTGTCATGATCTTAAGACTTATCTTCACTTGGTTAATGGTTTTGTTAGTTCTTCCTGTCCGTACATGAGCAAAACGACGCAGTATCAGGCGGAAGCTTCACTGTGATTTTTATTTTTGTTATCATGTGTATAATTCTCACAAGATTAGTCTATTTTACCTGTGCATAATTAAGACTAATGCGATACCTACTATCTCACAATGACCATGAAAAGCATTTGTTTCACATAGTACCACAAGAGAAATGAAAGAGAAAAGTTGTCATCTGAAAGTAAAAAAAAAAAATTAAATGTATATATAAATATATTTGATTTAAAGGGAAAGAGAGAAAAATAATTTTTCTTAATTTACCTTTTACTCCTAATATAAATTGTTTTTCACTCAAAGAAGGGCGAAAGGGTCATTTCGTGTTAACAATACAATTCCTGAAGGTCAACTTTCATCTTCCATTTGTTCTTGTTTTTGTTTACTTTCTTCTTTTCCATGTTTTATATGAAGGGAAGTGACAAATTTGTTGTGGCCAGAATGAAAAGAGTAAAGTAGAAGACACATTTGGATGTTTTATTTTGCAAAGGAATCAAATATTAAAGGACGAATTGTATTTATAATGAATTATATATCATTTAAAATATGTTTTATTAAAGATAATTTAGAATTTGAACATTTATAAAGTGAAAAAAACCATGGAATAAACTGCATGCGTCTTGAATAATGCGTGTCCCTGCTGCATTGTCACTCTCAAATCCTGAAAGCTCAATTATGATTCCCATAAAGAAACATTGTACAGTGTACTGCACTACGTTTATCAGTGTGACATGATGCACAAAAAATTTGATGCAAACTAGTTTTGAACCGATAATCTTCTTCCTCTTTTCATTTCATGCCCACTCTACTGTTACTGCTCCTGTTATTTCAGGCACCTCCAATATCAACTCAATCTACGTGTCAACGTAACACTTCCTACTGACTATTTTATATATTTTTAGTAAATTAGTTACAGATATTTTCAACACCACTTTTCTCTTCTTTCTGTATTTATCACACCTTTTATTTACTTACATTTTCTTTTTCTTCTGTTGCCAAAAATCTTAGCCATCAAGAGTGACGCAAAAAAGTAAAACAATGATAAGATATATTATTCATTCTGAACACGGAGGATGTTGAGCCAATTGGAAAGAACAAGAGGAAAATCAAATAGGCTAATTTTGGATGTTAATAAGTTTATCTTTACATTCAAGATCAACATTTTAATCTTTTTCACTACAAGATTCTCTTATTTTAAGAAAAGTAACTCATTATTTAAACTTTTTAACAAAAAAAAATATATCAAAGTTCGATATTTAATTCTTATTAGTAAACCATTTCATTCTTAAACTTTATTATTTTTTAAAGGCTTAATAACATATCGATCTTAACTTTTGTTAGTTTTATTTGAAATAATTTTAATATTTTAAAAATGTTTAATATAATCTTAAATATCGTAATTTTTGTTCAATTAAGTTTTTTTTAAGCACTTTTAAATCGTTAACAATCAAACGTCCAGCTGTGTAATCAGTGAATGACATGTCATTTAATTGCTGACCTGTCTTGATTGAAACATGACGCAACCAATGAGAGACTATCACGTGACAGCCTCTTTCCCACCCAAAAGATTTGGGTTTCTGAATGCAAGGGAAAAAGACTTTCTTACGCCTACGCCGCAAGAGGAAAATTGAATGGGTTTCAAAATGCAGGACCGTCTCGATGCAAATCTGGCTCGTGGTTGCCTGTCTGCGATTTGGTTTTTTTGGTTTCTTTCTACTTACAGGTTTGAAGAGCAGCTTTGCAATGACTGGAGAATATGAAGATTGATAGAGAATGACTCTTTTGCAGTGGCGATTATGCTCCAATTGGCCTTTCTGTTCTCTGTATTTCCCTTTGCAGGTTGAAGACTTGACGGAGAAGATGAGCTCGTGCATGGCTCATCTATATCTTCACAGTCCAAGTACGACAAATCTAATTCTTCTTCCATCTATATTTACTTAAATAAATAATCATACTATAATTAAAGTCATGCATTCATATATTCATCAAACATATGTTATTCATATTATCATATATTCATATATAAAGAAATTTAACTAATACATTCATATATTACTAAAATTAAAGGACATATATTTAACCTAAACATTAAAAACGCATTCTTATATTAATTAAAAATAAACAAACAATCACATTTACCTGTTGAAGATTTGTGTATGTAGATTTCCAAGTATGAATTAGCCAAAATAGTCAAACCCCAACCACAAATATACTCAAAGATTCACTGATTCTTCAATTGCCAAAGTTGGATGGAAAGTTTGTTATGTATTCCAACTATGTCACACGAAACCTGTAAATATGATAATATTAGATAATGGTTAAAAACCAATGTCTACAAATTTTGTAATTATTAATCAACCTTCTTCAACAAAGTAAAGTCAATTCGTGATCCAGAGAAATTAATACAGCTCAATCTTCAATGTTCTTCAATGTTCAACTAAGAAACTAATTTATCTGGGCTTCTCCCAACAACATTCACAGATAAGTTTCTTCAACCACAAAAATTACTCCCGCTTGGTGGACAAAAACATGCACACACAACCTTCTTCACCGTAACCAACAACTCCGGTCCAACACCTGCAAAATAATAAAAGAAAGCATGATGAAGTTCATAACAAATCACAACACACACCCTGTATTCAACAATATTGAAGCACAATCATCTACTTACACCACGGAGCACCTTGCAATTCAATGTTTAAGCTTGTAATTCACCACTCTAACAACACCTGCATCAAAAACCATCACAAACAAATCGTTAGTCGTATCATATTTCACCCAATAACACCACATCTGCGTTCTTCTCAGCATCCTCATGTGTGACCATCCTCCTCCTTGGTGCAGTGCTTGAACTGTGAAACAGCCGCCGTGCATCCTTCTCCAATCACATTGGTGTTAGCAAAATGATGAAGATGAAGTTTTGATGATGTCCATATCAAGTCAAGAGAAATCAAGATTCAAGATGTTATGAAGACTTGTATTGCTATGGAAAGCTTTTGTAATAATTGTAGTTTAGTGTCTAGGACTTAGATTTTTAGTGGTTTTGATTCCATGTAATTTTATATTATATAATTAATGTCCAGAGTCAAAATCGCACTGTTTTAATCGATTAAAACAAGTATTAATCGATTAAAACGAGTAAAAGCTGAAAACTCAACCTTTTCTGTTTTAATAGATTAAAACCTGTTTTAATCTATTAGCTAATCGATTAAAATACATTTTAATCGATTAAAGCTGACCGTTGGGGATTTCAGATTTGAAAAACCAGCCGTTGTACTCATTTTAATCGATTAATACTTGTTTTAATCGATTAAATGCGTTAGATGGCCCGTTTTCGAAGAATGGAAGAGTATTTGGCTGAGTTTATAAATTGGCTCACTCTTTATCTCTAAAACAACTCTTCCCTTTTGCTCTAGTACTCATAAATCATTGAGACTTGTGTGCTCTTATTCGGCTTGTGAAACTCTTGTCTGTAGAGCTGGTGAAGTGCTGCTACGGTGACAAAGGAAATAGCCGATTCATCCTTGGTGTGTCTAAGGAGGTGTTCGGAAGAGAATCATCCTTCGTGAAGTATTCGGAGGAGGTGTTCATCCTTTGTGAAGACTCAAAGGAGGTGTAGGTTCATCTCTTGTGGTATCAAGAGAAGTGGTTTCTAAACTTTTACAAATTGTGTTTCTTTGTGATTGTAATTTGTAATTGTTTTGTGTTAGTGAAAAAGGTTTATCTTGTTTGAGATAAGCGACTGGACGTAGGATTGGTAAGATCCGAACCAGGATAAAATCATCTGTGCAAATTTCTCTCAACCTTACTCTCTTTATTTGTCTTTATTATTTGCTTGGTAAGTTTAATTGAGTAGAAATTAAAAGGCACACGTTCGTATTAAAAACCCTCTTGGTTTATTATTCCACGCTAACAATTCCGCTGCAGAAATTCTAACAATTGGCATCGTCGCTGGTTGACAGACCATCATATGCTGCCTCCATCCTCCATCATCACGGACAACTTTGTCTACTGGTGAAACCTCCATGCGCAGCGAGCTTCTCCACGCCAAACATCACATGCTGCAAGCTTCTCCACGCCTAACTCTGCCAACGACGAACCAAACCGGAGGACCTCCATCACATGCGCGTTGCCACCTTCTCCACCCCAAACTCTGCCAACAACGAACCAAATCGGACGACTTCCACGGAACGACGACGACCTCTGTATCAGGATCCAAGCCGCAACGTTCAAACTGTATCCGAATACGCATGATTGTATCCGGATACGCATGAGTGTATTCGGATAAGGTTTCCCAGCGATTTCTTCATCCACGGTGTATCCGGATACGCCATCTCTCATCCGGATACGTTCACACCCTTCTTCTTCTCCGCCTTCACGCAGAGTCATCTTCTTCATCACCGACTCTGTTATTCATCTCGTCCACCGATAGTCTTCATCTACCTCCATCACTTGCAACATAAAAATGATAAACAACTATAAACAACTACAATCAAAACTCACCTTAGCTTTCTCTCTTCGTGCAGCACCAGCACTGAAACACCTTAGCTTTCTCTCTTCCAGCACCACTGAAACACACTTCCACTTCGAGCTCTTGAACTTGCTTAACCCAATGCTACTCTCGCTTCTTGAATTAACACAACCACACAATGCTCTTCTAGGTTCTGCATTTAACATAACAAGGCTAACACTGTGGATGAAGAAACCGTGTGAACTGTTGATAATTCATGCGCGAATCTTCACTGTTTGGTGTTTGGACGTCTGAACCAAAGCCTGAGGAATCTCTTCTGCATATTTCAGCTTTTCCGTGAGTGCAGAGTACCTTCCAGCTTTCAAATACTAACTCAACCTGCAACGTACGAGTTGGAAAATTTTTAAATGTTGGGGCCACATGAGTAATTATGCAAGGTATCCTTCCAAATCTTCTCAACTTTGCACGTGACCAAAAAGAGCGACATCCCGCAATTCAATCGCGTTTCTTCTTCGCAAACTCCATCAAGTGAACACGGTATTCGTTCCTTTTCATCGCTCGGTAAACCTCATGAACAGTAAATTCATGCGAAGTGAACACGGCCTAAGAGGACTATCATAACAACAAAAAATTATGTTTCACCCTCTCAATAACCTTTTTCTATTTTTCCGTTTTTTGTTTATGGTTTCTTCCTCTCTTTTTATGCATATAAGTGTGCCCTTCTTTGTACCAAATACAAAATATAGAATACATAAAGAGTTTATTAGCTTTTTTCTCTGTTCTTTCCTTCCTCTTAATTCATAGGTTCATTTGATCACAATTTGGCTTTCACCATACATATCTTCATGCATATTTTCAGCTCCATACATTATTACAACATGATTGCAACATACCATTCTCTACTCTTTTATAATTTGATAAAATTTATATTCTGACAAAGTTTTACCTTAACAAAATTCTAATAAAATATCGAAAAAGTACAATCTTAATCATGGTATGCTTTAACATTTTTCTAAGGTTTAAAATATTTAAAAACAATTAAATGATTAATAATGTTTTATATAAGCATTTACTTTTTAAAATCATACTTTTTTTTTTCACAGTGCATACATAATATAAAATAAAATTATAATTATTACAGTGAAATATTTTTTTACTAAACTAAACCATCTTATTTAATTGAAATGAATGGGGTTGGTATTTGTGATGGGATTGATGTATGAAGCTAATATATTGACCTGAGAATTGATGGTGACAAAAGTGAGTAGGCAATGATGATAACGGTGAAAGTGGTCCAAACGAGGCCAATTGATTAAACTCACAAAAACATAGATATGGATTTTTTTTTTCATGCACTTCTTTTTTGTACTTGGAATCTAATGACTTTATTACATGTACACACTTATGATTGAGTAAAAATATAACGTTTTCCTTTTATTACATTTTTTTAATTCTAAAATACAAATATTTTGTTTTGTAATTTTAAAATTAGAACTTTCAATCTAACAGTACAATTAAAATATTAATATTAACTTATATACATGACATATCTTATATGGTATGATGTGGTACAAAGATTATTTGTTTATTTTAAGTCACTAGAATTGTTTTAACAATTACTTGAATACAATTATATAATCTTAATCAGCACCTAAAAATTATAAGTTAATCGGAGTTTCAAATGTCATGTTATTGTGTTAAAATTTTGGCTTATTATTGAAAACTCATTGTTTCAAGTCTCGTGATGTTAACATCACCTTAATAATTTATTTTTAATTTCCATAATTAACACTGAAAATACTTAACCAAATTAAAAAAAATGTAACTTCACTGACAATTAAGTTTGATAAAATAGTTTTAAAAATTACTACTTAAATTAAATATTTAGAGTTAAATGTTATTTTTAGTACCTATTACTCTTTGTTAATGATGAAGTAATATTACTATCATCATGATACCATTGTACTCATTAAATATAAAAGTCGCATGTTCGTTAAAGAAGTATAAGGTTTAAAAGTTGAAATTGTGGACTTTCTAAAGACTAACTTTTAGTATAAAAATGAAGACCTAAATATTAAATATCCCTCATCTTCATTATTCTACTCTTTTTTTTCTTATTTCCATTCCTTGCCAAAAAAACAAACTTCTTTTGTAATTAGTTCAAAAATAAGAGATGATTCAAATTTTAAAGTTTCAGTGTTTAGATTATTAATTCCTGAAATCTTGAAGTAATGACAAACACACACACATATATTATTAAAATTATATTTTTCTTGTGGAGAATGACATCATAAACTAAAATCATTATTCTTAAATTATAAAAAGAAATACTAAAAATATAAATTGTAAACCAAAAATAGATAATACTATAAATAAAAAGAATATATAAAAGTTTTTGTTGTTGGTTAACCTGTAGAGAATCGTGATCGATAACAGTGCAGTGGTTAGATTTCTTTAAGAGATAAAGTTATCATGATTACAAATGATATAAATGTACTTGCGAATTCATAGATTTGACTTTACGAATTACAAATAATATCTTATAGGAAAGGATATCATACATAACATGCCCATTATACTAATATATGTGTGTAAAACTTGTACGTCATCTCATTCCTATTTTTTCTTAAATAAAAATATCACAGCATAAGTATTTATTTTATTTTATTACTTTTTGTATTAGCATCCGTTAGATATAAATGTAGATGAGACGAATTGCGATCGAATAGTTATGAAATTAGAGTAAATAATCACGTGACAGAGAGTTAAAATAAAATATAATTATTTTCAATTAGATTATAATTAAACTGTAGTTAATTAAGAATCTATAATGAAACCTATAAATAAAAATATGAGATAAAAAGTAAGTGATTTTATATTTACAATATTATTAATATTTGAATTGTCAAATATTTATTATTTTTAGTTTTAGAATATTTTCTGCAAACCACCTAAATATAACTAATAAACGAGAAAAACGATTAGTGACCGTAAAAATAAATATTTGAACTTTTTTATAAATTATATAACACTCATTATAAATTAATTAATTGCAGTTTGAGAATAAAATAAAGTTGGAAAAGGAAAGAAAGTTAGAAATAAGTTACAAAGAATATATATTTATATTCTTTTTTCGGTTTTTGTTTCTAATGATTGAGATGAATTATAAGGAGATACGTAAGAGGTTTGGAAGACTTTCAGTTTTTTGTACAAATTAATGAGTACTCTGACAGTAAAAAGAAACCAACACCTTAATTACGTCAACCAATGTACATTGCTTCTTTTTCAAAGATCAAAATGTTCGAAAAAAAGATAACACTCGTATATTTTTTAACTCTTAAATAAATGTTTAAATAAAGTAAGTCTCACCTCCACTGTTTTATTTAAAATAACATATTATTAAAACTTAAATAATAAAAAAATATGAAAATTAAAAGTTAAAATATACAAACATAAAGACATTTTATGAACAAAAACTCAACGATTTATTTACAGGGGAATGAATTTGATCTTTTATAAAATCTTTTTGAATGATATTCCTGTTGACATGTGTAGATACATTATTCCAACCTCTCTTTTATCTTGTACTTTTCATTTGAAGTAACTAGCTTTTACCATTTTCTGGACTACATTCATCACATCACTATATCGCATATCCATTTTAGATTCTTAACTTGGGATCCCTGTCCACTCTACATCTCCACTTCATTCCAATTTATATCACCCAACCAAAAACACAATAAAAAATAAACTTTAAAAATTAAAGAATCAAAACATATTTAATCCAAAAAGAAATAACGATAGATAAAGATGAGTGATAAGTTACATTTCTAAGGAGACAATAACACACAATTGAGTATTCGATATTATCAAGGTTTGAAAGGAAGGGTTCAAGTTAAGGTTTAAGATTATCAAGGTTTGAAACGAAGAGAGAAGTGCGTGTATATCTGAAGGCATTATGGGAGGAAATCTTAGCACTAGTTTTTGAAGGAGAAAATTCATGGAAGAAATGATGCAAAAAGTGACGTTGAAGAATAAAAAAGAAATGTGTAACATGCCACTATTGATTGACACATGGATCACTTAGCTTTGACAATAAGATGATTTTCAGTGGCCTAGGCCGTACACTATTCCACTCTCCATATTCTTCCTCACTATCATTAATTCTCTCAGTATTTTGTCACTTCTTACCGCCCATTTCCACACCACAATCTTCTCATCAACAACACCTTTTTATTCAAATCTTAATTATCAATTAATCTTTTAGCCTTTTCTCTTTCTTTCTTTTTTTAATTTTGGACCCTCCCTTAGTAATAAATATATTAGATTAATTAGTACACACTTTATTTTCTATATATTATCTTACACTAGTGCAGCGAGGGGCTTTTACCGCGGTTCATTTTCACTATACGTCGCGGTTCTTGAACCGCGGCATATTCAGCCGCGGTAGTAAGTCAGACACTTTATGCCGCGGTTCTAACCGCGGTATATAAATTGCGGAATATGCCGCGGTTGTCTAGGGAACCGCTGCCTAAATTCATTTTTTTTAAAAAAATAAAATAAAAAATGCAGTATATGCCGCGGTTCAACCGCGGCATATAGGCTGAAGCATATGCCGCGGTTAGTGTCAAAACCGCGGCCATATGTCTCGTTTTTAAAAAAAAAACGAAGCACTATATGCCGCGGTTGTGGTTAGAACCGCGGCATATTCCCCTGCAGTTTTTTAAAATTGCAGGTCTGTTTTTGTGATATCCACTACCACAAAAACAGACCTGCATATAAAAACATGTACAGAAATTCAATTTCAACATAACAAACACATGTTCAAATGTATTTCAACATCAAATAAAGTACAGAGTCTAAGAAAATTCTATCTAATCAAATGCATTGTTTAAATCTAAATCTAAGAGCTATTGTATAATCTAACTATATACTTCGCAGCAGCGTTCCTAATGAATAATAGTGACTTCTCAGGAACTGGTGTAGTAGTCTTGAATCTCTGCAAAAGACAATTCATTTTAATTAGTGTATATGAATTCAACATTTGTTAAAAAATCAAAATTTGTTAAAGTTAAATATTACCGTTTCCCAGCTTCTTGTGATGTGAGAACGAACAATATGGGTCATCCAATACATTACATAGTATCCACACTCATATGACCCATTTTGTCTGTTACACTACAATATATCATCACAGTTGATAATAGTTAGTGAATAACATTTGTTATAAAACAATTATAACAAAGTATGACTTTAGCATATGTCAAACCTTGAGAGAAATCCAAGCAATCTTTCTACTCTTAACAATTGATCTCCCGTCCATCATCATACTTGCTGGAATAGAACTGTATATAAAAAAAGGTTTTAGCATTCAGTTATATAACAAAGAAAGTCCAAACATTGAGGTTCTTACCAATCAATTGCTTGTTTGAGTTGTGTGGGAGGAGGCCTGTGCAATGAGCAGAACCACAAAGCATAGTTGTCTTGCACAGACATAACAAGAAGTTGCCAATGGCGCCTGAAATTCATAATAACGTAACTATTAAATATTAAAATCACATATGGAACATTATTATGTTAACAAAGTTTACTTACCCGGATATATAAGGCAAAAAGTATATTTTCTTGCCCCTTCCAAAACTTCTTATCAGACTCATGTTGATATGGTCAAAATCATTTGATTCATGAATTTCTTGGGGATCAATGAATCCATAATCATCAGAACGCCCCAACTTATTAGTGACCCCAGACATATACCTGAAATCAAAACTTAACTTTGATATAAGGATACTTGATATATAAATCAATTTTATATATAAATAATTGGTCATAGACTTACATCGTCCATAGTTGAATAATTGAAATATTCAACTCTTGTGTTCCCGACGCAAGCTCACGGACATCTTGGCTATTAAGGTATATTGGGACCTCAGAGCCATGCCCAAATACATTAGCATCATTACGTTGCGCAAATTGTATAAATTCCTCTACACCTCTCTCGTACTCAGCACTAATACGTGGTAAATTAATCCAATTTCGATCCATATTCCTAAATATTACATAAATAATATTTTAAGGTTTATAAATAATACAAGAACTACAACACACATTACCAAAACTATAGCAAAAACCATACCATACATTACCAAAACTATAACAATTTCATGCATTATCAAAATTAAAGCAAACATTATACCATACATTACCAAAACTATAGAAACTTCATACACTACCAAAACTATACCAAAACTAATGAAGAAATCACGTTAAGAATGCAAAAGGACATAAATACCTGGAAGAGGAACGGCGGCGGAGAGGGTGAAAAACGCAACGAAATCACGATTTTGATCGGCTAAAACTCGTTTTTACCGTCAAAAATGAATAATGACCGAACAATTCTGAGTTTAAACGGTGAAAAACGCAAAATCTGAGATGATGGGTGGTTCGGAGGAAGAAGAAACGCGAAAACAGAGAGAACGCGCGAGGAAGACGACACTGTTCCAAGTTTTAATTTTTAACTCTGAACGGGGGAATCTACCGCGGTTCACTACTTAACCGCGGTATAATATAGGTATATGCCGCGGTTGGACGTGAAACCGCGGCATATACTTATTAAATAAATAATCCTAAATGGCATTTTTGAAATTATTTTCAAACTATATGCCGCGGTTCAGCGGGCAACCGCGGTATATACCTCGAAATATTTCAAATTCATATTAAATTAATTTCAGATAGGAGAATATGCCGCGGTTGTCCAGAGAACCGCGGCATATACCCCTGTAACGTGCTCAACACAACTGCCTCCCCAACTGCCTTCTGGTGAATTTGAAAAGTTACAGGGGGTATATGCCGCGGTTCTCTGGACAACCGCGGCATATACCCCCTGTAACTTCTGAAATTCTGACTGGCAGAGAAGTTGAGACGTTACAGGGGGTATATGCCGCGGTTGCCCAGAGAACCGCGGCATATACCCCCTGTAACTTTTCAAATTCTCTGACCCAGTCAGCACCTGCAATAAATTGGCAGGGGTATATGTCGCGGTTGTCCAGAGAACCGCGGCATATACTCTGTTATTTAATTTTTTATTCATACGTGGCGTCAAAGGCAATGGTTGACTGGAGTATATGCCGCGGTTTGGAGCAGAACCGCGGCATATATGTTCGATTTATTTACAAAACTGCCACCGCGCACCATTATGCTGCGGTTTCTGTTGAACCGTGGCATAATGTGCGCTGTAAAAACCCAATTTTTTACTAGTGTTACTTTCACTCATCCCGTCTAATTTGTCAAATTGACATATCAAATGGGGTTATCTGACTTACCCACGTATTTTTTAAATAAAAATTAATTTAAGAATTAAATTTTTATATTATATAACTTTAAAGATATAAATGTAATCGTCATTTTAATTATTTTATATTATTTTTAAGATATAAATCTAAAATGCTAGCTACATAGCATTCAAACATATATTATAAATTATGTTTCTATAGACAAAAATATATTATACTTGTCAGACTCTATGTAGATGTTAGAAACAATAAAGACAAAAACAAAGTTAAACAAGAACTTGTAGAAGGAAAGTGAGATGTCATTAAACCCAAGTACTGCATTTGTTTCAAAGTAGATTGATGAAGCAAGTATACAACAATTCAGGAAAAGCTTATATATTAAGAGTTTGACTAGATACATATTTGTAAGGAATACAAAAAGATTAATAGTGCGAAAAATTTGTCTACTTTATAACTTTAAATATATAGGTAACTACAAATTTTAATTTTTTTATAATGAAATGATATTCAAAACATAAGATACGTTTATTTTGGCTTATCCGAACATATTTTTTGGTATTGATTATTATGTGGCAAACAATATATATACATATTGTATAAACTTTGATTTTTAGAATTTATTAAACTTGAATTAACTTATTTAAATTAAATATTAAATAAATTAAATTAAATGCATTTGAATTTTTTTAAAATTAGTTGATATCAAACTTACGATAAATATATTAATCTCCTGTGAAAACAAGCGAGGGGAATGGTCTTAGTGTTTTTAAAAACATTATTTTTTATTAAATCTTTTGAACCTAAAACACTTTCATTTTATCTTGTATTTCATTTCACTTCAATTATCCGCCTTTATTTGTATGACCTTTTATAATCTTCTTATCATCTTATTATCTTTTTTTTTTTCCTTTTACATTTTATCCTCTTCAGTTATTTTCATTTTTCATTTCTTTGTGACAATTATTCTTAGCTTTAAATTATCTATAAGGGTGGAGTCATTCTTGTCCTCTGATTTTGGAAATAAATTTTCGAATTTTAAAAAGGATAAAACTTAAAGAAAATTTGTAAATGATAGAGAAAGATAACTAAACTTTATTCCATATCATAGTTTCCCATAACCCGTTAGGACCAACCTATTTGTAGGGAAAGGTTTTTCTAATTCACATCAAGTTTTAGGTTCAAATACGATTACGCAAATTGTAAAAGATATCATGTTTTCTCATTTACAAAGTTTAAATCTTCATTTAGTGAATATTGAATCACATCACCTTTTCTTTTCTTTGTTGTTCTCTTTCTTATTTTCTCATTTTTCTTTTTAAGTTATTTATTCTTTCTTTATTTGTTATGTTAAAGGGGCCAAAGCATAATAGTTCTTTCTTTTAAGTTTTCCTTTCCGATTCATCTAAAACATGAAAGCATAACGTGTTTTGTACTATTATCCAAATTAAAAGTACTGAACCAATGTAAACTCTAGGAAATGCTTTGAAAACTATTGACAAAAAGGATGATTTTATATGAGTGAAACTTTGTGACCCCAAAAGAGAACCAAGAGTATTACATTAAACAAAAATATAAAAAAATATAAATCCATATATTGTTTACCTAAATAAATTAAATCGTCAATTTCTTAAAATTGCTGCAAAGAGATTGAGTGAAATTTCTTCTTCAACTTTATTTTACGATTTTATTGTCTTTCCCCCTTTTTCTTTTTGTATTTTGTTGCAAGGAATGAAATGAAAACTTAAATTGTATTATAGTCGATGCCGATTTTACCCTGTATGATTATTGCTACTTGATTTATATCACTTTTACTATCTCCCCTAACTTATTATTAATTATATTATTATTATTATTATTATTATTATTATTATTATTATTATTATTATTATTATTATTATAATTATAATTATTATTATTATATATTTGAAATAAATATTATTCGAATAAAAAATAATTTTATGATCTATATTGATTTTATAAATATAATTAGTATTTTTTAAATAATACTCCCGCTCATACTTATAAAAGTTTTAAACTTTTTTTACTTCAACATTAGAGAATTTTTTGCAAATATGAATCTGACCTATAAAAAGAAGAAATCTCATTCTGACTAACTCTTAAAGTTACTGCTAAGATTTTACTATCTATCCACACATCCCTTTCAAAAGTCCGATAAAAATAAATATCTTTTATTAAATTGTAACAATTCACGTACTTAGCTAAAAATGTTATTATATTATACTCTTCCTTCTAATTTAGAGAAAACTTTTAACAGGTATTTATAAAAATCAAGATTTTCTATAAATTAAAATTTAATTCATAAACGTTATTTTATCATCATTTTTTTAAATTAAATTTTGATTTAATTTTAAATGATAGTTTACTTTTTTTTTTCTCTTATTTATCTTCCTTGTCCCAAGTTTTCACCCTTCTTGTCTAATCACTTCCTCATTCAAATAATCAAAAATATATTCGCCCTTTTTTCTTTTTGGGTGATACTTTTTTATTCATTCTTCTCTTATGTAGAAATGGACACACTTTATGGGCTGCTTCGATGAGCCCAATACGAATTTGGTTGAATTTTTAAAATTTAATTCTGGTATTATTTGGGCCCGAGAAGGTCCAACCTAAATATCTACTGGAGAAAGATGAGTCGGGAGGGATAGTCCATTTGCCTAGTTTGTCATTGTATTATTAATTTTTAAGACGATGAGGTATTATTTTAAATTTCTAACACATTTTATCGTTAAAACCTAATATTTACTTTTTCTGTTAATAGTGAAGAAAATTGTTTTATTATGTCGAGGGTTACTTCACTGTGATCTACTAACAGTTTATTACACTATGATATCGTCATGGCTTGTCACAGTTTCTTAATCTTCATTCTCATCCATGTTTACCATGTGGCGATGCATGATAAGGTGACAACGTAGGAGTTGTCACTTTCAACCTCGTTCGTCTCCTAATAATGAATGAACAGTGGCAATATGCAAAACATTCTAAATAACAATAGTTGAGATTCGAAGGAATAACAGAAGAAATATCTAGATTGATTTTGTATTGAGACATCGAATGATGAGTTATCTATAAGAATTGCTGTATTACCCTCTGAATATAAGGTGGTATCATTTCCAACTGAAATGGAATTCTGGTAAGTGTGACTAAAATGAAACAACATGATAACGATGCACTGTGCATCTCTTGTAAAATTAACTGAACATGGAAGAAACACAATACAAATGTAGATTGAAGAATAAAAAACTAAAAGAACTCAAAGTCCAGATATTTACCCCCAGACTTCATCTCATTATTACCTCCCATCCTCTTACTACTATTGTTCATGCCAACCCCAACACTACCAACTGCTTCAAACTTTGCTGCTACAACATCACATTCAACTGCTCTTGGAACTTCTGGTGGAGTGCTGCATCTGATCAACGCCCAGTTCACGCCTTCAAAGAACGGGTGCTGTTTGATCTCAGTCGCACCCCTCTTCACTCCCAGCCGGTGCTGCGGCTCCTTCACCAGCAGGCAGCGGATCAGATCACGGCTCGCATAACTGGTGGCCGGTGACTCCGGAAATCTGAGCTGCTGGCCTACTACGTTGAAAAGGGTCGCGCGGTTTCCTGAGCCTTTGAAAGGGGTTTTACCGTATAATAGTTCATGCAAGAAAATCCCAAATGTCCACCAATCGACAGCACTTCCATGACCTTCTCCTTTGATGATTTCGGGAGCAAGGTATTCGTGAGTGCCCACAAAAGACATGGACCGAGCAGTTGTTGGTTCTGCAACAAGCTCAGGAAGTGTGCTGGATTGCAGGCCTGGATCTGCTTTAGGCCTCCGTGACTTCTTATTTTTCTGAGCAAAAAGGCGAGGCATGAAACATGAAGGCTGGATGCATACCGATGAAGGCTCGATACAAGCCGGCTGCACACAGAATGCGCCACCAGCTCGTTTGGAGGGATCCCCGTCAATATTTCTTATAAGGGTAGGTGAAACAGCACATCTGAGAGAAAGATCGAAGTCTGAGAGCATTATGTGACCATCATCTCGGACCAGTACGTTTTCAGGTTTAAGGTCTCTGTACACCACTCCAAGCATGTGAAGATATTCAAGTGCCAGTAGAACCTCTGCTGCATAAAAGCTAGACAGCATGACAAGCATTTTATTAGTCAAAACAGGAAAGGAAAATTACATTTTCCAAAAAGCACCACTCATGTAGAAACATACATATTTGCCAATTGTATTATACACTGATTAGGATGTTTTAATACCTTCCTATTGTTGCAGACTTCAAAGAGAAGTGACTCTGCATGCTATTGAACAACCTAGCATTTCATATAAAGCCACTAATATAAGAATAGTTACAGCATCAATGTGCTGTTACCTTATTTTCTATATAAGGAAAACCAGATCTAGGAAAATTTAATCCAATTCAGGAAAAAAGAAAGGTGAAAAAGGAAAAACAAGCTTTTTAACACATTAGTATTGTTCATGGCATCCTAGCAGTCTGAATTATCTCGGCCTATAGCAGACCTGGAGAAGACCTTCAATGCAGCAAATTCTTCTGCTTTATACCTATCGTTAATGCAACAGCATTCTGGCAATGTCACTAAAGCTAATTTATTATCTAGCCAACCTACTTTATATAAGCGGCTATGTCTCAATTTTCATACTGCAGCAGAACCATATGACTTTAACATTTATAGCACCATTGGAAAATCAACAATGTCCTCTGCATAATTGTTAAGAAAAATATAATCATCGTGTATAGTATCATCAACAGCACAAAATATGAAAGGAATCAACAATCAAAATACAGATGATACATAAAGGTCACAGACTAGAAAAAGGAGATCTTCACAACTGAAAGCAGCTACTCACAGTTCTGATAAATGAATGTGTATTTGTATCTGTAAAGTTCAAAGCATACCGTGCAGCATACTCCAAGAAATGTTTCCCAGGTTGTCTTTGCCTTAAGGTGTGAAGATCACCCCCTGGACAGTATTCCATTACCAAACAGCAGAATCTGTCGGTCTCAAAATGTGTATACAAAGTAGGCAGAAATGGATGATCCAGCAACTGCAATATCTCTCTTTCTGTCTGAGCCCTAGTCAGCTTATTTCTGCTTGCTAAGGATGCCTTGTCCATAACTTTCATTGCAAAAAAGCATCGAGTTGCACTAAGCTCTGAGAGATACACACTTCCAATATCACCACAACCAAGTCGTTTGAGTAACCTGAAGTGACTCATGCCAAGAATTCCGTCCCGTGCTCGGATGGCAAGGATAGCCTTCCATCTAGGATCATTTCCTTTGTGTGGCTTGTTGGCACTGCCAGTTATGTTACTCCAGTTGCTGTCATCACTGAGGCCACTGCTATCACTTGCTCGGCTAGCACTAGTTTTTGCACTCTCCAGTGAATCCCCTCTAACACTTCCTTTAGTGCTATCACAATTCCTGTCCAAACTAAGCATGCCATCACTAGTGACTGCATCACTCCGGTATGTACTTGCACAACTATTAACGATGCTCATTGTTCTGACAACACTAGTACTATCAATACTACTAAGGGGACTAACATTACCACTTGGAGGCAAAGATGCATCCCAAACACATTCTTTCTCCTCAGAATCTGGAGCAGTAGGAGAGTTCTCGGTATTCTGAGATGCACGAGCACCAGAAAGTGGCGAGGGTATGTTATGCGTCACATTTGACTCATCAACCAGGCTTTCTGCAGGAGAAACAACAGCCATGCTTTGTTTCTTGGCAGGAACACAAATTGAAAGATCTTCTAAGAAAGGACCAGAACCCTTCAAGGACACACTCTTCATCAAACATGCTGCCTCGGATTTGGTTTGACCTATTGGCACATAAACCGTTCTCATAAGATCAGTATCAACAGGTTCTGGGGGATGACTTGCACCAGCAAATGAACTTGGACCAGTTTCCCCAAAAGAATCATTGCTACCCTTCAATGTCTGAATATCAGGCACAAGTTCTACGGCTTCAGGTAAAGAGCTCTTTCCTTTCCACGTTCTTGTAGGAACAGGGGAGGGAGGCTCTTGACAGGACCGTGTATCGAACCCCATATCCTCTCTAACCAAAACTATTCGTGCATTTGATAACTGAGCCACTTCTCTGATGGAGGCAAGACGTGTCATGGGGCCATCTCGTGACTTTGAAAACTGATTCCCTTCTCTTGATGGAATCCCTCGCACACCCGAAACATCCTGCGCATTTAGTCTTTGACCAGCTTCTCTCATTGCACCAGTGTGCGCATTAGATACCTCAACCAGAACAGGCAAAGACCGAGGAAGTACCTTTGGCTCTGCAACCCTCTCCATATCCCAATATCACATATCATCAAACAATGACTTCTAGTTAAGAAAACCCTGCAAATTCAGCAAAGAACTAACTTAACAGAAGATTCACTCAACTTGAATTACTGTGTATTTTTAATTTAAAACCAATTATCAAGTGAAAAAGCCGGGAACCGAGTAAAATAACAAGAACATGGAATGAAAGAATAAAGTAGTCTTATTCTTCTTGGTAGTGACTAGTGGTAGCTGCGGAAAGCACAAACAGCATTATAAATTGGATCCACAGAGAAAAGACAAATGTAGAAAGCTCAATTTAATAGCTTGAAACATCAAGCACAAGAAATCATAGACAACATAAAAACAAAGCCGTCTGTAAATTCTATTTCCCAATACTAAACAAGCAGCATAACACAGAATATAAAGGAGCTTAAATTGTTAAAGTTTGAAAATTGATTTGAAGTGGGAAAACATAGTTAATCAGAGCAAATATGATGAAATGGTGGAATTGATGCCTGACAATCAGACACAGCCCCGTTGATAAGATAATCTCAAAGTACAAACCTTTGAGCAAGAAACCTCAACTTCAGAGGAAATAAGAAACATACAGAAGATAGAGAGAGAAGAACCAAAAAAATACAGACAAGAGATGGAGAAATGTTAAAAAATGTAAAAACTCCCAATCTTCTATTTTGTTTCCATTGGAAAACCATGACCCAAAACACGTCAAACAAAAGAAAACAAAGAGGGAAAAAAATGATGAAACAAAGAGAGATCTAGGCACCCAAAAGCATAATAGGCAGAAGGGATAGAGACCCACCATTGAAATGATGAAGAAAAACAATGGGTATCCTTTTGTTTTCCCTCCTCTTCACTATACTTTCTCCTTTCACAACTGAACTCAGAGCTTCTTCACCGTGCAGAACAGAAACAAGAAAAGTGTCTGTCTTGACTGAGAAGGTGTGAAAGAAACTAGAATGGTGGGAGAAGATTGGAAGATGAAGCAAGAAGAGAAAAATAAAAGATGGAAGAGGGGTGCTTTTGTTTTTTATTCCTTTTAGTTGTTTATCTTGTTGGTGTGTGTTTTTCTCTCTCACTAGAATAGAATAGAAGTGAGTTTGAGTTTCTCTGTCTAGGGAAGGGGCTGTGTGTGACTGACTGGGGAACTAAAGTGGTGTTGGAGATAGTTATGGTTAGCTTTTGCTTTCTCTTTTTGATTTTTGGCATTTGAATGAGTGGGAAGAAGTTAATGATGGAAGGTAGTAGTAGCATAGTACTACACTTTGTTCACAGAGAGAGAGAGAAAGTGGGGCCATGCATGTTCCTTCTTTGTGGTACACTGCTTTTCAAAGGTGGGACTCAATCAAAGAAAGTGAATGCCCAACTCTAACCTATTTTTGTGTTTTTTTTCAAGTATCTCTGTTTTCAGATTGTGCTATTGGCACGTGCCAATCACTCCCATCAATTTTCTTTCACTTATTTTACTCTTTATATATATATATATATATATATATATATATATATATATATATATATATATATATTTTATGTAAGACCCATAAAAAAAATATACATAAATATATATTTTAGTAAATTTCAGCATTTTATTAGTAATAATAATTTTAGTGGATAGAAAAAATGTAAAATTTGGATATAAAATTATAATAATTTTAGAAGGAGAGGTTCAAATTTTTGGTAACTTATTTAGTAAATTTTTTAAATTAAATAGTAAAATGTAAATAGTAAATAGTAAAAAGTGAATAGTAAAAATAAATTTTCAGCATTAAGATTCCTTAACATGGAAGAAATTAGTAGGTAGAAACTAGGATCAGATTTGGTGAGTAAATGATTAAAATATTATTTTTTTAAATAATATTAAAATAATAAATAATATTAAAATATTAATGAATAATAAATTTTTTTTTACTATAAATAGCCATGGGAGGGAAGGGTATTTTGCACCAAGAAAAGAGGAATCAAGTGAGAGCTTGAGAAATAGAGAAGAAAGAGTTAGGGAGAAATTTTTAGTTGCAAGAAGAGTAGAGGTTCTGAAGGGTTTCGGGGAAACAAATTCGGAGCAGGAAATTAAATCTGGAATAGAGGTAAGGGGAGCTAATCTTTCTTGTATATGATTTTTATCCATGTTATGATAATGAATATGAGTTATGAGTATGTTAAAATTTTGGTAATGGTAGTTATCTATTCACTTATATAAATTTAGTTTTCATGATTATAATTTTCTTATTTTCGAGTTAGTATGGTAAAACTTTTCTTTTAATTATTTTGACCGTTGGATTTAGCTAAAATTTTAATATATGAATCCTAAGACCTATTTCTTCACTTTGACCGTTTGGATTTGTAATTAGAAGTCTGTACTTAGAGAAATAAATCCTGCATGTTTGAGTAAATTAATTACCCCTGTAGATCTGTTACTGAGGCATCTCGGTAAAATATATATTATGACTTATTTGACCGTTAGATCAACCTGAAAATTTTATATATGATTCCTAAGATATAGTAATACACTTTGACCGATCGGATTTTTAATTGAAAGTCTATGTCTGGAGAACATAATTTATAAGTTTTGAAAAATCTGAGGAACACTATATTTCTGTTCTTAAGTTATCATGGTAAAAATTTCATATATATTTCATTTACCGTTAGATTGAACCCAAAATTTTGTATGTAATTCATAAGACATATTAAGTCATTTTAACCGTTCAGATTTGTAATTAAATGTCTGTGCTTAGGGAAATTAGTTCCGCATTTTGAGTATAACCAAAAACCACTTAAAATTCTGCACCTGAGTTACCTCGGTAAAACCTCAATATCTATCTAGTTAACCGTTTGATCAACCTGAAATTTTAATATGTAGTTTATAACAAATAGTGAATTATTGTGACCATTCAGATTTGAAATCGGAGTTACAGATTTAGAGATATTAATTTCGTATCTTCTCAAGGATTTCAATATTGATTGATTTCTATTTTTTTGATATCTATATTAAATCTCGGTGTTAATATTATATGCTGTTGTTTTGAATCTGTAAATAAGAAATTGGTTAAAAACTAGTTGAGAAACACTTTGGCTAAGGAAAGACTTGGTACTTAAGTTGTCCATTGTGACGCACCTCTCTTTCCTGGAAGTCTACTCGACAAGTTTTTAACTTAAATCCTATTGAACAGATTATGTATTGTTAAATTATTGTGTAACATATCTTGTTGGAATATATTTAGTTTGTATGATTTCTGAAATGATTGAATTTTATTACATTTGAATTTATGCATTTGAACATGATTGTGAACTATAATGATGTTATTTATGTGGAAAGTATGTGATATAGTCAATATGTATGACTTTTGGGATGGATGGACGTGATGCATATTGGTGTATGCATTCTGATATGTTGTTGATGCATATTGGTGTATGCATTCTGATTTGGTGTTTGATGCATATTGGTGTATGCATTCTGACATGTTGTTGATGCATATTGGTGTATGCATTTTGACATGTTGATGCATATTGGTGTATGCATTCTGATTTGGTGTTTGATATATATTGATGCATGCAATGTGGTTTAGTGTGTAACTCATATTTGTTTATATAATTTGATCTGTTAAAGTGAGCATAGTATGGTTTGGTATTGAGGTATTGTTATTGTATTGATTGTTAGCTCACCCTTGCTTGTGTGTGCATGTGAATGCGATGATCGTATAATGCGTGATGTTATACGGGAGCAGATGTTATTACAGATGCGATGGCTGACGCTTTTGAACATGCATAAAGGTCGAAAGAGAGATGGGATAGAAGACTTGGGATTGTGATTTTAGTGTTTTAAAAATTTATTTCGATCCTGACTATGTGGACATTTTATTTTCGAAAGAATCGATTGTAATAAATAATGTACTATTTTCTGTCTATGTTGAAGTTTAAAATTTCAAAATTTCTACATTTATTTTTTTTTTACGGAAAAATTTAGTCGATGTAACGCCAACAATTCGGGGTGTTACATATTACAACGACCATTAATATTTTTTACACAATAAACAATCTGTAGTTTACATGTTTGGATTATATATTACACGTAATAGTTACAATGGGATGCGCCATTATACATATTATTAACTCCTTAAGAACATAATAGTTCTTTTTAGGTTTAATAGGTTCGGAGGTCCCAATATTTGGGGGTTCGTTTCAATTGGGTCCTCCAATTTTGAAAGTGATCAATTAGGTCCCTAATTTAGTAAATGTGATTCAATAATAGAATCTCCGTTAAATTGAGTTAACTCTGTTAACTTTGTTATGAAGTGGCAAGCTGAGGATAATTGTTCTCCTCGAAAAACATGATTTGGTAAGGTTTGCAGATATCAATTATCCTCGAAAAACATGATTTTGAAAGTGATCAATTTAACGGAGATCCTATTATTGAATCACATTTACCAAATTAGGGACCTAATTGATCACTTTCAAAATTGGAGGACCCAATTGAAACGAACCCCCAAATATAGGGACCTCCGAACCTATTAAACCTTCTTTTTATCTAGAGTAGTTCTCAATTCAAACTTTTTATATTAAAATGTTTGGTTCTAGTTCTACCGTATTTTATACGTTTTTTTTAAGTTTAAGTTTTAGTAAATATTTTTTTTTATTTTTTTTAATTTTATTTTAATTTTATGTTTTAATTTAAAAAGTAAATAAATTTAATTATTTAAATCAAATTTTTTAAAAATTTATTTGATATTTTAAATATTTTTAATAATAATATTTAATATTTATATAAACAATTTAAATGTTATCATAAAATTAATATGTCAAACAATTAAAATGTTACCATAAGATTTAACAAAATTTAACTTAAAAGACTAAATACATGTATTTTTAAAATTAAAGATTAAATTAGACTAAAATTTTAAGAAGAGATTAATTCTATTTTTTATTGATCAAAACGTACTTAACAATTTAAATATGATTGTTTGTGATAAGAAAAATGTATAATTTCTTAAGAGAATACTCCAAGTACTCAAACTCTTAATTATATGTTTAGTACAAATAATTTCTTTAGAAAATAATCATTTGTCGCTTTTCTTTTGAATATTTAAATAAAGAAGTTGTTCTCAAACATCCTCTTAAACTTAGATACATAAAAGGAATAGTTAACAAAAGGCATACTTTTTAAAAACATATGTAAAACAATAAAATTTTAAAATCATGAATAATTAATTGAACAAAAAAGAAAAATATAAATAAAATAAATATAGAAAATTGGAATAAATAATTTATAAAAAAATCGTTCGCAAAGTCATTGCGAATATAATCTTAAAGAAACCATTATCGAGGAGGTTCTGGAGATTTTGTCTTTTGTGAGTTAGAATGATGGGTGAAGATGGATATTCGGGATGCTGAAGAGATTAGGGTTTGCAAGAATCCTCTCATTGGCTTAGCTTCGTTGCTCGCTGTTCCTAAATGCTTTTTTGGGCATATTTTGTTCCTCTCTTTCTTTATTTTCTCTTCTCTTCTTTCTTTCTGATTCTAATCAACAAATCTTATATTATATTTTCATTATTGCTTTTGCAAATATTTTCGAGACAAAGAGACTAATATGTTGATGTGTTTCTCCCGCTTCTGAATCGTCTGTTTTTCTTCAATCTAAATCGCTCGATTACCTCCATTCTACTGTTGTTATCCGATCGGTATTGGTGTAGATCGATCGATCTCCTGGACGAGGGAGGAGGTACCTGCAAAAGGCACTCTGACGCCCAACTTAGGCGTGCTATTTGAAGAGTATTGACTCTTAATTGAATGCTTAGTGAACAATTGTCACTACTTGAGTATTTGAGAATGGGGTGAGTGTGAGTGAAACGTATTGGAATATGAATTGAGCGTGAATAGAACATACATGGCTTTCGGTCCTGGCTTTGTATTTATAATTTACATCATGGATCCTGAGCTAATATAAACCCAATAAAATATAAACAGAATAAGATATAAACAGATTACCTGAAAATCCGGTTTGTTGTTTATAACCTATTTATCAATATATTTAATTAGATATTCTTTGATTTTATCACCTGCTGGACTATTGGCCCAATAATAGCTTAAGCGCTGGCCAAATCTTTGACCCGGTTAACCATAACAGATGGACCCAACAGCCCTGAGTGGATGGACCAAACGGTCTACCCTAGGTACGATACATATGCCCCCAAGTCTGAGTTAAGTGTTCGGCTTTAGTCGTAGTTAACTATAGGACTTATGGATTTGAGGGAGGCTGTTTTTAGTCGTTCTTCACCTGCGACGGGATTTATGAGTTCTCCTTTTGAACTTTGCCATGAACCGAGCGGTAAATGATGGGAGTCCTTTTTAGAACTTTTTCCCATTTTGATCAGTGACTGATATTATCCAGCTTTCCTGTTATGAGGTAAAATAACAACTTAATATGAATTGTCAAAAGAATGTAAACCTCTAGACTAACCCATTTTATAAGGTCGAATAGCCAAGCAGGGGAGACTGCTCTGTTGAAGATGCTCGAATGAGAGTAATTGTTCCTTAGCTCTTTGTTTTTGGCCTAGGAGTTCCTGGAGAATTTCCTAGTAGACGAGAGTGACCTTCCGTGGCCTAGGAGTTCCTAGAGAACTTCCCAGTAGACGAGAGTGACCGTCCGTGGCCCAAGAGTTCCTAAAGAACTTCCCAGTAGACGAGAGTGACCGTCAGTGGCCAAGGAGTTCCTGAAGAACTTCCCAGTAGACATGAGGGATCGTCCGTGGCCCAGGAGTTCCTAAAGAACTTCCTAGTAGACGTTAATGACCGTTTGTGGCTTAGGAGTTCCTAAAGAATCTCCCAGTAGACGAAATCTGTGAGGCCGAGCGGCTGAATGCCTGAACACTTAACGCCATGGTGGATAGACGGTAGAGGCCGAGTGGTCGAATACCTATGAGAGCTGATGGTCGAGTACCTGTGAGGTCGAACGACCGAATACCTAAATACTTGAGGCCACGCAAGGCCGAACAATAGAGGTCGAATGGGTGAGCACCTGTGAGGCCGGATGGCCGAGTACCTGTGAGGCCGGATGACCGAGCATTAAAGGCCGAATGGCCAAGCACCTGTGAGGCCAGATGAACGAGCGTTAAAGGCTGAATGGTCGAGCACCTATGAGGTCGGATGGCCGAGCACCTGTAAGACCGGATGGCCGAGCTTTAGAGGTCGAATGACCAAATACCTTACTACTTGAGGCCCCGGAAAGCCAAACAGTAGAAGCCAAGTGGCCGAATATTTGATAACTTTGTTTAAACAAAAAATTGGTCGAGCGTATTTGCTTCAACAAAACAAGTTTAAAGAAAAAAGAACAAATGTTTTAATAAAACGTGACAATAATATTTAACTGAAGTAAAATTTGATATGAGTCTCTTTTCCTAGTCTATGGATAGTTTTTCCTTTGAGCCAATAAGTTCTTTTAGCAAGATGTCGAGTTTAACTAGTAGTTGTTTCTGCTCCTCTGTCCGTTTGAGGGGGAATGAAGGGTGTGACTTTTAAGCTAGCATTATAGCATTCTCGAGCTATCCGTTGATATGCCTGTACAATGCATATGGTACCCTTATCTGACGGGAATTTCAAGGCTAAATGTGGGGTAGAGATCACAGCTCCGAAAGCATTTAAACAAGGTTGTCCCAACAGTTATATGGAGTATGAGCTTCTACTAATAGGAATCTTATTCTGAATTCTTTCGCTTCTCTATCCATTCCAATCTAAGTCCTCAAGTCTAAGTATCCTCGAGTATCGACTATTTCTCTGTGAATCCAACAATTTGCTCATTAAATGGGCATATGGCATCTTCAGACAAATCCATTTGTAAGAATGTCTTCCAATACAAGATGTTGACCGAGCTACCCTGATCGACTAACACCTTGCTAATAACACAACGAGATATATCGGCTATAATGACCATAGGATCATCTTGATTCGAGTCAGGGGCATGGAAGTCCTCATTAGTGAAGGTAATTGGTGGTAAAGATCGAGGCTTTCTATCCACCATGTGAACAAATTTGAGTCTCCTCAGGTGCCTTTTCCTTGCTGACGATGATGTTCCTCCTCCAACAAAACCTCCAGAAATTGTATTGATGTACCTGCGAACCGATCGGTCACGTTCACGACTGCGACTACGGTTGTGGTTGTGCCTATGTCCCCGTTCGATCTTTTGATGGGACCGTCAGATTTCTCTGGTAGGACTTCTTGTTTGGTTTCTTTCTTTTTTTATGAATTGCTGCAGATGACCTCCTCGGATAAGTCTTTCTATTTCATCTTTCAGTATATTGCATTCTTCCGTAGTATGGTCGTAGTTCAGATGGAAATTGCAGCTCTTCCTTGCAGCAGCGCTCTTGGGAGTGGCCTTTTCTCGAAGTGTGAGAAGTTAAGCATTGAGAGCTTCGTCGAGAACCTTAGCCCTTGGTGCATTGAGGGTGGTATAGTGATTAAATTTGGGGAGACACATAGGATCCTTTTGAGGAGGATCCTGTCGGAACAATCAGTACCGTTATGGAGTCGCACAGCGAAATAAATTAATAAAGCGAAAAGTGTGTTCGGTCAAACTCGTAATGAGATGGTCCGTTTTAGAAATTTAATTTTCTTAGAGAAAATTTGTCAAACAGTTGATGTGCATAAAACAGTAAAGAGTATAGGGAGTAGAAAATTTGACATACTGGATTTTTATTCTGGTTCGATTCAAAAGAATCTACGTCCAGTTGTTAATCACTATAAAAAGTTATTAACGTTTTCACTAAAATCAGTTTCACAAATTACAATAAGAGTGAATAAAAGCAGAGAGATAAAACCTTCCTTCGACGAACGAACCGGAAGATGACCACATTGCCAACTCGAAGAGAACCGCTCCGACTTTCGACACACGAAACGCGAGCTTCTCCTATTCACGAGACCAGGTAAAGCACTTGAACTAGCTTTTCTTTAAGGGTTAAATATGTTTTTAGTCCCTTAACTATCAAGCGATTTTGTTTTTCGTCCCTATTTCAAACTTTGTACAATTTGATCCCTCTCCTTAAGGAAACTATAATTTTTGGTCCTCCAAAACAAACGGCGTTAAAAATCAGGTGAGATGGCTAATGGTGGTGTGCCACGTAATATTTTCATGCTTACTTAGTCGCTCAACATCCAGAATGATTAGCGTCCCTCTAAACCTCTGCTTATTTCCCTCCCTTCGTCTCTTTCCTTGCATCTTCGTCTCCGTCCACCGCCGCAACCTCCGTCCCCATTCCCGACCACTGTCTTTCACGTTGAAGATCGCTCTCCATGGTTCTTTCGCCGGAATTTCATAAGTATAGTTTTTTTTCGGTTCTCATCTCGCAAATCTTGTAAATCTCGCAAACCTCACTAACGTCTGAAAACAAAAGCTTCATTCTTTCAAATTTTACTTTTATTTTGTTTTTTTTTTCACGGGGAATCAGGAAGCATGCAGCATCACCCAAAGCATAAGAGAAGCTACAAGCAATGTCAAAGTGGATAAAAAGATGCAGACAGTGACCTTAGCCTGTGCATTTCGCGGGGGTGGTGCTCTTGGTTCAGAAATAGGGCTTGATGGGGAAATTTTAGAAAGTGGAGGCAAAGGGGTTCTGTCACTTCCTCTTCAGTCAGGGGAGAGGCTGGAGCCATAGCCGGTGGCAAGAGAGATTTATCCATGCCTTGCAAAAGGCCACCTACTACAACCGGTTCCATGTAAAGAGGTGTCTTATCGCCCAAATTTAAGTATTTGTTCCCTGTGTTAGGATGAGGAACAATAATATCAGTAATCAGATGGGAAGACTCCACTGTAGTCCTGAATTTGCTATGAAAACAATTTGAGACCCTGATTGCTGAATGTTTCCACGTAAACAGAGAGATTGGAAGATTTGAACTTTGATACAATCTTTGTAGAGTAATCAGGAATAATTCACTAATAGGATATACATATGCCTTTTTGACAACCACAAAATGAGAAAATCTTTTGATATCCAAAATAGCTGAATCACCAGCACCACCAAATATCTCGTCAATCTTGTAGACAAGCTCATATTTGGCCACTTTGAAGTTGCTCCCAACCCTACTCCGCTCCACGCAGGTGGAAATCGTGTGCCTCGCTGCAAACTGTCAAATTAATTTGAAGTAAACTTATTTAACTCTTCCTCTTCTTAGGTTTTTAAACTTTCGTTATTGAAGGATCCAAAACATCTTCGAAAAACTGAAGAATGATGCCCATTGATGCAGCTTCATCCCAGTGCTCTCTCCCCTTCTCAAAATTTCCGCCTCTACAAGATAATAGCTCACCCAATCTGACTAAAAACTATTATTGTTCTCGATGGCTAGAAATTTTATCAAAACTAAAAAATATACTTTTATCTGCTATTGAGGTTCCTATTATTTAAGGAAGAACCGTGAAGAGTGATCTTTGACGTGGAAGACGACGGTTGGGGATGGGGACCGAGGTTGCGGCGGTGGACGGTGACGAAGATGTAAGGAAAGAGACAGTGTCGATGAGGGAGGGAGAGAAGCAGATGTTCAGAGGGACGCTCTGGATGAGAGTATCAAAGAGGGCCAGTGGAGAGAAGCATGAAAATATTACGTGGCACACCACCATTCACTAATAGAAAAATGACATTTTATAACAAGCCTTTTATAACGGACAAAAATTATCCATCATAGGAAGATATTATAACGTATTATTTTTAATCAGTTATAATATGAAACGCGGTGGCAAATTTGTAAATAAGTTTAAGACATATTATAACGTAGTTTTAAAAATCAGTTATAATATGAAAAGCGGTGGCAAACTTGTAAATAAGTTGAAAACCTATTATTGATGTATTATAACGGAGTTTTAGAAATCGGTTATAACATCTCTTCTTCTCTCATATCCCATATCCCTCTCCCTAGATTTCATTTCACGTTTCCTCTTATTCTCATTCCTCTCTTCCGCTTTGCGTCTCATCCCTCTCACTCGCATTTCTCGGCACTCCTCACTCACATTTCTCAGCACTCCTATGTGACCGCGTTCTTCTCGGCTCCGAGAACACTCCTTCCTCCCCAACACTACTTCTGGCTCCGAAATCTCCGAAGTCTAACCAAGTAGGTTTTATGATTCATACATTCTACTATTTTGTTTTTTCCTAATTTTTTATGTTTTTCTTCTATTAATTTCACTAATTTCTCTCCTAGATTGGTGGGGATAGTGTTTGGATTGGTGGAGAAATTAGCGGTGTTAGCACGAGAGAGAGGAGGAGGGAGCCTTGAATGCCGAATCCACGGTGGTGATTGGAGAATTTTGAAGGTAGTTATAGTTCACATCCTTCTCTGTAACACTTTCCCCCTCTTTTTATCTGTTAATTTTGTTTTCATTGATTCTTGAAGAACAAAAAGATTGGGTTTTAAATCTCCTGCACGAGAATTGCTTCAAATTAAATTCTGGATTTAGGGTTATATTTCTACAAATGAACTAGTTTAATCATAGACTATTTAAAATTAAAAAAACGTTTCTTTCTGAATCATTAATGCTGGAAAGTGTTATTCACTTTAGTCCTTGTGCCAATGAAAGTGGCAGAGAAAAAGTAGCAGAGTAGTGGTGTTTTCAGGGAAATTTTCAGGGAAGAAGGGGTTTTCTTTAGGGTTTGTGTATCTTTCATCCTGTAATTCACTCTATTATTTTAGATCTACATTCTTTCAAATTCAAATAACAGAATACAAAAAATAAGAACAACTAATCACTCATATAACAGAAGCAGAATGGCTGTCATCTTGAAATAGCATGCTATTAGGAATGTTTTGTCTGAGAATTTTGGTGTTATGAGTAATGTTCAACATGAGTCTTTAACTCTCGATCTTGGTGTTATGAGTAATGTTTTGTCTGAGAATCAAATATATATATATATATATATATATATATATATATATATATATATATATATATATATATATATATATATATATTTTACTGTTATTTCGTTGCAAATCTGCTGCTACTGTTTGCCTTCTAATTAGTTTGTTTGCTCGTATACCAGTTGAATATGATTCTATTGTGCTCATGAATGATACAAACATATTAGTATATATTATTACCATTTTACATGATAACTAGAAATTAGTGACTAATTTTATGGAATTGAAGTTGAAGTTAGTTCTACACTGCCTGTATGCAGTGATCACTAGATGATCTGGTTTGGTTTTTCGTGATTTCTGTTGTTTAACCAAAGCTTATGTTGATTACGTGATGTGAAAGGGGAAAAAAAGTGGCATACAAGGTTGGCATTTCTAACATTCTAGAAATCAATATATTATTATATATTATTATTGCTGATGTTAATTTATATATAGAAATCAATATATATATATATATATATATATATATATATATATATATATATATATATATATATATATATATATATATATATATATATATATATATATATATATATATATATATATATATATATATATATATATATATATATATATATATATATATATGGATTATGTAAGAGGATTGTGTCTACAAGGTTGTAAGAGGATTATGTAAGAGAATTCTCAACTTGTCTGTGAAATCCTGAAATCTAAGAAAGCTTCTAAAAGATAAAGAAGATACATGCTAATAATGCGTATAATGTACATACTGCAATAAAATATGATCAGTACGTAGAATAGACCAAAGATTTCTTAATAGTCAAACTTTATGTTACCTGGGCATCAGTAACAGGTAAAACTCGAGCTTGTGTTGGAGAAAGCCATAATGGAAAATCACCAGCATAATGCTCAATGAGAACACCAAAGAATCTTTCCAATGATCCAAGCACTGCTCTATGGATCATGATAGGCCTTCTTTTCTCAGTATTTGAGTCAACATATGTGATGTCAAAACGCTATGGTAGACTGAAATCAACCTGTTTTAAGTTAAAATGAACTTTAAGTCAAGCCAAAAGCAAAATAGTTCCCTGCAAATTGATCCATTCAAGACAAGGCAACCAATATTCAAGAAATAAGCCAAAGAGCCACAAGTTTGCACCCCTTGATGAGTTGAGATATATAAGAGAAAGGATAAGATAACCCATGCAGGTATGTGAATAGTTTATTTTATACCTGCAACTTCCCCAATTCATGGAAAATTCTTTGGGCTTTAAAGCATGGAAAATGCAGAGACCAAATGTACCTAGTTTAAATGGGCGGGGAAGTGCAGAATATTCCTAACAAATTGGTTACATAAACTCTAATATATGGCCCCATTTGGATAGACAACAAATTTTGATAACTAAGTAAATAACTTTAGTATAACTACAATTGCAACAGTAATCACTAAGCTGTTTATAGCTTTTATTATAACAGCTTATTTTCATGAGCCAGAACCCAAAAGTAGTTTATATGGGTTTTCTAAGCTTTCATAAGTTCATCCAGAACTAGTAAAAAAAGGCTAAAAAGAAGACTTCCCAAAACAGGAAAAGTCATCTGGTTAAGACAAATTCTCCTAAAACATTAAGGTATTAGGCAAAGGCAAATATGTGCTGAAAAATTTATGACTTTTATTAATAACACGAGTGCTTTTTTTTTATTAGATAGGTCTCTCTTTATAACTTTAATTATTACCTTTTTGACAGATTTATAATTTAATTACTTTTCGAGCAAAAGCTGTGTCTGCGATTGTAGTAAGATTTGTGGATCAAGAGACATTAGTTAATTTAAAATTTTCCTTTAAATATTGTAGGACCAGGTTTTGTTAAATTTAAAGTAATTTTGATCAATTATTGTTCCTATATATTTATTTCTATGTTTCATCTGAAGCAGTTGTACTTTCCTTTTTCTAGTTATCCTTTCATATGAAAATTTGTCCAATCTTTATACAATAAAGAAATAACTAAACTCCCTGTAACCTTGTAATGATCAATATTTTTGTTATAACTTTTGTAAAATTGGCACTTTAACTTGTAAGGCTACTAAAATTGTTTGGTTATCCCTTTTATCGTTTATATATTCTTTTGTGTAGAACAGGTATTCGCTTATATATAACTGAATGAAGAATAAATAAGTGTGTTTTATGTTTATGATCTTAATGAATTTTCAATCTCCACTTGCTCCTCTTGGGTATTTTTCTTTGGTTTGTGTAACTAGGATTAGGATATAAAGATATTTGATAAGGTTCTTGGTTGCTTTGTTTATTTTATGCTTATGGGTTATGGCACATGGATGTCTAACTTTTGTATAGGTCTTTGGAAGCTCATTCAAGGTTGCGGCGGGGTGTTCCATCTATTTCTAAAACGAAGATGCAAATAATCACACCTAATGTAAGAGAAGTTGATCTTCCTTTGTTTTGTGTTTGATGATTGTTATTTTTATCAGGAATTGGCTGTGTTGTTGGTTTTGTGAAATATGGTTTAGAGGCTAGCTAGCTAGAGTATAATATGATATTTTGTGTCTTTGGTTTGAATGAGTCTTCATTATTTTTATTTAATTTGCAGTGTCGACGTCAATTGGGCAGTTATGAGTGTGAGTATTATGTAATGAAACACATGCATACCATTATTTGTACAAACATTACTGAATCATGGAATAAGGTATTAAAATACTAACTAAATAGTTATCCAACTATTCATCACAATATTGTTTTAACTCTATTATTTTATTTGTAGATCTTTAATGATTCATTTCCCATGGATGTTGCAGACATTGAAGACATTAGAAGGAACTGGACTTCTTTTATTTTAAGTGTTAGTAGAAACTTGACTACAATTAAATAGTGTATGTACATTAATGTAATATTTAGATTTAATATATAGCTTCATGTATAAATGATGTATTAAATATTAGACTATTTAATATTTGAAATAAATTTTATTTTGTTAGTTTCATTAAATTTGTTTATTTAAAGCTCTATTGATTATAAATTGATTGGATGGGATCATAATACAGGAATATTATTATAATTTCATTGGATGTCAAATTTAATAATAATTTTTTTTTAAATAAAAACATATATTATAACGTAGATTGCTTAGTATGTTAGGATACGTTGATCACATATTATAACGTACAATAATATATACGTAATAATATATAACATATTATAACGTACAAAAACTTCTATGTTATAATACCTTCCACCTATTATAACAGACAAATGGAAATTTGTCATAATAGTCTACTCATATTATAACGTACTTGAGAAACTACGTTATAATATGTGGAATATATTATAACGTAAATTTCTGCTACGTTATAAAATGCGCAGAGTTATTATATCACCCAAAACTATGTCCCCAGTAACTACGTTATAAAAGATCACTTTTGTACGTTATAAAAAGTCATTTTTCCACTAGTGATTAGCCGCCTCACCTGATTTTTAACGCCGTTTGTTTTGGAGGACCAAAAATTATAGTTTCCTTAAGGAGAGGGATCAAATCGTACAAAGTTTGAAATAGGGACGAAAAACAAAATCGCTTGATAATTAAGGAACTAAAAACATATTTAACCCTTTTTTTAACTTCCTCATACAAACTGTATTCTTAAAAAGCTAAGAGTTGTTTTCTAAGAGTTTTGAAACTACCTTATATAGCCAACTAGTCTAAGTTCGCAGAGATGAATTATAATTGCCACAGATAATCGATTATTGTTAGTGATAATCGATTATTTGAGTCCGTTACAGGATTTTTCAAAAGTGATAATAGATTATCCTGAGGAATAATCGATTATTCCAGAGACTTTGACAGTTCTCATCAGAACTAGTGATAATCGATTATTTGGAGTAATAATCGATTATTCCAGAGCAACGAGGTTTTTCAGAAAGGTTCAGGATAATCAATTATAGCTTATAATAATCGATTAAATGCGAAACAGTTCTAGAAATACAAATTTTTCTATGTATTACATGTTTAAGGCTTTTCCTAATACATTTATAATCTACAACGTGCTTTTAAAACAATTATAACAGTCTATCTTCTTTCAGCATCATCAAAATTATTTATCTTCAAATTTACCAATGCTCCTCATTGGTAACAGATCCCCATTGAACGATCGTTTTCCTTCTTTCTTATTTCCCCCAGAGGTTTCTTGCTGGTGCTTTTTTCGGGATTGCCTTATATCTTTAATATGAATAAACTCCGCCACCCTCTCTTGGAGCTCATCCATGGTTTTAGGGAGTTTGGCGTATAAATTTTTTGGAAAATATCATGCTTTTTAAGTAGGAAGGCAGGTTGTTGATGATGATGGTATGATTGATATCCCTGACTTGCCAAGCGGTTTCGTTGTACCTTTTTATGAAGGCTTTCAGAGATTCATATTTCTCCTGTTAGGTATTTACCAACTTCGCGGGCGTGAACTCTTGTATCCGACTAGATGCATATTGCCGCTCAAAAAGGGTTTGTATAGTGGCAAAGCAATCCACTGTGTTTGGGGGAAAGGTGTTGTACCTTGTTAATGCTTCTCCCCTTAGCGATAGTGAAAAGGCTCTGCACAGGACTGGGTCACTGTTGGAGTAAAACGTTATTGCATTGACGAATGCTCTCATGTGATCATCTGGGTCGGTTGAGCCGTCATACTTCTCAAATGTGGGAGTAGCTTTCTCCGGCATGGGTGCCTGCATGATTATTGTCGTGAAAGGTAGTAGACCGGTCGGTCTAACAGTTTGCAAAGGTGGGGGCGCTTGGCCATGTGAGTTACCGTTCGGATTGCCATTTGGGTTTCCGTTCGGATTGGTACGATGAGATCAGTCTTGACTGGGATGTGTTTCATTATTTTCGTAGTCATGACCCCGTTGGGCCGATGACGCGGAGGGCTGCTCGGATTGTTGTTGACGGGTCCGTTCGGCCCTTAGCGTCGCAATCTCTTCTTCATGCTTCCGTTACATCTCCTGTTGTGCTCGAGCATGTGCTTGTAGTTGTGTTTGCAATTGAGCTATCGAATCTTTGGTGGTCTGCTGCTCGTCCATGCTCCTCGCGGTCACCATATGGGCTTTCTTCAATCTGGACCGCTCGGTCACCTTCAATCTACTGTTGTTGTCCGATCGGGGTATTGGTGTAGACCAATCGGTCTCCTTCTAGACGAGGGAGGAGGTACCTGTAAAAGGCACTCCGACGACCAAGTTAGGCGTGTGATTTGAAGAGTGATGGCTCTTAATTGAATGCTTAGTGAACATTTGTCACTGCTTGAGTATTTGAGAATGGGGTGAGTGTGAGTGAAACATATTGGAGTATGAATTGAGCGTGAATAGAACGTACCTGACTTTCGCCTCTGGCTTTGTATTTATAATTTACATCCTGAGCTGATATAAGCCCAATAAAATATAAACATAATAAGATATAAACAAATTACCCGAAAATCCGATTGGTTGTTTATAACCTGCTTATCAATATCTTAAATTAGATATTATTTGATTTTATCACCTGCTGGACTATTGGTACAATAATAGTTTAAGCATTGGCCCAATTTTTAACCCAAACCGTAGCAGATGGACCTAACGGCCCTAAGTGGATGAACACTAGTGCAAAAAGGGGCATAGACGTCCGTTCTTTAGGCCTTTTAACGTCCGACCTCCAACGGACGTCTATTCGGGTGACGTCTATGTAGACGTCCGTTGTGTCAGGTCGGACGTCTATATGGACGTCCGTTGTGTCCGGCCGGACGTCTATATGGACGTCCGTTGTGTCCGGCCGGACGTCTATATACTACTGCAGAAAGAGCTTTATTAGACGACTTATTTAGGGTTATTTAGGATTACGGGTTAGGGTTATTTAGGATTACGGGTTTGAACGTTTGTTTGTGCACTGCAACACGTCTGAAGAACAGATTCAAAATGAAAATGGAGGAGTAAACGACCTAAAAATGTAGGTCAAAAAACGCCGCCCAAGAACACGCAACAAACTGCACCAAAATGCACCGAAAACGATTTTTAATCGGTCCAAATGAAAGATATGTCATCACTGAACAATTTAATCGGAACAAAAGTAAGATTAAATGGCCCAAAACGCATAAAAACCAACCTGGAAATGCAAGGCGCAGAGGGAAAGGTTCGCATAACTCCTCGCGGGTTCGCGTTTTGAAGTGTGTATCTTTATTTTAAACGTCTTTTGAACGTCAGTTGTGGCGGGGGCCGGACGTCTATAATATAGTAGACGTCCGGCCTCCTCTAGAACGGACGTTCAAGGGCTGACAGCGAACTACCCTGTCAGCCTCCTGAACGTCCGTCCTGAAGGGGGACGGTCGTCTATTATATATGGACGTCCGTCCCCCTCCAGGACGGACGTTCAAGAGACTGAGGGGTTGTACTACCCTGTCAGTCGCTTGAACGTCCGTCCTAGAGGGCGACGGACGTCTACTATATATGGACGTCCGTCCCCCTCCAGGACGGACGTTCAAGCGACTGACAGGGTAGTACAACCCGTCAGTCTCTTGAACGTCCGTCCTGGAGGGGGACGGACGTCTATTATATATTTTGTAAGATTTTAAATTAAATATGATAATAAATAAAAATATATATTGTAATAACGAGAGTAATAATTGACTAAAAATATTATTAAAATAATAAATAAAATAAAATAAAATATTAATCACAAATAAATTATTTTATTTATTATTCACTTTCTCTCTTTTTTGCAGTTCTCTATTTTCCATCAATTAATTAAAACGAAAACAGATGGTATGTTCTTAGAACTTACTTTTAACACAATTTTCGCTATCATTTCGACACGTTGATTCATGACAAACACAAAAATTGTTATACATTGGTTACTTTCCGAGTGTTGTTCTTAAGATTTCTTTTTGTAATTTTCAAAATTAAAGACAACATTAATTACTATTTTATCATCAATACTTTCCCACACTATTCAATATTCATTATTTCACATATATATAGATTTATTACAATAAAAAAGATTACAAATATTTTATTATAAAATTCTTATATTTTTTAAGAAAACCTTAAACTACGCTTAAAAAAGCCAGAAACTAAGTTGCAAGAATAAAATAATTGCCTTGAAATTAGTTTCATTGTAATGACGAGAATATTTTCTCGGCCATTAAAATGCAGTTACAGAGTACATCAATGATTGCTGTTCATATTTCCCAATGAGATGCTGGTTTTTAGATAAGCATTTACAAATTTAAATTTATAAATTGATTAATAAAAATAGTTTTATATTATTATAATTAAAAGTAAACATATAATAAAGTTGAGGAAAAAGAAAGGTCTCAAGTCAAAACGAGTTAACATTCATTGCATCTACTCAAACTTGAACTTAAAGATTACCAGTTCAAATTAACTGAGCATATGAGTGCGATAATAAGAATAAAAAATCACGTTTTAAAGTAGAAAAGATGTTAAATAACCTTAGAAGTCGTACTTTCTGAAAAAGAAATATTAAACCAAAAGTGTAACTCAACTAAAATTAAAATGGACGTAATATTTAAAATCAAAGCTTGAGCAAACTTGATAAAGGGATTCAAACCCCACCATGTGAGTTACCTTACACCCGTCATTTTTGTTCTATACTGACAACATAGGTTGGTGTGTTATGTCAAAAAATATATATCAGTTCTGATAATTCAAAGAAACCATTTTAATGCATATTTATTACGTACGTTATTTGCTTCTGCTATTATTTAAAAACTTTTCTTTTCCTGCACATTTAGCTCTGTTGTTTAGATGGAACCTGGAGTTTAAGGTCAGATAAAAAAGTAAAACTAGAAATGTTATGTAAAAAATGGGAGAACATGAGTTGTAAGCTATTAACTTATTTTAGGATGTTAGATGGACATCCAGCCAACATAACCATGACTAAAAAGAAAGGAAAAGATAAGGTCTCATGAAGGATTTTCTTACTCTCTAATGAAAATAACTTGTACATTTAACACCTAGCTTACTGTAAGTCTCACATTGACCGTGTATCGGAAGCTTTTTTGTATCTCTTTTATTTTTATAAAGAGAAAATAATAACATTGATTTTTTACCTTTTATTTTTATGTGTATTTTTGTTAATAAAATCAACTTATTTATAACTTTTATCTTATTTAATCCTCAAATTTACCTTGTCTGTGTGTTCTTTTGTATTTGTTTTACCTTTAATATTTGCTTAAATGTTTCAAATAAGTGAATAGGAAACAATTTTTGTAGAGAAAAACAAGTTGGATGTCAAAGAAACATGATTGAACAATACATGATGATTTTTAGGCAAATAAGAATCATTACAAAGTGAGCAAACAATTAGAGCTACATGACAAAAGGGTGTTAAGTGACATAAAACATGTATTGTGTGCCACTAGGCTTGTTGGGTAAGGAAGATGTGTCACTGAGTGAGACACACTGGAGGAAGGTCGGGTGGTGACTCGCCAACACTAATTATGGTTATCACTCATGGTTTAATTGTTGGTTCTTGAGGTATTGAAAAATATCTTTTTTAATCTAGAATTTAAATTAAAAACCTAATAAAGCTTGTATGTAGGGATAGGACATGATTTATTAGTGATCCTAAGGCTCTTGAATTTAATACATGATTTCACTTGTTGATGATTTAAGGAATTGGAACTTAATAAATTATTAAAAGTTCAAAGTCATGAGAAATCAAATTTGAGTAAACTTATGAGTTGATTTTGATATGAAATCGAAATAGAGATGATTGTGAATACATGATAATGAAGTGGATGATATCTAATATTGAAAATTGTAAGTACTCTATATTAAATTTTAGTTGCACACCAACTAAGTGATATAATACCAAGTTTTTTTTTTTGTAAACATTATGGTCTAATTGAGTCATGAAATTGTAAGAATTGTGATATATTGCACAAATTCTTTGAGAGAAAATGATAAAATATTTATTACTTATTATATTGAAACACTTATCGATTCATGCTAACAAAATATTACATTTATATCTACGTTTTTACAAAAAAATAAAAAAAAGCTATTTGTTTTTTACTCTTCAAATATAGAGTTTTCTTGAGGTTTCATGCTCTCATTCCTTTTAATCATCATTTTATTGGTGGGATGGTTTCATGGGTATCAATCTAATATTTTTTTCAATTATTTTAATACAAAGAGTATATATATACATACATACATATATATATATATATATATATATATATATATATATAAGAAAAAAAACAAACTAAAATTTGAATTAAATAATTATAATGTTAAATAATTAAATTTTTTTGTTAGCGTTGATGGTCACATATGTGCATCTTAGCTTTATACTTTATAGTTAAACATCCACCAATAGCATATCTATAGGCTGTAGCTAATAGCCTAATTCAATGACATTCATGGATAGGTAACCGAAGTAGATGATAGTTTTTGAGTGAAAAAAAAAAAAAGAGAAAAAAGTTAGGTAGAAGAATGGAAGAAAAGAGAAGATGAGTCAAAGTATGATGAGAATTTCGTGATTGATTGTCCCTCAATTTCTTTAAATTTTGTTGTTATGCTAAAAAGCAAATTGAAACCAGAAAACAATAACCAGAATGTTTTATTAGAATAATTGCTGTGGTAAAGGTAATAATTTTTAGAGTAAAGAAATTATGAATGGGAGACTACGTACCATCATCTTTACACCAAACATCTCATGTCGACTCTCACCAACTTGCCTCTGCTCTTCCCAATTCTCATGCTTTTTTTTTTTTTTTAATTTCTTTGTTTTTTTTCTCCTCTTCTTACTTTCTCCCTACTTCCTCATTTTTTTTATCTACATTAACCCAAATTTTTGTAAAATTAAATTGAATTTAAAATTTATTTTTTAATATAGATCTTTTATATATATATATATATATATATATATATATATATATATAAAATTGTACTAAAAATTTAACACCGATTAAACATAAAATTAATATACAATATATAAATAAATATAAATTTTATCTTATAAATTTATTTTATAAGATTCTCATAAAATTGAAAAATTCACTTTTTAACAAGTTTTTAAACAAAATTTGAATCAAATTTTAAATTATTAAATAATAAGACATTACATATTTCATATTAACATATAATGATCATGACATATGTTAATATATTATAAAAATAATATCTGTAAATAATAATTTTAAATATCATATAAATATGTATTTGACAATTTTAAATTTATTTTGACATAATTTTTAAACAATTTTTGCATTTTATTCTTTAAAACGATAACTTTTTCTTCCCAAGAAAAGTGATTAATCTTTGAAAAACAATATCTACATCCCAAAAATATAGTTTTAAGTTATACTTAAGGGTCCTTATATTTACAATAAAATAGAACAGTTATAAGAATAACATTTATCTTACAGTTATCCCAAAATCACCAAAATCAAAAAAACTTTAAAGGAACCTATATTGTTGTTGTTACCAGTACAAACCGACTGGAAAACAAGCTTCGCATTGGACTCAGCGGTCTCAAACTATTTCAGAAATAGGTACAAGACCGAACAGTCTTACTCTACTAGAAATCATCCTCTCCTATCAGCGTCTGTTCCAGAATACCTTCTGCATTCTCTGCTCACACCCACAGGGTGATCATTGCAAGGACAAAACGACCGAACATACAACATGACAAGACAGGAAAATAAGGGTAAACTAGTGTAATTTAATTGACTATATTAACATATAATTCAGATACCCACCTAACACAATCATACATATACAAAAATCATAAAAACATGTTGTAATCGACCACTTTACACTGACTGTCCGGACTAGTATGAATATGAGTTATGGTCGTTCGTGCACTCGTGGGTGGTAACCTGGAAAACCATCAATATTACTGTAAGATCCTTGAAAATATTTGTAAGTCAGATACTAAATTAAAAAAAAAAGTAAATAGTGAATAGTAAATTGTGAATAGTAAAAAGTGAATAGTAAAAAAAAATTATTTTTGGAAAGGATAAGTGTTCCACGTAGCTTTGAGATCAGAATTCACCAATTTGTAAATAAAAAATTATTTTTGTAATAGTAAAATGAATAAAAAAATGAATAGTAAAACTGAATAGTAAAATTTTTTACTATAAATAGCCAAGGGGGGAGGCTGAAAATTTACACCAAAGAACTTAGAAAATTTTTGAGAGAAGAGAGTTGGAAGAATTTCTAATTTCAAAGGGGATATTCTGGAAGTTTTCAAAGAGCGAGGAGATTAAGTCTGTAATAGAGGTAAGGGAAGCTAACCTTGAGTATCTCCTTTTGTATTATCTTGAGTCTTGAATATGCTATATTTTGCTTTTGTCTGATCTTAAATCTTGATTATGGAGTATTTTGTTTCTGTATGATTTTGAATTTAAATGAGAGTATGCTTTTGTGTTGATATCCAAGTGTGATAGTTGTAAAACGTGATATTGATTATGTTATGCCATTTGTATGTTATTAGTTGTTTATTTTTGTATTTTGGAAGGATTAGAAATTGTCTAACCGGCTCTGCCAGATTCAATTTCTTGTTTCCCCAAACATTTTATTTCTTTACTTATTTATTTTATTGCATTTTGGAAGGATTAGAAGTTGTCTAACCAGCTCTGCCAGATTCAACTTCTTGTTTCCCCAAACTATTTATTGCTTTACTTATTTATTTTATTGCATTTTTGGAAGGATTAGAAGTTGTCTAACCGGCTCTGCCAGATTCAACTTCTTATTTCCCCATACATGTTATTGTTCTTGTTATTTAATTATATTGTATTTTTGGATGGATTAGAAGTTGTCTAACCGGCTCTGCCAGATTCAACTTCTTGTTTCCCCATGAATTTTTATATTAAGATTATTTTTATGATTGTCAAATATTGTATTCTTCTATGACCATTTATTGTAATGTTTTATTATTGTTAATTGTTTATAATTATCTTGTATGAATTCTATTATGGATGTTTATTGTGATGAATTTATTGAATGAGTTTGTTGGCTGAAATTGATCTTGTTGGGAGGTTTGGAATAAGGGTTCTGTAATAACTTGTATATGGGTATTAAATAGATATACAGATACTGGTTGAGGTTGTTGTGAGAGGAAGTAAAATTAAGCATTTTAAGATTTAGAGCATAAGAAAATAAGGTAGATAAATTAAATAAATAAATTGTTAATTATTGAGGACCTCCCTTTGTTGGTAGGATAGAGGAACCTTAAAAACCTGAGTTGGCACATCCCTGATCATAGAGCAGCCCTGGCCTGGTCCAGTCAGTTGTGACTAGTCATATGTGCTGGCGTCGAAGGTGAGTTTGATGCGTTCAGACATCTGGGTCCTCTCCGGTGACCAATTGGGGTAAAGAAAAATCTATAATAGGATGAAAATAAAATAAAACAAGTTGATTGTAGATGCATAATATTATCATGGTAAAAATTTCATATATATTTTATTTATCATTACATTGAGCCCAGACTTTAATATGTAGTTCTTAAGATATGTTGATATATTTTGGTTGATCCATGATCTTTGTTTGGTGAAAATATGTTGAGTTATACTCGTTATGGGCAAAATGAGTTTATAATATGAAGCATGATATCTGGCAATATGTTTGATTTATTGATACCAAAACGGGTGATTATGAATTCATGATTAAAGAATGAACATGATTGAGTTAGGTGGATAAGAGGGTATGAATTGTTGGTTTTATGAAATGTTGGGGTGGATATGAGAAATCATTACTTATGAAATGATGTTTACTACCGGGAGTAGTTTGTTCGAGTTATACCATGAGAGTTTGGTATGAGCAAAGTAACACTTGAGGTTTATGAAAGCAGGCAGAAAGTGGTCTGACCATAAGGCTTTGACATAAACATATGATTCGTAAGTTTTATAGAAGCAGGCAGAGAGGGGTCTGACCATAAGGCTTCAGAAAGTAAGACATAGTATATAAGTGAGGCTTAAGGAAGCAGGCAGAGAGCGGTCTGACCATAAGGCTTCATGAGTAAGCATGGAACACTTGTAAGATTTATGGAAATGAGAAAGATGATTTTGATAATGATGAATTAATGACATCGGAATAATGATATTTTATCAATTGCAGAAATACATGATTATAATATTTTTATTACAAGTTTAATGATTTTATGATATGGTTGGCTTACCCTTATTTGTTTGTGCTATGATCATATAACTCATGTTATATGTGAATAGATAATGTCGCAGATGCGGTTGAAAAAGCTTAGAGATGAGAGAGACGCGGGGAAAAACTTTCAGGGATATTTTGTAAAAAGAATAAATTTGTATTGGAAAAATTATGTTGTGTAAAACTTATAAGTTGAAATTCGAATTTATGTTAAGTGGTGAAGACTATATTGTTTGAAGTTTGTAAGTTTGGTATTGTACTTTGGGAGAATTGAAATAAAGTTTGATGGTTTATAAAATATATCAAATTAATTTAGTCTCTACTATCAGTAATACCCTTTAAAATATTAGGGTGTTACAATTACCGCAGCATGGAAAAACCCTTGAGCTTGCCACACGAGGTTAACCTGCTATACCTCACCTTAGGTCAAGGTAATACATACCGCTCAAGCTAGGATCTCCTGCTATTCTCACCACATGCATCACTATTCTCTACTTGAGACTCAGTGACCATTAGAATTTCAGGATGAACGCCAATACTAAGATTTTCCTATTCATACTTTTACCACAATACAACCAATCATTGAGACATTCCTCCTTGGAATTCTCTTTTAGATCCATAATATAATTTTCACATCATACTTTATCATGTCATCACAATTATCCTATCATAACTTGATACCATCAAACTTTCACATTACAGTATAATTATGATCATTCCTCATCCATCACATCTTTAACTAATTTCAAATCAAACATTAAATCAACATCACCATGGAGCATAACTGACTTGGAAAATATCAACAATTATTATAAACAAAACTTGACGGTAGAACACCTCTAATCTGCGAATCTGACCGTACGGGATATGGTTTCCCTAAGGTGAACCTGACCGAATGGAATATTGTTTCCCTATGGTGATCATGACCGAACAGTCATGTAAAGAGTGAAACTCAAGCATGAGTAGAACGCTATTAGATTGATATAAGTACTATTGAATTAGACCGAACACTTATTGGTTAATGCCGACCATTAGTAGACCATACCGAACACTATTATCTTAGACTAATCACTATAGGCTTAAGTTGAACACTGAGAGCTTATACCGAACGTTATAACCAGGCTAAACACTTTAGATGAACCAAATACTTGTGAGACAGATCATTTTCTCATTATTCAAAGAATATAACCGAACGACATTTACTAGACAGAATCCAAAGAATTGATTGAATATTATAGAACATCTGTAATTGGACATAATCAAATACTAAAGCTTATAACAAAAAATCTAAGAACTTAGACTGAACAGTACGAGCTTAAACTGAACACTCTTATTTTCAATTTCAATTACATAATTTGCAAATGTGAAGAAACCAATTGCTTAGTGCATCACTGAGCACTACTAACACTGAGTGTTGGCATCTGGCCGAGCAGTACCAAGATAGTTCAAGACCGAGCAATCAATAACAATTATAGCCTATGACAGACTGAACGTCTTTTACAAACGAAAGCTATGTCTAGATCGAATTCTAAAATAAATTGAAAATCGCACTCAACCGGACGGTCATTATCTAAGGATCCACAATAGCATAATTCAGTTAAGACCGAACACCAGAGAGAAGTCGAACGATCAATTAAAGACCTTCAGCAAACTACATAATTATGCAGAATAACTGCAGAAATAGGATCAATACCAAAACCTTACCAATTTCACTCAACCACTGAATTAGAACCAAACAGAAACATAATCATCATAAAGGTATCAGTAATATTTCATACCAACAACACCGAATATCAAATCATTCAATTTCATACACATATATAATCATCAAACCAATTAAATTAGCTAGCTTTCCTTACCTCTTGACCGAACCGAACAACAATTGTTCTTTTCCAAACTTTGCTTCCTCCCCAGAAAATCCCAAGAACACCTGTATTTCACCGATTGGTGAGGAAAGACCAACCCAAATTACCAGAAAAGTGATCAGAATTAGGAAGAAGAAGCGAATGAACACATGCAACCATAAACTTGGCTTGCATGTGCCCGAAAATAGAATTTCTAAAAATAGGATGAATAACCAACTCTAAGCTTGATTTTGATCGATGGAAGACAATGATCTTGAATCTTAGATTGCTTAAAAGTGGCTGGTTGAAGAAAAGAGAGTGAAAAGAAATGAAGAATTTCTAGAGAGAATGAGGAGAAAAGATAGAGACTTGAGTTTTAGAGAGAAAAAACGGAGTCAGAAAATGACAAAATGATTTAAAAATAAATTTAAATACTATCACCGAAGCCATTTGTCTACTTCAGAAACACACACTTGCCTACTCCCTTCCAGTGTCATTTTCGGATGATGACAATATATGGTAGATTGTGTGCATTTCTCTCTGTTTATATTTTTTAATTATGTTTTGCTGAATAATTTTTATTAATCATGGATTGATAAGTTAATTTCTTATCATGGATTTGAAAGAGGTGTGGTATATTCTCAGTAAGTATCCGAATGACTTTTTTCTCATTCACAATTCTAGTCTTTTTAATAAGAAGAAAAACAAAATGTTTAGAATATTATGAACTAAATTAATTGTTAAAACATTAAAAAAAAAGTCTTAAAGTCGTTATGAAAAGAACATTGAATTAGTAATCGAATTTAGTAACAAAAATTATTACCTTTTCCATAATTAGTTCAAAATACTTAATTTTACTAATTTCAATTAAAAAAATTACTTGTTTTTTTTCTTTCCTTACAATACTCTTCGTTGAATTTTGATTGGATTAATAAAATAAGTCCAAAAATGAAATAAAGTCACAGAATATTCCACATTAAGGATAACTTCAGTGTGAAATATTTGAAGTGGAAAAAATCCGAGGAACAATTTCAGTGACCAAAAATTGATTGTCAATAACTCTGAATCTGAAATAATAGAAAAGGAATTTTATAGAAGTAAAGTACATTAACTGAATGAATAAGAAATTGATACATTATAAACGCAAGGCTACAGGTAACAAGTACAAGTACAGCTACTAAATTAAGTACTTGCTAGTCAACTAATTAACGGCTAAGTAATTATTCAATTATTACTACCAAACAACCTCCATTTACACTATTTGTCACCTTTTCTTGAATTATCAATTTGAATCGGATTTAAATATAATCTTCTTAGTTTTTAATTTAATATTTTCATAATATTCGATAAATTAATTTATTAAATTAGTTAGATACAAATTAATTAGATTGAAGTCGAATTTGAAATCTTACTAAAATGTTGATTTTCTTATCAGTCACACCAATAATAAATTTTATCATTATCATAAAAATAATTTTTATTGTATGTTATTTTTTATTTTTGATACCATAGGAAACTCAACATGGTATCCGAAAACATTAAATTATATTGAATTGAAAACATACATTTAAGAACGTGGGACATAATATGATTCATTTATCAATGGACACCATGAAGTTCAATTGTAGACACTTCAAACTAAAATGAGGTAATATTTGATGTTTGTTAGCGCATTAATAGGCATCAAATGTTGTCTTTTTTTAAGTTTTGTTTATATTTATAATTTATCAAAACTAAGAAAAACAAAAAATATTTTAGTACAACTCAAAAAATTTATTAGCACAAATTATATATCAAAACTAAAGTTAGTAACATAAAATGGAACAATTAACACTAAAGTTATCAAAACTAAAACACTAATAATCAAAATCTTATCCTAAACAGTTTTCAAGCAAGGTTTTAACGTTATTGCGGATCCTAACTTCATCGTTCTAGTAGATACATTGCTCACTCCTGTCTTATTTTCTTTATAGTATCATCCATTATAGGTGATAAATTCTTGAATTATTAATAAAATAACAAATTATCATGTATGGATATTAATGTTTAAAATTTGATGTGATTTCTAATATGTGAAAGGTATATATATGTTATTACTTTTGTCCAATCATCTCTAATTATAGTTCGAATGATGGTTTTTATCCATGACATGACGTAATAGTCACATTCTCATGAATATTTTTTCTTGTTATACTAAACATGACAAAGAAAATAATCACATATCAAGGCCATAAATTAACATGCAAAAATTATTTTAAGATGAATGAGTTTCAACCTTTGGATATAATACTTGAATTTGTTATGCTCTGAGCTTACCCGCAACTCTAATTAAATTGGAAACATAGGTTAATATTAATATAACTAAGTAGATTATATGAGAAAAAGTAACATTTATGTTTGTAACATGTATTTCAAATCAGGTTTCATCTTCATATGTACGGAACAAAACCATACAATTTACCTTATCTTGGAACGATGACCATTAGTTATCAATGGGTCCTACCATGAATCACAAATAGTTAGTCCAATAATTAATTGTACTTCGTAAAATATTACATTCAATAACACATACCCATCAATGTAGAGCGCAAGATATATCTCTCTTTTTGACTCATACATCCATGTTTACAAATAAGTTTTCTTGTGGTCAAGTGTGTTGCAAGAAGATTGAATGGTCTCGGTTTCAATAAATCCATAGATGGAAGCTCGACCTTGATCCACAATGACTGTGACTATGTTCCTGTAACAAGACAGTTAAATTTAAATTAAAAGGTAACAAAATTTAAATATAGAATACAATGAAAAATCTTACATGCATCATAGTTGTATAATTGAAATGTTCAACATCATGTCTCGTCCAATGATCTTTAGTGCATCATCTAGATTAATATATAATGAGACATGATATTGGAAGCCAAATACTATTAACTCTCGCTCTAACATTAGCGATCCTACATTCAACCTGTTTAATTTTATTAGGAGATTTCCTGGAGCATCATCTTTTACGTCTGCCATGTCATCATCTTCATGGATAATAGGTTGACTTATGACCCACTTTTCAAAACTAAAGAATTAAAATAAAGATTTTCAAATGTATGAATCATTTATTTATAAACTGTAAGATAAAATACTAAGAATAACATTATAGTACCTATGGTGGGCCAAAGTATGGCATGATTACTGCTTTAGGTCAAGCTATAAATGTGCCTATAGCCTCCCCTGCGAATTGGATTTATGAAGTTGGCATAGACACTTGAGCATGGGGATCTCAAACTTCATCAATCGTCACATGAGCACTACGTGCAGAAGATCTCCATGGAAAGTTTGTCCTCCTTCAAGTAGTCGTCCTATGACCACTACGTGCAAAAGATCTCCATCAACCAACAAATTATACTAACTTGTGTAGTCAGTATGATTTGCATCAGAGAATGAACCATTTGTGCTCACACAATGTCCTATTGGAACTTCAGTGGGTGACTCCATATTCTATTGTTGCATGGACTAAAGCTTTTCTTCATGTGTTTTTTCTATTTTCTGTTGAAGTTATTTCATGAAGCATTGCTCCATAACTACCATGTGCTAGTTGATTCTTTCCTCCATTTAAAACCTCATCTTTCTAATATTCGTTGTGAGTATATCATCTCAACCATGGCCAACAAACAAACATTGAGTCTCTTGCTCAACTAACTCGTCCTGTACCACACAATTAAGTTTAATCATAAAACACTTCATATGAACAATGGTATTGGGCTTAGGGTTTGTACTTACTATATTTTCATGTCATTTGAGCTGATTGTGATGTCATAAAACTTAGTCCGAGCAACCTTCCACATCTCGTACCTTGGAGGTGCAAGTAATAGGTTAGGGGACTTAAGTTCTAAAGCCTTTGCACTAGACTTTCTCAATTATTTCTCTAATAAAGCATAGTCACCTCATAAGAGTATGTGTGATGCACCATTAAGTTTTTGCCTTTATGGGTTGTTATCCTTTTTTTCTATCACACGTAACATAAATTAACAACTCTAAATCATAAATGTATGACTTGTGTGACGATAAAAAAACATTTAAGAAACAAATAGGTCACTCTACAAACTCTCTAGATACACAAAATTGCATTGACTCCTCCTCACTTATTTTGTACTTATTACAAGGAGTGTCATGTTGTCTGTTTCTGAACACATAATAAAGACATGTGAGTCTTGTCTTGAAGTCTCTTCATTTGATGGCTATGTGAGATAACATTCTCTTCCTAATTTGCTTAGTGTTTGGAATATATGAGATAACACCTTCTTCCTAATTTGCTCAACGTTCGGAATGTTAAAATTTTGTTGTTGAAAATGGAAAATATGTTAATGGATTATGTAAACATATTAAAACTATATTTGTTTTAAGTAAACATACTAGAATATCTTGTCATAGGTGGTTCTTCTTACGTTATCCTAAGATGCAATCACAATAGAGATATGCCTTTTAGCCAACACTCGAAGTAGCTATGAAATTTTTTTTCATATGGGCTTTTAGGTGTACCCGATTAAGGATTAATCTTGACCACCAACCTCTCCATGGCAATCCATAAGATTATGACATCCGACAACCCAGTCATAGATCTACCAAGTCTAGTCTTTCCTGATTTAGAGCTCATCATACCTAAAAACACATCGTTAGTAAATGTAAATAAGAAAAATATAATCAATTAGCTTTATAAGGTTAGAACAGGAAAGATAAAAAAAAATTTAAATGTGGCAATATTAATAAATAAACTCATATTAAGGTATTGTTTTCTCCCATATGCCTTCATTGTGATCACTTCGAATGACATGGATGTCATCGGCTCTGTCATCGAACTTGTCTTGTATGTTTCTTAATGAGAAAGACATTGTCTTAAGTATATCTAAAGAGTCTTCATCATGATTTTTGTTCATATGCTTCTTTCTTCCAATATGACTGACCATTTCTGATTGGTTGGATCAGTGACATAAAATATTTATCTTTCTTCATAATGAATGGCTTGTTTGTATAACTCATCTTATTAAGACCCACCAAAGTGAAACTGAGGTCATCTGTCCCAACAACTAAATTGTTATAAACCCATTTACACTTGAAAATTGGTACTATAAAATTTAAATAGTCAATTTTCCATGTTTCTTGTATTATTCTGAAGTAACTCATGGATGTCGTAATTAGATTTTGGTCCTTTGAACTGACAAAATGTACTGCGTCAACTTGAAGCGTAACTTCACTATTTTAAACTCTACTTTCTTCATTTTCCATTTCACAAACCCTACCCATTTAGAAAAAAATATTTTTTATAATTTGCTAACAAGTACATGAAGAAGTCTAAAATCATAAATTTGATAAAATTTTGGTAGCATTTTGCATTGATCTCCGCCATATGTGAAATGAAAGTGATCACTCATAACTACAACCAAGATGTATTCGAAGAATAAAACAAAATGGTGTCAACCGAAATTTTATCAAATTATTACATAAACTTCAATGTACATATTATAATAAATTATGAAAAATACTTTTATAAATTATTCGATGAGACAATTCAAGATTTAATACAAATTATTAATGTCCAATCATTTGCACTAAATTTAAAAGGAAACTATAAGTTTAGCTTAATTTTTAACTAAAATTATAAAAAATCTTAACATAAGATAATGCACCTAATAATAATAAATAATCTAACAATGAAATATATAATTAATCAAACACATCTAAAATATTTCTTATCTAAAAAACATAGTACAAACATTTAAAAAGTTCCTAAAATTGCTAAAAGTATTATCTAAGATTAAAAAAATGGAAAAGACAGAATATAACCCATATCATCACATGCAATCAACATATATAACCAAAATACAACGTTTTTTCAAAAACTAAATTTATATCGAAAACCAACGAGAGCTAACTGTCGAGCAAAAACACACAAACAGAGAACCGAAAATAACTAGAGGCCTCGTCACCGCAGATGGAGAGTGATCTTGGAGGTTTGAAAATGTAGAAAACACGAAAACCATTCGGTTAAATCGGAAAAATAAAACTCCATATACATGATAACAACTACAATGTGAGTAAAAAGAAGCCAAAATCACCTTTGAAGTTCCTTGCTGCAATCGCTGAGCATGCCTAAGAACAAACTACGAAAGAATAATGCAGCGAAATCAAATTCGTGTTGTTTCTTCTAAAATTTTGAAAAGCTTATATGTTGGATAAATTAAAGACCAAACCGTCGTTAATTGACATCAAAGAAAGAATTGATGGACATCATTTAAGCCTTTAACGTCGAAACTAGGTTAGACTCACGTTAATTTATTATAAATAATTACAAAAATATCATCAATAATTTTTAATGTTGTATGCGTTTTTTGTTTTAGTGTATAAAAGTAACTTATAATGCAGTAAATTTTTCACTTTAAAATTATGATGGTCGAATATTATGAAATCCCACCAACTAGTTCAAGATGCGATCATGTCAAACAAATTGCAAAACAAGGGATCATCAAAAGGACCCTCAGCTATGCTGGTTCAGAAGTCGTAAGAAAATAGAAAAAAGGAAAATGGGAATATAAATTAGTTTTCTTTTTCTTCTTCTCATAAAAAAGATTTATTTTTCTTCTTCGTTTACAATGAAAAGTATAAATATAATAATTATGTAAAATGTGTTTTATTTATGAATACGATGATATATTAAAAAAGGATTTTTAAATGATTATATTTATTTGTAAATACATCATTTTCTTATTTTAATAAAGTTCCACTTTTCTCCATTGGAAAAGGAATTTCAATGAACTCTGATCTTTTTTCTCCCTTCGCAATGTAAAATTGTTTTTGTTTTTTTTTTTGTCTCATTTTCATTTCTTGTTTTTTTTTATTCTTTTTTTTGTCCCAAAACTTCGTAATTCGTGGGCTCTCTAAATAGGATTTTGCACCATAAATTTTTTTACCTCATTTAACATTATTTTTTATATCTTTTATTTTTTTAAACTACAATAATTAAATTTTATTAAGGTTATTTTATTCTTATAAAAATTATCATATAATAATCAAACAGTATAAAAAAACAAACCCTTCTTTCTTCTGAATAATAGAATTCTCTCCAAATATGAGTACGTCAAATCAAGATTCTCTACCGTTAAAATTTTAACTGCACAAATTTCAAACCTAAAAGAAGGTTAAATTTTTTTCGTTAAAGTAAATCATGATTTTAATTCTAAAAATTATGCAGCCTTGAATTATAGGTAGAGTTCAATTTCAAACTCTAAAGAATCTAATTCCGTGTAATTTCTAGTACGGAAAATAGGATGCCGAAGAATATGAAGATTCTCTTCCTATTCATAGAGAATGAATATATTGCAATTCTATTTTAAAATCTTATGTATGTAGAATATCAAACAATACAAGAGGTTGAATTTGGTTGTCTCTCTCTAAAATGAATAGGGACGGTTTTGAATCACCAAAACGTTAAGTCAACTTTACATAAATGCTATTTATAATTGTTACAATCTAATTTTTATAAATTTCTAATTCCCTGTATTTGATTTTCAATTATTGAATAGCAAGTCACTTTCAAAAACAAATATACATATATATAGGTGACTCACTATTAATTAGAGAGTCAACCACCATTAATTAACAAGTCAATTTAAATGGACGGACCAAATTGCATCTATTGAAAAATAAATGGAGATTAAATTACATTAATTTGAAAATTAAGAGATCGAATCGTATTATTTATTTAAAAATAAAACAATGATAAATAAAATAAAAATTAAACAAAGAATAATCAAGTCATAAAAATTAATATTTATTAACAGTATATTTCGTAAACCTTTTCCAAAAAATTTTCCTCGGTTACTTAATTCTATCCAAAGATAAATTTTTAAAAATTGAAATATAAAATATATTTCTGAAGATAAATTAGAACTGTTCCAACTTGATTTAATATTTTTATTCTTTGAAAACGTATAATTTAAAAATAATTATGTGTATTAATTATGTTTTTTAACATAATATATCATGCTTTATCTAATAACGCATTATATTTATTGAAATATTATTTATTTTAATATATACTATTTAATTATATATAACAAATAAAATTAAAAGAAAAGTAAAATAAGCTTTTTTTCATAGATTAAAATGTTATACTTAAACTAAAGAAACTTAACAAATAAAATTAGTTTATAAAAAAGGTTGAATTTTATTTATTTATTGTGGAATTGAAAGATTAGTGTGATGGATTCCTGTTACAAAATTTGATTGATTTTATATATAAAAACAAGTTTGGCCTTTAGTTACCTGAATGATAGAGATGGGTCCATTATTGTGGGGCTTGGGTGAGTGAGGTACATTATTATGGAAAGATAAGCTATGAATGGAGAGAATACTTCCAACTAACTTGTTTTATACAAACTCATGAATGATTAATAGTCATATATATTTATGGATCTTATTTAAATTCGTTTTGATGATAACATACATTTTATATCCACCAAAGTTTAACAAGAAAAATAAACGTAAAATTTAATTCAAATGGATTAGCATATATAGAAAGTTAAGATTTTGAAGTTATGGATATATATACAGAAAATTGTCAAGGAGAAAGTGAGGAAAGACATGGATTAATTAGAACCTTAATGTTAACGTGATACATGTTGAATAAACAAATTAGAGTGATGAGAGGGTTAAAAAGTAGATTTTTTAATTTTATAAAATTGTAAGGTGAATGATTAAAGCGTAAAAAAACAGATTTTAAATATAATTTAATTTTATAAAATTGGTTTATAAAATAAGTTTTGTTTCTAATAATATTGTAAATTAGTTTTATCTTTAGTTAAGGTGAAACTTCTGATACATTTTCTTACAATGAGACATACATTCTGAGTGAGCATATAACTTGTTATTATTGGATTATGTGACAACACTGACGAGCGAACTAATAAAAAAAAATAACAAATTTTATTAAGGTAGATTTTAATTTATATTATACTTTATTAAAAAATAAATTTTAAGTTGAGTTTAATTTTAATTGCAAAAGTGAGATGAAAGATTAAGTTTGTATTCTCTTAACATAAAGTAACATGATATGATATGGTACTCTCCAAACAAGATTGTTCTGTGAGGTGCGGGTAGCATTGTATGGTTGACAGACAAGCAATTCTGAACTTGAAAGTGAGTATTGTTGGCTTGAACAGGACCATTGAAGTCAGCATCAAATGTATGCCAAAATTCACTGTGATTTCTTTTGGATCCATTTCTTCTCTACCACAATAGTAAATATGGCTCTACCAAAGTTTTTAGCATTTTCCTCCAAAAACTAATATATGTCCTTCTCCTATGATGCTAATTGGGTCCAGGGAAACCACATTTACAACCTTCTGCACAATTCTGCAGACCATTTGGTGCAGATGTTTTTGCTTCGATTTCATCAACAGTCTGACCACTCACTCACTTCTTACAACTATTTCTTATCCGTCTAATATTCTACAAAATAATATTCCTTTTCAAATAAAATATCATAATTTTTAAATGTTAATTGTCACAGTTAAAAACAGTTTCTTAACCACAAAGTTCAGCATATAATATGGTTCTCTGGGTGTTCTATCAGAATTTGATTCTTAATTATATATAATTATGCCTAAGACTCAAAACTTTGAAAACAGAAAGTGACATCAACCCAGTGAGAAATAAATGGTACATAATTTTGATTCTTAAAATAAATGCATGGTGGCAACTAGATATTTAATGGAAAAAAATGATAGAGATATATTAAATAATTGCATGAGAGATGTGAAAATTGTCAAAAGGAAGAGGACATTGGAGAGAAGTGGACGTATGCACGTGCATGGATGATGATGATGATGGCATGCAGAATTAAGTGAAGTGGCATTGCAGATTTGGAGTGAGATAATAGGAACAAATGAGGGAGTGAGAGGAATGGTAAGATTAACAAGTGGACGCTTTTCCCTCCACCTCCTAGCTCCAACTTTTCTTTCTGCACCTCCAAACTTTCTAATAATGTTAGAATTACCCTTTTCATAAGAGTAAAAAACATTTCCCCTCTTGTAATTACTTTCACCCACACCCACCCATTCTTACTCTCACGTTTGTCTAACCCTAGCACTGCACCTCCTTTCCAATATTTTCACCACCTTGCACCACCATTTTATTGTTCTTGCAGATTTCGTCACAAGTTTTCGTCACAACAACCTTTGTTCATCTCTGTAATGGACATTCATCCACTTGTACATATTCGATTTCCTTTTGTTAGTTTACAATTCATTTAAAATGATTAGTACAGTGTATATGCACGTGAAAATGGGTGATTTATGTAGATTTGGAGAAACAGGGTTTACTATTTCAAAAATCCGGTGAAACCCTCAATGAATTTCAAAATCTAGTAAAATTCTTAATAGATTTTGAAATTTGATGAGAGCATATCTATACCTTTTTTTTAATATTTTTTTACTGTTTTCTTTATGTATTCTCTATTTTATATCTGTATTGATTTTAATATTTTATGAATTTGTATATATACACAAGGTAAGAACACAAGATGCATCTAGATATTAAACTGAGAGTTTTTCATAATGTGAATGCAAAAGGAGACTTACGATATTAGTTTGTACAGGGGTTGTTCTGAAAAGTTGGGACATTACATCATCTTGATCTTTATGAGTAAGATGTTGTTGAATAACACGAAGATATTGTTGAACAACACAAAAATGTTATTCAAGAATAACATGAAGTAGGTGGGTTTTCTAGAAGTCTATATGATACATCCCTTTTGACGAGTTATGCTAATCATCTTGGATTTGAGTTGTAGCAAGGTCAGAATATTACAATAGTTGAATTTTTTTTAGTTCTTTTTAATTTTGATGGTTGATGAGTTGTTTGAACTTTATAGCCAATTGTTTTGTCTAGGATCAATACAAGATCAAGTTGGTTTTTCATGGAAAAAAATTAAACAAATTTGGAATATGTCATTTGGTTGTTAAAGATTTTGTGTTGAATTCTAGTTTGATTCCTCTGTGTGATATTTCTCACTATTATGTTTATAATAGTTTAATATCGGCATTTGTTAAGAGATGACATAGAGAGACAAACAATTTCCATATCCTTGTTGGTGAGATGACCGTTACATTAGATGACGTGTTCGTGCTACTACATCTACCTCTAGTGAGACAATTATGTTCGAATGAAGTTTTGAACTTTGAAGTGGTTCGATGTACCATAATCGACTTATTGAGTGTGGATTGTCCGAGGGTTACATCTGAGCTGAGACAATGTCATGGTCCCTAAGTTAGGCTGAGCTGGTTGAGAGACATATACAACAACTGTTGTGAGAACCAGCATTGGGAGTATGTTGCATAGGCCTACTTGTTGCATCTAGTTGGATGCACTACTGTTACAGATATAAGTGTCACATTCATCTGTGTATCCTACTTGTTGCTCTTTTAAGACATATAGTCATATGACATATATGCCTAAGGAGTTGTTGCATCAGATCACTTGTACGAGCAACTTAGAGATGTCAGTTTTTCTTAGACAAAGCAATTAGTTAGATATCTGACTCTTATACATGTACACATATATCTTGCACTTTCATTTCCTTTATTATTTCATCATTGACCAACATTTAATTAACGTTTTTTAGAATTTAATTTATGAGCACTTTTCTGGGATGGGAATGAGACATCTATTGCCTAGTTATGATGAAGAAAAAACCTCTAGTAGCACGTTGGGTGACAGAGAAGTATATTTCCATCTTACTTGAGATCTGAGCACATTTTGATGGCTTGACATATGATGGGGTAATCTGATCCTATATGATGAAGATAGATTCCATATGATTGTCTCAAAATGCATCCACAATTTTCACTATCGAATCCTACATGTTTTACTCGATCAAACTCTTGAGCAATAAGTCTCAAAGCATATTTTGATATAAGTCCAACTAATATTTTATATATGGTTCCTTTAAAAGCGTCACCCATAAGATTGAGACTTTTTTCAAATGATGTCTTTATCTCATTATGTTACAGGAAGAAGATGTTATAAATTGCATTACAACAAGAACAAAGGATTCTCAAACTGCTTCCCAATACTTTCTTCAAGCTTTAGTGAGTAGACTTAACCTTGATACAAATGACGTGATCAATATCATAAAACGACTAACAAATAATTAAATGAAATAAGATTAAAACATACATGGTTGATGTTATGTTTCCTAAATGTGTAACTTGGATTGTCTGTGCCTTTACAAAGTACGTCTCATACGGAATTATCCAAGACTCATTGACATATTGAAAGAATAAAGGTCATGAAATATAAACATGATGAAGGTAATCAACACATCAGTAAACATTATTTCATGTTCACAATCCATGACATCCCATAGCCCAACAGAATTGACTAACATTTTTGCATTTAGCTTACACATTTTTCTAAATGTGGAAGTGCCAGAGGAGATAATAACATTCAAGGAATATAGTGTCAATGACATTCATCAAAGCTAGGTCTTTGTTGTTAACAATGACTTGTGGATCGCCTTCATATGTAAAAAATAATCCTCTGAGCCTTTCCAAAGTCCAAGTGAAATTATTTTTCTGTTCACTTGATAAAAATATAAAGGCCACTGAAAAAATCAACCTTGTTGATGTGACTCAAACTATCTCAAGCAATGAATGACAAGTGATATTTCTTTGTTTTGTATGTGCTATCCATTAACAAAACAACATTAAATGCATTTAACAATTTAACTTCATCGAGATGTGTTCAAAAAATGTCACTTATCACCTTAGATTCCTCGACACATCTACTCCATTGAATGTATTTATTATGTTCTAACATCATCATCAAGTGTTGTAATTCAATTCTCGAATCTCTCAATGATCGCTTGTAAGTATATCCTGCATTATATATTTGCTTGATTATTGTCAAATTATAATCATTATTTTCTTTGAGAGTGAGAGCAGATTTGTAGGCTTCACTTGACTCTTAGTCATATCAATAAGCAATGATTGTCACATTACATACCACTTGACTTTATATCAAATCATGGTTATGATATCCACATATTACTTTCAATATCCACCTATCTCTATTAGAAATTGGCTTGCCTCAATTTAAAAAGACGTTTTTCTTATGTCGTATATACTAGGATGAACATAAGATTTGTACTTCTTGCACTTTTCACCCCTTTCACATCCTAACAATACAAACGCTGTTTCCCAAGTTGACTAATAGATTTATTAGATCTTATAATAAGAACAACAAAGTTAAGATCAAAAGCAATCAATCGAACTCACTCAATTAAGTCATCACTTGCGAAAAAAGTCTTATCAGTTGTAAAATTATTTGTATAATCCTCCTCACACATTTCATTGATAAAAGAAGATAAATCTGACATAAAGTTTGAATTTACCTGTGAATTCATCAAACTGAAAGGTTAATCTTCCATCTTATAATATAATCACCTATAACATAAAATCACTACCATTGAATATCTCACTTCTTCAATAATAATAATAATAATACCTCAAGACATTATTAAAAAAAACAAGTAAGAAAAATAAAATAAAATAAGTTAAAAAATAGATAAAAAAATAAATGAACACCACATTTTGAAATATGGTAGGACTATTAAATAGATTTCGAAATTTGTAGAGTGACAACCAAATTTTGAAATTTGATGAGTACCTTAATTGAATTTCGAAATTTAGTGACTTCCTAAACCAAATTTCAAAATTCAATGACTTCCTTAATTGAGTTTCGAAATTTGACGACCTCTTTCACCCGATTTTAAAATTCGATGACGACTTCTTTTATCGGATTTTGAAATATGTCAACTTTCTTAATCAAATTTTGAAATTCAACGACTTCCTCAACCGGATTTTGAAATCCGGTGACTTTTTAAACAAAATTTCAAAATCCAATAATTTCCTTAACCAAATTTTGAAATCTGGTGACTTCCTTAATTGAATTTCAAAATTCGATGAGTTTTCTTAATCGAATTTTGAAATTCGATAATTTATTTCAAAATCTAGTGACTTTCTAAACTGAATTTTGAAATCCAATTAATTTCCTAAGTTGGATTAAGAAATTTGGTACATCAAAACATAACAAAAATAAATATAAAATTTCAAACCTTAACGGAAAAAAATGCTTATACTTGAAAGATACGAGATGAAATAAAGAAGATGAAAGTGAAAAGAACAAAGCAGTCAAAAGGTTTTGCTTCTAATGAAAACTCATCACCATAACATACAACAAACACAGAGACGTGAGAAGAAGGATGAAGCGTGATAGTAAATATAGAACTAACATTAAATGCGATTTGCTAAGTAATAATTAGCGCTTACCAATTTTTTGTATATATATTTATGCTGAAAGACAAAACTGTAAACTTGTTGGTACAGGAAGAAAGCTTGGAAGTGGAGAGAGAAGTGTCAAGTATATGGTAAAAAAAAGACACCAAAATCAAAACTTTTCCTCTCCAAAAACTAGGCCCATCATATTTCCTCTACATCACACTCTACAATCAATCAATACTGCATACATTTCTCTCATTCAATACCAAATACTATTACATAAGTTTTCAGTTTTAGGTCATTTTTTATTATGAGTTAATATTGTTTTATGCTTTTTGGTCTTCAAAGATAGAAGAAATTTTAGAATGAAAGCACATCTTCATGACATATGAGTACATATTTTATCCACACACATAAATATATATATATATATATATATATATATATATATATATATATATATATATATATATATATATATATATATATTTCCCTGTAGATCTTATCGAGACTTACCACACAATGGAAATAAATATTAATGTATCTTAACAAAATTTTGTCAAGAAGGTTCGTGTTAAAAATATTGGGCCAGACTAAAAGGCAGTTTCTTTCTGCACTTCCATAGTTTCAATTGCCACCCCATCGATATTAAAATTCTAAATTTACCTTCTAATTTAGGATTTTAATTTTTAGTTCTGAATTGTTTAATCATAAACTTTTCAAAATATATTATTAAAAATATAAATTACATTATAAAATATTAAAAATATATTTTGGAATTTTTACATTTCGTAATAAACAAAATTTACTTAAAGTATTCTTTATGTAATTTTTCATGTATAAACAAAATATACTCTATTTAATTTTTAATGCAAATTTTATATACTTTTTCGTTTTAATCATGTTTCTGTTTTTTGTTAAATACTATTCTGCTACTGTCAATTTTGATTGGAAATGCCTTTTCTACATTAACAATTTATATGTCGAACTGTATAAGAAGAGGGCAAAGCTTACCCCTCATAAAAAAAGGATAAAAATGAAGAAAATGAAATGTGGCATTAAATTAATATGCATATGGAACATTAAAATAAATTAATACGGTATGATGTCAATTCAAATTTAAATTGTATAGGATTTGGTATTTTCTTTTTCTTAAAAGTGTTTTTAATGAAACTCTCCCGGGTAGAATAAATGAAATTTCCAATTTCCCTTAACAAATGGATTATAAGAAATATTTTCTTCTTTTTAATTTTTTGTTGTTGAGACTTTTACACAATAAATATAACGAATTTTCTACTTTCTAATTGATATTTTTATTTTCACTTCACGATAAGTACACACACATATATAATTAATTGAAAATAAATGAATAACAGTTAACTAAATAACTACTGTTGTCTCAAATTTTAAAAATAATAATTAAAAATAACTTTTTCTCAAAATCCTACATATATAGAAAAAGTTATAATAATAAAGTATGGGTGTAAAGATGTTACAAGGAATTTGACTCCATAGAATGGCCTGAAAAAGCCCACTAAAAGGGTCCGACTAGAGAAAAAGGCAGTTTCTCTTTGCACCTACGTAACTTTCTCTAAGTATCTTCATATTCTTTGTTTTTTTCATTTATCTTTTTAATTATACAATTTAAAAATATTTATTAAGTTTTGGATGACGTAATCCAGAAGTTTTTATCTAAAGAAATAACTTATGAGTTACATAATAAAAAATAAAAATAAATTTCTGTATTGAAAGTCAAAAATAATTTTTGAATGGTAAAATATGAAAATAATTTTTTATATGAAAAAATGATTTTTGAATTACACAATTCGAAATTTATTTGATTTTCATATAACACAGTCCCAAAGTCATTTATAGATTTTGGATTGTATACTTCGAAAATATTTTTGATCATATTACGCTCGAGAAGGAAAATGGGAGAATTTTATTACGGAGGTGCAGAAGGAATGTTATGGAGGTGCATAAGAAATTGAGCCAACTATATTTTTAAATGAGTTTAACCATGTTAGTTTCTAAACTTATGGGCTGACTTAATTTATAGAATATAACTATATTTAAAAAATCAAGTTATCAGAATTGTTATATTTAAAATCAGAACTAATTTCTTAAATTTGGCGTAAATTAAAAAATATATATTATTTAAATTTTTTTGGGTGTAAGTGGATGAGGTGGATCTGAATGTGAAAGGTAAAAATGAGAGCATAGGAGTTTCCAAATAGAGCATGAAAATTGATTTGGTATTGGAGAAATGTATGCATAAAATAATATAGCAGTAGGAAGAGGATGATAATGCAAGTTGCAGTTTCCTTCCACTTGCCATGTGATGTGCTGTGTGTGTGGAACTTTCCTGTCCATTTATGTCCATATTAGCTGTCACCCTCAATAACCACACTCACCTTTTCACCAAATCTAACAACATAAAGGGATTTATATCTTCTACAACTATTTTTCACCCAAATCATCATCATCATCATCATCATATGCAGTAAACAATATTTCACAAACATTTCCAAAGAATTTTATGATGGAACATCAAAGCACAGTGCCTATAATTTATTCATATATTAAAAATTCCAATCCTCTGATACAATAAACCAAGAAATTTCCCTGTACAATAAGAAAATTCCCTTTTTTTTCCATCGAAATAGGTGGAACCCCAAAATTCTTCATATTTACACTTCAAAATATAACTCAAAATAGTGAGAGTGAGAGTGAGAGCAATAAGAGCTTGCCGCCAAAAAATCCCAGCCCTTATGAAGAACTTAGATCCCATGCAGAAGAAATGAATTATCTTACCTACTTGATGGCATAAGAACGAGTACACACTGATTCAAGAGCCTCCGTGAACAAGGAAGAGAAACTTGTCAATGCCTGAAACACACCAGGCAACCCTGTCTGCAAATTGTTCAGAGTCATGGCTCTTGTTACCTCCACAGCTTTTGAATGCCTCAGCATTTCATCTTCAACGCGCCTTTGGCAGGTTGCCAGTTCCAGTTTTTTCTCCGCCAGTGGATCACGAGCATCCAAACCCTGTCCATTGTCAGCTGCTGTATCAGGAAGGCTAATTCCTACCATAGAATATGAACTGTAGAACTTCCTCTCTAGGTTTCTCACAGAGGATGCCTTTTTCTCAAGTTCCTTCGATGCTGTCTCTGTTCTTTTCTTGATCTTCAGCTCTTCAGTTTGCTTCGAAGATATCACATGGACAACATTGATAAAACTCTTTATGGCTTCAGATGCAACCGTGTCTGGAACACGGTCAAGTGCCAGTTTCCATTCATCAAAAAAGTGGTATGTATCAGAGTTGTCCCTGCTGTTGTTGACGTTATCATTGTCCACTGGAAGAAGACTGAGCTTGAACCAGCCATGCAAGGAGTGGATGAACTCCCGCTGAAACTTTATCAGGCGACAAAAACTGGAGTGCCAGGCTGACACGGCTGCTTCGAGGTCCCGAGTAGCCTGCCTGTGCAGTTCAGAAGTGGAGTCACCTCTTGAAGATCTGTTCACAAGGCCACGGACTTGCTGCACTATGTTGCTTTGAATTTCATGGTAATTATGCATTGCTTTCCACATGTACATAAATCTACAATTTCACATGTCACAATTCACAAACATAATAAGACAACAATGTTATCTTGAGCAGGCCATCCCCTTTTTTAATACAAAACACAACAGATGAGTAATTGTTGCAGGGAGACAAATTTTTAATGCATAAAATTCAGTACATGGATGTTTCAGAAGTGAGCAAAAGAAATCTCTGCTTCAGTACAAAATATATAGGGAATGACAGATAATCTCAATTTCACTCCCACTCGGCTCAATAATCATCTGCCACTTTGAACATTCACATAGAAAGTGAAAACATCTTGCCTTCATGCTATCTTACACTACCCTCAGCATGCTTATATACAACATATCTTACTGCAAAATTGACCCTGATAGGTTATTTGGACCAGTAAAATGAAAACAGATGAATATTAGTAACATCAGTGTAAGTTTTTACAGCTTATAACACTCAGTCAAATAGTTTAGAATCAGTTAACAAGGGTTATCCCATTGTATGGTTTAACATACCTACTCCGTCCATAAATCAGTTATGCTCGAATGGAGCCTAAAAAGACAAAGTAACATTCCGACAGATGCACTGGTGGGCCAAGGTTTGATTATAAGAGGTAGGCAGTTGTTGGACAGTTTAGTACAAAGAAGCACATGCAATTACGCAGAGCTGATAAAACAAGTGGCATACGAGACCGGTAAGCCATAATGTTTTCAACTACCACCCAAGATTTTCTTGACTCAAATTAGGCAGCACATTCACACGAGGTAAATGAGGGCATTTGAAAAAGTAAAAAAGCATTTCAATTCTTACAGTCAAACTTTAAAGTTCTTTAATAGGGTTGGTCACTTGTATCAGCTCAAGGTCCTCTCACATTCCACCAGATTAAATCAACATTTACAAAATATCCAATGAACAAGACACAGCATGATCCTATATTACGGCCTCACAACAAGCAGCACAGTCTTCAAGTGTGTTTGATCATGAAGTCTAAATATGACATTTAATTTGTTTGGAAATGGATATAATAAGACCAAAACACTTGAAAATTTCATTACTCCAAAATACTAGACAATTTTTGGGAACCAATGAAGTTATTAAAGTTCATTAATTACAGCAGTAAAAATAAGCACGTCAGTGAACTCCCATATGCATGATTTGCTTAAAATTGGATTAATAGATAATCACCATAGTTCTTCACTTCTTCGTTGATTAATGATGTAATAATGGTCCAATTCCATGTACAAGAACTTGATTATTTAGCTATCCACAAAATCTGGAGCTACCAAAACAGTAAAGCTATTGCAGAAGAGACATACCCATGAATGAGAGCAACAAGCTGAGGGACCAGAGCAGAGTCCCTAAGGCCAACAATGGCAGTTGAGGTGGTAGACACAGCCTGAGAAGTGACAACTATCAATGACTGCAGCCTATTTATGGAAGTCTTGGTTTTGAATATCTTAGCTTCATCCTCTCCCTTGTATTCCTGAGTCTGCAGAGCTGACAATTTCTTTTCATGTTCGATCTTAACACCTTCTCTAGCCTTAATTCAAGCACAATTTGTAGAAAGTGTTAGCATAGCACACCTCGTTTCCAAACCACATGCTTTAGGTTTTTAGCTAAAAATAAATGCAACAGAACCACCTGACTTCAGTTTGGTTAAAAGGCAGCCAAGTTGGACACAGCATTTATGGTGATTTCAAACATCCATGACAATATCCTAGGCATTACTTTTTTTTTTTTTCTTTTAGTGCCGTAAGTCTAAAGAAACGTGCCTTTTTCAGTAAGAATACACACACACATGTATATGTGACAGAAAATGTTTGCCCTTCACACATAGACCCAATTGAATGTGAACAATCAATCACATTAAGACAAAATTTGAAGAAACAGACAACTGGTTTAATTACTTAAAATCTGTTAATCGCTCGGTTCCTCTGTAGTCAGTAGTTTATCTCACTGGGGTTAAAAGAGTTTAAGGGTGTGGGCATTTCAGTCATTTCATTTCACACAATAAATTATGATTAAAATAATTTCAGCGAACTGCTTAATTCACGCTAATTTACACCAAAACTCTGATTAAGACAAGCACCGTCCCTTCAAATCAGGAAATTATCCAAACCATGAATGAATAATAAGCAAACCCGGTTTACAGTATGACCAAATATACACTTATATCATTACATGACATGTGTAAAAGCATTTTCGGGATAAGTATGTTTCTATCATGGAGCATTATTTGTACCACAATAATAAAGGTTGGTCCCAACAACCGAGGCTATTTTGGTCAATTCACAATGGTGAAAAAGGGAAAGGAGGTCATTTTCACACTAAACAGTCAAATTCTGCTGTGACCTTACGCTACCAAAGTCCAACAAAACCTACACCGTTTCCTTTTTTCCTTCACCTTTTTATGCTCTCGAAAAATATAATTCATTTTTCTAAAAAGGGAACCTCTTTATTATCCAAATAACACCACCGCCCTAGAAATTAAGATAAAATTACCTTAACCTCCTCGTACAGCTTTTTCTCCCACGCCAAAAGCCGTTCTATGGTGGAGCAGAGACTCTTTGAACCGCCCGGTTCATCCAGCGAACCGGTGTCCAGCCGGTACTTAACCGCCAGTGGCGGTTTCGAGGTCCAAGTTGAGCTCAGATTGCTCAATATGCTGCTCGAGTGATATACAGTCTCTGCAAAATCAAAATCATCGAAATTCAAATCAAACAAACCTACCCATAATTTTCAAGAAAACTCGAAACCGTGTACCCTTCATTCGGAAATTGACCCAAAGCATAAAAACGAAAACTCCCCAATGGCCAAACACAAACCTCATAAAAACCCCAATTAAATATCTTTAACACAAATTCAAAATGTCCAATCCAATTTAAACATGGAAATAAAACTTCAAACATTTCCAAGTTGGTTTTCCAATTAAAACGAAAACAAGAGTTAGAAAAGAAAAATCTTTACATTTTTTTAGTACTATTCTCTTAATAGATTCAAAGTTTCTGTTTTTCAATTCTGATTCGAGACCAACAAAAAACAATATTCAAATAATCGAAACAAATTGTTTGAGTTTGTTAAACATACTCCTCAATTGCTTGAAGCTGCGATCGAGCTGAGCCTTACTGATCTCGAGCATCTCTGAAACCTGATCTCCGGCGGAAGCAGCATTATCAAAATTCTCCTTAATAGCTTCCACGATCTCCCTCAAGTCCCTATGCCTCACCACCATCTTCATCTCCGCGACGGAGGACGCGGCGTCGAACCCCTTAGCGCCGCCGCCAGCCGCAACGGACTCGGCCCGCATGGACGATCCGAAATTCGACCGGGTCCCGATCTCGGACCGCGACTCCACATCCTCCTCCACCCCATCATCATCGTCATCGGATGAACTCGTGGTGCTATAATGATCCCCCCACTCACTGCACTGAACCTCTTCCCTCTCAGTCTCGGTATACTCTTCGGGAAGATGGTGATGAGAGTGAGAATCAGAGTGAATGTGAGAGGGAGAGCGAGAGTGGGAGTAAGTTTTTTGAGTCTCGTGTTTTCCGTCGAAGTAATCGTATTCAGATCTCTCGGAGTCGGAGTCATGAATTTGAGGATTGGTGGGTTGGGTTTTGTGGGAGTAATGAGAGGGTGTTTGTGTTTTGTGAGAGTGAAGGGAAGGTGTTTGCGTTTGTGTTTGTGCCCGAGCCTGCGAGAGTTTTTGTTGGTGTTGGTGTTGATGTTGGTGTTCTTCGGGGAAGTAATCGGAAGCAGGAGGAGGTGGAGGGGGGTAGAAGTTTTCCCAGTTCCAAACGGAGGAGGTTTGGGAAGGGGTGGAGGAGTATGTGGAATGCGCGGTGGGGAAAAAGTTCGAAGGAAAATTCGACGCTTGGCTTCGCGGCGTGGAGGAGGGGCTCGAGTCGGAGAGAATATGGGGTAGCTTGGGAGGCGGCGGCTTGCGGCGGCGGGGTTGGATGGGGTCGAGTTTCGGCGGCGGGGAAGGGTTGAAGGGTGGTGGAGAGTGGTGGGGGTGGTGGGGGTGGTGGCGAGGTGGTGAGGGTGGGCGAGTGTGGTGGATGGGAGGGGGTGGTTGTTGGGAGTTGTTGAGGAAGACGGCGGGAGTGTGGTCAGAGACGGAGAGGGGTTCCCCGGCGGCGAAGGTGGAGAGGGCGGAGCCGGTAAGGCGGAGGGAACGGCAGTAGTCGGAGTGGGCGGCAGCGAGTTGGTGGCGCGCGTAGACGGCGTCCTTCATGAGACGGCGGCGGTCCTTGCAACGACGCACGGTGTCCTCGTTTTCTAGCTTGGACGCCGTGCAACCCATGGTGGCGCGTGGGGGGAAGAGGAGTGGGAAAAGACAGTGGTGTTGAGTTTTAAGTGAATGAGTGAGCGAGAGTCATTGTGAGAAGTGAGTGAGTGAGTGAATGGCGTTTGGAAGTGCGTTTATTAGATATTTTGTTCTTTGTTTGTATCGTCTATGGATTTTTTAACAAACAGTGCCTTGTAGTTTTTGTGATAATGCGACATTAAAAGACGGTAATCATGGTGGGTGAACACTGATTTAATACTGCTTCAATGCTGTCACCTTTTTCTTTACCTTCTAATTTTAACCTATGCATGCATGCATTTTTCTCTCAACAAACACACTACAATACTTTTCTTTATCATTCTACACTTAATTCAATTACCTCAATCTAACTACTGCCTCTTTCATACCTTTTTAATTCTTTTGTTATAATAAACCTTAAATTCTTCAAAATAACAAAATTTAGTCAATTTTTCTTTCAATAATCATTTTTTTACAATAATTAAGTAAATAGAATTCAGACAATATTTAAGGTACTTGTAGTAAATGATATTTGTCAAATAACATCTATTTTACTTCTTTCACAAGTAAAATTATGCCATTTAAACGAAGATTAACCCAAGACCAATCTAAACTGTCACTCTCAACTTTAATCGAGTAAAAAACTCTTATTTGAATGAAATTATCATAAATATGCATAATTTTTTCACAACACAAACGTGTCAACAATAATGATAAGTTTAAAATGCTTCAAATAAGTTATATGCATAATTTTTTTACAGCACCAACGTGCCAAAAAATAATAAGTTTACTTCAAATAAGTCATATATAACTTAAAATTAAAATTTTAGTTTGACTGAATAAAATATTTGAACTCATAATTTATTGTTTAATCAAAAATTAAGAATTTGGAATGAATTGTTCCACATTAGATAAATTCTGTAAACTAAAATTATTAAAGCTATAAATTATTTTATAACAGCATAATGTTATACATAAGTGGGACATTTTCTTCTTGTTATTGTCTTAACATTAATTATAAGATGTAAAAGGTTAATAATATCAGTGTAAACTGAAAAAAGTGAAATTAAATTCTAAAGAAGGTTTTAAAATTAAAAGGACCGAAACTATTAAAACTATAGAGACTATAACAAAACTTCAATTGCTTCCCAACTGAAAATATTGAGTTCAAATTATAAAAAATAAACATTAGAAAAGGTAAAAATAATATTTATTTATTTTTCTCATAGTTAATGACTTTTACGGTAAACTCTCTGGGTACAACCAAATTAGTTTTTCCATCCTTCTCCATTTTTTTTTCCTTTTTATCCTTAATATAAGAAAATAGGTAAAACATGTATGCTTTTATGGTAAATTATGAAATAAAACAATAATACGAGGGACTATTTATTGGATTAGATAATCTAACTGACCAGTATTATTAGTGAGTTTTTTTTCAACTTAATTAATTTTTTTTCAATTTGTGGTAAAATCAATGAAAAACAATTATCACCCAAGTAGTTCATTCAATATCTCATATTTTCATAATTCAAATTAAGATATGATTGAATAATAAGTAAACAATAAACTAAAATCAACTCATGTTTGATTGGAAAGAAAAAAAAATTGTTGATTCCCTTATCTCATAATTTTTGTGTCAGATTTGGCTTGAAACATCAGAAAGTCAACTATATGGAATATTGTTCATCAAGTTTAATTTTCATTAAAAATGTCTTACATAATTATGTTGTTATCACAAGCAGTCATATATTGCAATTGAAAACTAAAGGGATCAACCCAAAATAATTCTTTAATCAAGTTTAAGAAAATAAAATGATAAATGAACGTCCATGCTTTTTTTAGTCGATACGTAGAGTGATTAAAAATTATATACGTTTAATAAAAAAATAAACAAAGTGTTTGAAAAAACTAATTATCCATTTACCTCACTCTGTGAGAAATAATACTCCTACATTTAAATAAAATAATTATTATAACAGAATCGATATTGGGGAATATTTCAAATATGTAAAGGTTTTATTATGCAACTTTTTTATGTTAGCAAAATATAATTTTAATAAAGTGATAACTTAAAATTAAGAATAGTTGATAATTCCTTATCAAGGTAGGTGATTATTTTTTTTAGTATAGATTCAACTTTTTTAATTCTATTTGAGTTTATGTTATTGGTGTAAAGTTTGATGCATTAATTAGATTACTAGAAAATTGTAGAGAAACTACAAAAGTTTACAAATAAGATTTTGTTAGTAGGTATGCTATCTCTAGATAAGATATATTAATTATATATAGCATGTGGGCATTTGTATTATTATTTAAATTTGTGAAGAATGCATTGCGATATTATTACATTTATATATATGATTGTTGATAAATTGTGTATATTGATGTGAGAGTTGTAGGTGATTGATGAAGAGGAGTGTGAAAAGAGGTAGATGTTTTATAATAGTTTTATTATATATTTACTTGTAAAATATGTTTTTTGAATTAATATTAACTAATTTATATTTAGATACTATTTTATAAACTAAAAATTATTAAAATCTAAAATATTTTCTATTATAAATAAAAATTATAATTAATTTGTAAATTAACATCTAAAAAAATTAATATTACAAATACGGATAGAGAAGGAAGTTAAATTAAGAAAATGTTTTAATTTCTCTAATGGTGTATATATTATATACATATCGGGAACATAAAGTTCTAATAGTTTAATTATATACATATTGTAGTGGAGTTATATAAGTTACAATAGTATATACAAATATAGGTTGAGCCAGTACAGCTAAATTAAAGCCATAGTTAGAATTAAACAGAAGAGCGATATTAAAGTTAAAATTAATAACAAAATTAATTTTAATAAAAAAATTAAGTTTTGATTAGAAAAATAAGAAGGAGGTGATTATGATATTTGGTTATTTTGAAAAGGCGTTTAATTGGACGTTAGCTGATTGTCGTATAAAATTAAGGCATCAGAATTTTGCACAAAATCTAGTCATCAAATTTGTTTTCTCTGGAAAAGGAAATGATATATGGATTCCGATTCACGTGAAGGAAAGAAAATTTCTGAGATTAATAAAATAGAAAATAATTAAATTGTTGATAGTAATGTTTGCATTTTGCAGCAATCAGAAGAGAAGTTGTATTGTTTGGTTTCATAATCTTACCATCAATACAACAAAAAATTTCTTGCTGTTCCAACCTGTAGTGCCCACCCCCACACGTCTTTTCCAATTCCTTCTACCATTAAAACTTAAAAAGGCTTATTCATCCACTAATACAAAATTACAATCATAATTTCTTCCAGACTTTAACAAATAGTATTTTATATTGTTTATACTTAAATTGATACGTTTTTACCATATGTTCATTTTTAATCTGTTTAAAAAATCTAAATTCATTGTTTTCTAAAATATAAAGATTAAACAAAATTAATATTTTAAGCACAACTAATTCTATTTTTATGTTATAATAAAATAACTTAAAAAGCACAATAGTGTTAGTTCATAATATATAATCAAAAGCAATATTACTTTAAGGTAATTCTTCTTGTAAATTGTTTTATAAAGATAGAATAGAGTTAAATTCATTTTTTTTAACTTTTTAATGCCACTTTCATATTTTCAACTTCATCGTGATATTTTTCAAATACTTAAAAGAAGATAGATGTGTCATCCTACTTGATTAGTCACATTGTTACTTAATAAACAATTAATCACTTAAAGTATATCAATAAGTTATTAAGACCAAAGTAAAAATAAAATTTACTATAACCAAAATGTTAAAAACTAAAAGCATTTTCTTACTTGTCAAGACGAATCAAACATGATTAAAAAATCTAATTAGAGTTTATCCAAAAATGTATTAATTAGGGCATGTTTGGATGTGGTTTGAGTATGGAATAATTCATCACTTCAATATAAAAGCTATGACTATAGTCTTCTAAAATTCACTATATCCCTATTATATATGAAAGCTTCATGTGAATATACTTTGGTTGGGTTACTTTCAGTTTTTGATGTTCAACTTTTCCCACTTTTTTCTTATGGCAATCTCGTTTTTATGGAAAAGATGAAATAGGTGCATGAATATTCGGCCAATAAGTGGAACCTTTTCTGTGGTAAAGCAAAGGATAAAAGAGAGAGATGAAAGGAAGAAAATTCAAAACTAGTGAAACAACATTTCTCATCAATCCCTATCCTTCTTACTCACTAAATTTTCTTTCACTTCAAGACACATCACATGCACACCCTTTTTCCTTCTCTATATTTTATGTCATAAAAATATGTTTTTTTTAAAAAGTTAACATTGTTTTGGCTTTCTTCTATCTTTCTTCTTGGCATGGAACCCTAGAAGAGTATCCAATTCTTCACAAAAGCATCATGTTTCTATCAAAATATTCTTTATCTTAACTTCTTTTCATTTCCTTTTCTGTTGTTATCCAATCTTTCCAATTTTCCCTCCCTTGTTACTTCTCTCAACTTTCAAAGATCATGCCATGAGAAAATTGCAATGTACAACATTACTTTTTTCTTTTTTACATGAGTATTGAGTGAGAAGTTTGAAATTAATGTAATTTTTTTACTCTTCTCTTGATATTATCTATAAATCAGTTATATAGAATGAATTTTGACTTTTAATACATTTTACTTTTGTAATTTATACAGTAAAAAAATTATTAAACACAATGTATAATACTTATACTATTAATTAAATATAACTTTAGTGAAATGATTTTGGAAAGAAAAATAAATAAAATAAGAGACATGTGAGAGAGATTTATTGAAACAGTGGTAGTGAAGTGAGTGAGGAAAACTTGAAGCTTCCCTACGACCACACATGATTCACCCAATTATTCTTTTATACCAAAAAGTTTCAACATTTTGGAATTACTGCTGTTTTAGTACATAATAAAGTACTTTATGAGATGTTTTTGAAAGCATAAATTCGATTTTGTGGGAATAAATTTCCCATGTAGAGTTTACATGTAATGAATGGCTTTAGCCAACTCTTAACAAAGAAAAAGAGAGCATAAATTCACTGTTTTTACTTTGTTTAGTATAATTATTTGAGTCGGTTGGTGAGAAATCTTTGATTTTTAAAAGGATAATTTTTTTATTATACTTAGATTTTTAAAAATATTATTTTCTACATCATGTCAGGAAACTCACTTTTTTTTTAAGAATCTTTATTAGAAAAGTCTACACTTTCTTACCATTATGAAATTCAAAAGTTGTTTGAGTACAAAATATTCCTTGCACTCATTTCACCACTTAGAGTAAAAAAAAAAAAGTTTACTCTAGGTTAGGAGTATGAATTTTTCTTTGGTGCTTCATAGTTTATATATACAAACATTAAACAAGAAATATAATTAATTTGATATTATATGGTTGAAATGATTTATTATATGAATAAATTATATTATGTTATATATATATATATATATATATATATATATTATAATTATTAATATACAATTGTAATTAAAAACATCTTAAATAACTGCATATCAATTGTGAATAAATTCTCATTATTTTTACCCTGTACTCCTAAAGCATCTCAAGCATCAATTAACTTTAATAAAATTAATATAACTTTTTTTTTACTTATATATATATATATATATATATATATATATATATATATATATATATATATATATTAACTAATTTGAACAATAAGATTATACTAATAAATGACTAACTAATGTTATTAACCTTTTGATAGAATAGAAAGTTTATTTTTTAGAAAAATTACTATACTTTAAAGAGATGAGGAAAACAACATTTTACTTGACCTTAGTTTTATATGCACATTGAACTTTCTTATTGAATTCATTTTACTTTTAGTTAAGAACTTTTATTATATAAAATATTCACGGGTAACAATTTTTATTTTAAAATTAACATAAGAATATACTTAGGTCTGTTATGTTACAAGAGAGACAACTATTTTTATAAGAGTGTGTTAGAGGATATGTTATTATTTATTTTTCATTCATTTTCCTGTTATTATAAAATTACTCATAAACCTATTAATTCCATGTTCAAGCTTGTTCTGTTTTTTTATTTTTATGTAAAAGGAATATCATACTCAAGTGATATCACAAAATATTACAGGATTGGGTAGGCAGAATTCTCCATAAAGAGAAAAATAAAATAAAAGATGTTTTTACAAGTTAAAAACTTATATTATTCATAAATTAATTTCGTTAAATTCTCTATATTTTTAACTAATAAATAAGTTAATTTTGACATGATATTTTTTTTTCTTTTCACAACAAATTTTGATTATTTTGATCGTATCATTATATGAAATTTCTATCACTAGTAAGGGAAAATTGATATATTTTTTCTAAATTCTCTGTAATCCCTTTCCTATATTGTTGGCGAAGCGAACCCTAGCGAAGAGGCCCGTGTCCCGCGTAGAATGGCCGTAAACTGAAATGTGAGATACTCTGTGTAAATACATTATTATGAGTAGCGAGTAGAAACAAATCATTGTAAAACGAGCTCTGAAGAAATTAGTAAAAAGCTGCAATAATAAAGGATTTTTGATTGTATAGGTGTGTTATTGAGCCATCAAAGAACACATAAAAAGCTGATAAGAGAGTATTAAAGAGCTACAAGGTGGTGGGGGCAACACACTAATCCAGAGAAAACTATCCATATAATAATATTTCTTCTCTTCTCTTCTAAAAAGTCACAGGGACCCCTTCGAAAACAAGCTCCAAGCATTAAAATTCCAATCCCAGCTCATTTTTTCTTCATGTGGACCCAATTTCTATAAAATCTTCTTTTCTTTCTCTTTTATAATGTCTGAGTGAACCATTTAGAGGAAGGAACATGCTGACACAGGAATGACGACCATTTAGGAAACTGGTTGGTTTGCGTAACTTCATGCAAATATACATAATCTCTCGTCCTATTATTTGATTTTAGGGACAAAACTTGTTTATGTTACTTCTCTATACATTTAAATTTTCACAGGTCTGCGTGACTATGCGTAAGAAGTGGTCCTAATAATTAATGTCACGTAGATCAATTCAAAGAAAAAGAAAGTTTTCTAAGTTCAAAGATAAACTCTTTTTTTTTCAAGTGGACATCGTTTTGATTCTGCTCACTCTTATTTTATGATATAAATAAGTAACCGTGCATGCCTATCAAGAATGTTTTATTTTAAATTTGTAAACTATAATATATAAGATTTTTTTATGGACAATGTTAATAGTTCAGACACTTTTTTTTTGAGAAAATTAAGCTCAACTTCTTTTACCTTTCAAATCTATAAACCAATCTTATATAAGATTTGATTTGTGTAAAGTTAGAAAATACACATAATAAATTTAAATATTCTGCCATGTAAAAATTCTTATAATAGCATCATGTCAAAATTACATTCTATTCAGAATGAACATGTTTTATTGTTTTTACCTAACTTTAGCTTTAATGATTCAAATGTTACTTAATAATTATAAAATGAGGTGAAAAAAATAAAATAAAAAGATAATGTTTGAACAAGTATTATATAGGACACAGATTAGTGTTTGTTTCATGCTAGATGGTTTCGATGGAAACCCAAGAAAGAAAGATTGTATCAATTGAACAATAAAGCGTCCTGTCCCCTGTAATTGTTCTGCAACAATAAGCAATGCACCATCCAATTGTTATTGCTGTTAATAACTGCTAATAACGGTTTTCATCCTCTCTCTTCGAATGTAACTTACTATGTTGTCGTTTCTTTACTAATAAATTGTTAAAAAAAAATGTTTTAGTCACGTTTTGTTGGGAAGGTAAAACATCATTTCAACCTCCAAATGTATGTTAGAGTTGCAGACTTATTTGTCGTATTAGAAACTTAAATTAAAACTCTCCTGAAATTATATAGTCTAATGTGTCAATGTCTACACATTGGGAACCAAAATAGTGTCTTATAAATATTATAGATGAAAATCAAAGATATTTCACTATATTATTATTTAGTTATTTTTTTCAAGAATCATGTAAATATAAATTTAAAAAAACAGTAACAAACTAAATTTGTTCCAGTTTAGCCCAACTATGCACAATTTTGATAAAAGATTCAATCAAGATGGAACCAACACACTTTCCAAAAATTTGACCATATAATTTAACAACTCAAGCATTAATGCTTGAATAACTATAATTATGTTATAATGAAAATTATGATTCTCGATTGGTTGAATGTTAAGTAATAATTAATTTAGCTTCTGATAATATTGAAAAAAATAAAATAATATAAAATTATAACAATCAAAATATAAACAAGTATAATTTAATATAAATAACTAAATTATATTTCATAAAAAAATAGTAGTTATCAAAACAATTTATAACTGTGTACACTTTTTATCTTTATTAAAAAAAATTTAAGAAACTTAAAAGGTTAAAAAAATATACTCCTTCAGAACCAACTTTTCATTCTGGTTTTGGACTACCCCTTCTTTACTGAGAGTTTTGGAGTTAACATACTGATGATCAAAGTAGTTTAAGATTTTAAAAGCAATACAAAAGCATAGAAAAAATTGCTCAAAAGCAAAAACATTACACACTATTTTCGTATTTGTTCCACATGGACATCCCCACACAGGCCCAGAGTATGACTTTAACAGTTGGTGCTGTGTGGGCACCACCACGTTTTCTTTACTATACAGTTATCAGAAAATATAAAGTATATGTGTTTTGCATCAAATAAACAATATCTGAAGGGATCTATACCAAAATACTAATTACTCAAATAGTTGAATTCTGATACAATAACTAACAAGTTGATCAGAAAACCTTTTTGCCAGACAACATACCAGTGAGCTGGCACCTGCCACCGTGATACCTGGACTGTATTAAGAGTTACAGTCACCACAAGAGAAATATAATATAAATATATGTGTTGTATCCTCGTTTTTCATGAGGAAGGAAACCTACTTTTGTTGTCATTAACAAAACCAAAATTCCCAAATAGACCCTGCATCATGGATGAAAGGTGAAAGTCAGTCAATGCTTGTCCAGTGTAGTTCTAAAAAACTTAGAGTACCATATTATATTTTTAGTTTGGAATCATCTTCAGAAACAGAATCCAACTCCCACCCCAGCACATCCTTTTTTTCCAAATTAAAATTTTCTATTCACTCATCATCATCATAATCATCTTAATCTAAGACTGCTAGAAATGGTTCAGTAAAAGTGATTTGGTCTCTAATTTCAATCCAGGAGGGAAAGATATTACCCATGGTCCATTTGTTTCGTTTAAATGACATGCTGCCCTATTACGTTTCCATACTAATATGCTCTATTATAAATTTACTATTTACTTTTCCTCTCTGATCAATGAATCTTAAAAAGAAGAAATAAAAACAAACAGTTCACTTCCCACTTAAAATGAGAGATGATTAACTCTGGCCTAGATTCCCCACTCAGGGCCCCAGTAATTGTGTGCAACAGAATTCATACATTTTTTATAGCAAACAATTAACAACAGAACATTTATAAAAAGCTGACTTTCCTGCATCATATACCACTCTTCAAATTCATCAAACAATTCCATCCGTTCAATCCTAAACAGTAAAGTTCTAACACTTAGTATCTTTTAACAAAAATTACAAGAAAGAAACAGGCTACCAACCATAAAGTAGATAAAAAGAGGAGAGGTGATAGAAGATCAGGGAAAAACTGCCTTACATATGAAGATATGAACTTTAGTATCCTGCCGTTCCATCATATGGCAATCATAAGATATAGATAGAACATAGTACCTTGAACAGATTAAAATGCTGATAGGAATACAAAACCAGGCAAAATTCTTCTTTAAAAGAGAAGCCAAGAGATAGAAGAAAAATCAAATATTACTGAAGCTTATTTAGGCAGAGTTAATGAGGGACCACCACCCTCCCAACCAAAGAAATTTGGTTATTTTCATCATTATGTTTGTTCACCATGACTTTAAAAAAGATATTGCCCAATCCAAAGAATATTTTTGTTCTGAACAGTTTATCATTGTACTCTTAGTCTAGTCAGACACAACAGAAAGGACCATGATGACTACACAAGAATACCATAAATTTGTTTTACGAATGTTATTCTTTAACTTTTGCAGGCGCAAGGCTATTGCTAAGATAATTCTACTGTTATTAATCAGTAATCTTTATCATTAAAACACCAGAAAACACTAACAATTGTAAATTTTATAGACAAACTTCCAAATCTAATTCATCCCAGGCAACAGACATCTGATACCGAGAAAAAATAAAATAGTATTACTTACGAAGTAGAATAAATACTGTTAGGAAGTTACGTGTATATGAGAGGAGAAAGAGAAATAAGTAGAAGTTAGTTAGCCTAACTGCCATAACAGTTAGGAAAGGCGGGATGGGTAGTATAAAAGGGTGAATAATTGAATAGAGAGGGGGGATTGTTTTTGTGAACTGTACAGGAAGCGTGATTCCTGCAGGGGGGAGGTTAAGCTCTATAGCTGTATTCAGGCATTGTATTCGGGTTCTGGATAATACAACGAGAGTTATACAGAAGTTTCGGGTGTGTTTAGTGTGCGTTTACTTTAGGTTCTTGAATTAGGAACCTAACATTTGGTCCGACCTGCCGGATCGAAAGAGGGGCTGACGCGGAGATGGAGAGCAAAATGGAGGGAAGGTTGGAGACCCTTGAAATTACTGTAGAAGGGATTAAGGAGGAAACCGCTGCGATACGACGAGACATGCAGCAGATGATGCGGCTCATGGGAGGAGGAGCGAACAATCAAGATGGAAGGTCTGTCGGAAGCAGTAATTCAGTGAACGATAATCAAGAGAGACGTGATCAAGGTAGCTTTCAACAGAATTGGCGGAAACGGGTGGACCTACCGGCGTTCGAGGGAATGGAGCCGCACAGTTGGATTAATAGGGCATAACGTTTCTTCGACATTCAGAGGGTAGCGGAGGAGGACAAGGTGGAACTTGCCTACATTAGCATGGAAGGTAGTGCGAGTTATTGGTTTAAGGTCTGGAAAGATAAAGCAACCGATCGTTCGTGGATTGGTTTGAAGTTGGCTTTGTTGAAACGGTTTGGAGGAGGTTTTAGAGGAACTGTGTTTGAACAGATGGCGACGCTACGCCAGGAGGGAACGGTGGAAGAATACGTCAGAAATTTCGAAATCTTGCTGGGCCAAACCCATGGATTGGCGGAAGAGTTAGTATTGGGGTTTTTTCTAGCGGGTTTAAGAGAGGACGTCAAGGGACAGGTTCGTATCCAAGACCCCCAAGAATTCATGGTGGCAGTGAGAATTGCGCGGGACGTGGAGGATGCAATGTTCAAAGCGCGGGGAGGGGTGTGGAATGGCTTTAAGCCGAACACCACGAGTACGCGGGTTTCGTCGGCGGTCGTTCGAGGAGATGTCGATCGGTCATCTGTGAATCGACCGGGGGGGACGGAGGTCAATGGCGCGAACAGGCGAGAAGGGGGACGACAAATGGTAATGTAAGGGGAAGTACCTTCGGAGGAGGTGATAACAGAGCGCGAGCGGTGCGCAACTTACCTTACCCCGAATATCTGAAGAGGAGGGAAGAAGGACGCTGTTTCCGATGTGGGGGTCCTTTTGCGTCGGGCCATCGTTGTTCCGAAGGGAGCTTGAGAGTTTTGCTGCTGGCGGAGGATGAGGAGGACGGCGGCGATGATGAAAACGATCAAGAAGTCAAACCGATGGAATTATCTGCATGCTCAGCAGGGGCTTTAACTCAACCTCGAACAATGAAGGTGAAGGGGAAGATAGGCAATCGAGAGGTTTTGGTCCTCATTGATAACGGGGCCAGCCACAATTTTATTAATCGGAGGTTGGCGGAGGAGTTGGAACTAACCATTACAGATATGGCCCCGTATACGGTAAGTCTAGGGGATGGACAGAGGAAGATGACGAGGGGTTGCTGTGAGAGAGTCGTCGCTGTTCTGGGAGAGGCGGAGGTTGAAGAGAAGTTCCATCTTTTTGAGTTAGGCGGAGTCGATGCCATATTGGGTGTGGAATGGTTAGAAAAATTGGGTGAAGTAGTGTTAAATTGGAGGGCAATGACCATGGGGTATTGCACGGGGGGTAAAAGGGTGGTGATACAAGGAGATCCTGCTCTAACCCGACAGCTGGTGGAGCCACACGCTTTATTGAAAATGACAGATGCTGAGTCATGGATGATTATTTGGGAATTGGGCCGAGTGGAGAATGAGCTGGACCGGGAAGAAGAGGAGGATTTGACAGAAGTACAGAGGGCAGAGATGGGGACGCTTCTGCAGAAGCACTATAGTGTTTTTCGAGAAGTGCAGGGGTTACCACCGACTCGAGACTTGGTGCACCGAATACCATTAAAAGAAGGAGAAAACCCAGTGAACGTCCGTCCCTATCGTTACCCACATCTATTAAAAGGCGAAATCGAGAGGCAAGTGGCTGATATGCTGCGAGCGGGAATAATACGGCCCAGTTCGAGTCCTTATTCCAGTCCGGTGATACTGGTACAGAAGAAAGATAAAAGCTGGCGTTTTTGCGTGGACTATCGGGCGTTAAACCGAGCGACTATTCCGAACAAATTTCCCATCCCTGTCATCGAAGAGCTCCTGGAAGAGTTGAGAGGGGCTGCATATTTTTCGAAGATCGACCTTAAAAGCGGCTACCACCAGATCATAATGGGGGAAGAAGACATACACAAAACGGCATTTAGGACTCACCAGGGCCATTACGAGTTCCTCGTGATGCCCTTCGGTCTCACGAATGCACCGTCAACGTTCCAGAATGCGATGAATGAACTGTTACAAAGGTACTTGCGAAAATTTGTATTGGTCTTCTTCGATGATATTTTAGTTTACAGTGCCAGCTGGGAGAAGCACCTTGGACATGTAAATCTGGTGTTGGAAGTATTAGAAGGAAGTGACTGGATAGCTAACAAAAAGAAATGTGAGTTTGGGAAAAAGAAGATAGCATATTTGGGGCATCAAATTTCAGAAGCAGGAGTGGAAATGGATGGAGACAAAGTTAAGGCCGTGGTAGAATGGGAAGAACCGAAGAATCTGAAAGCATTAAGGGGATTCCTGGGTTTAACGGGGTATTACTGGAGGTTTGTGAGGGGTTATGGAAAAATAGCTAAGCCTTTGACGGAGTTGTTGAAGAAAGGCAAATTTTTATGGTCAGAGCAAGCTAGTCATGCCATGGTAGAACTGAAGAAGGCGGTCACTACGGCGCCAGTTTTAACTTTGCCTGATTTTACTCAGGAATTCCATGTTGAATGCGATGCCTCAGGAGGGGGAATAGGAGCTGTACTCACTCAAAGCAAGAGACCCATTGCGTTTTTTAGCAAAGCACTGTCTGAGACTTCCATGAACAAATCGGTATACGAAAGAGTTAATGGCGTTGGTGTTGGCCATCCAACACTGGAGACCTTATCTACTAGGGAGGAAGTTTGTGGTGCATACTGATCAACGCAGTTTAAAGTATTTGTTGGAGCAAAGGATTACTACATACAGCCAACAAAACTGGATAGCCAAGTTGATGGGCTATAAGAAGGGGAGTTCCAATACGGTGGCTGATGCTTTATCAAGGAAGGAAGGAGGAGAAATGGAGGAGGCAAAGTTACGGGTGATGTCCAGGTCCTATTGGCAGGATTTTCAGGAGGTGTTAAAGGAGGTAGAAAGAGATGAGACGTTGAAAAAGATAATAGCTGACATTAAAAGGGATCCCGATTGCCATGCGGCATATACCCTAGAAAATGACCGACTGCACTACAAGGGGAGACTTGTAATATCCAAAACATCTACCTGGATTCCCAAATTACTGGCTGAGTTTCACGTAACGAATACGGGAGGACATTTTGGGGTATTTAGAACATATAGGAGGATAGCCCAATCGCTTTATTGGAAGGGTATGAAGAAAACTGTCACCGATTTTGTGGCAGGATGCGTAATTTGTCAGCAGCATAAGTATATGGCAACTTCTCCCCAAGGGTTGTTGCAACCTCTACCGATACCGCAAGCAGTATGGGAGGAGATTACCATGGATTTTATTGTAAAGCTACCTAAATCACAAGGTTATGATGCTATATTGGTTGTGGTGGATAGGCTGAGCAAATACGCACACTTTATGGCACTTAGACATCCTTATTCGGCTAAAACAGTGGCGGAGGTATTTATCCGAGAGGTTGTCAGGCTTCATGGGGTTCCTGTCTCAATTGTGAGTGATCGAGATCCTTTGTTCTTGAGTACGTTTTGGAGGGAGCTTTTTAGAATGCAGGGGACACAACTCAATATGAGTACTGCTTACCACCCGGCCACGGATGGACAGACAGAGGTAATTAATCGGATTTTGGAGGGATATCTGAGATGTTTTTGCTCAGAGCAGCCCAAGAACTGGCATGCAGTGTTACCGTGGGCTGAGTACTGGTACAACACCAGCTACCAGGGAGCTGCGAGATGCACACCGTTTGAAACGGTTTATGGAAGAGCTCCTCCGTCTTTGAACAGATTTGTACCGGGGGAGTCAGTGGTAGAGGCAGTCGCACAAGATCTCATGACAAGGGACGAGGCTCTGAGGCAACTGAAATTTCACCTAAGTCGTGCTCAGGATTTAATGGTGAGCCAAGCGAATAAGAAGAGAAGAGATGTGGACATTAAAGTGGGAGACTGGGTCTATCTTAAAATTAGACCCCATAAGCAAGCGTCTATACCAGTTCGTGTACATCCTAAACTAGCAGCTCGTTACTTTGGCCCTTTCCAGGTGCTACAGCAGGTGGGCCCAGTGGCATTCCGACTACAGCTGCCAGCAAATGCACGTATACATGCAGTCTTTCATGTGTCACAACTTAAAAAAGCGGTGGGAACAAAGAAGGTTGAGAAGGACCTACCAGCTGAGCTACAAGCAGAGGGGCCTACATATTGGCCAGTGGGAGTGTTGGCGACGATGCAACGACAGCAAGGGAATGAGAGAATACAACAAATCCTGGTTCAGTGGCAGGAGGGTGGCAGTGAAGGAGCTACGTGGGAAGACGTGTTGACTATCCAAGATCAGTATCCTGATTTTAATTTCAACCTTGAGGACAAGGTTGCTGAAGAAGGGGAGGGTAATGTTAGGAAGTTACGTGTATATGAGAGGAGAAAGAGAAATAAGTAGAAGTTAGTTAGCCTAACTGCCATAACAGTTAGGAAAGGCGGGATGGGTAGTATAAAAGGGTGAATAATTGAATAGAGAGGGGGGATTGTTTTTGTGAACTGTACAGGAAGCGTGATTCCTGCAGGGGGGAGGTTAAGCTCTCTAGCTGTATTCAGGCATTGTATTCGGGTTCTGGATAATACAACGAGAGTTATACAGAAGTTTCGGGTGTGTTTAGTGTGCGTTTACTTTAGGTTCTTGAATTAGGAACCTAACAAATACACACTAAGACTACATGATGAACCATTTCTGATATTGATAATCGTTATGATAGCAAGAGTTGCAAAAGTCTCAACCATTTCTAGTTTAGTCTAGTAAGTTCTAAGACTATTCATGCCTAGATGACCCATTTATCATCATTTAGACGTTTTTTCCAGAATTGTAAATTGAATAACCAATCAGATGCACTGTAATAAGTTTAAAAAATTAAAGAAAAGAACCCTTTCTAGAAAAATTTACATTGTATACCTGCCCCATCCTTGGTCTAGAAATTATTTTTCCTTTGCAAGTAACCTTGGTGTAGAATGCCCAACAGAGCACAACCTCAACTCTGGTGCAAAACAAGAAAGTCAAGTCATATTACAGTATCATATGCATTGACGATCAAACTATCTATGGAAATATCAACCAACGCATGAATTTATTTAGAACACACTTTTATGCACTTGAGATAGATATATATAATTCAAATAAACGGTTCATTTATCCACTCAGAAACCAACTTTTTTCCACAAATGCATGTATGTCTGTCCATTATAGGATAAGTAAGAGCAAAAGATTAAATCAAATTTAAACCAATAAAATATACAACGGCAGCAGTTATCATTTTACAGTCTGTTCTTACAGTAAAACGAGACATTTTTGTTGAAGCAATTCTTCTAGTCACATTGAAAAATTATGTCAAACATTTGTAGAAAGTATGCATAAATAATATATTACATTCTTTCTTATCCATGAAAAGTACAATGTTTATTGACCAAAATATGCATAAATAATGTATTATCAACCCTCAACCTAAAACTCAAGGTATAGTGATGGTTATAAGCAAATAAATTCTCCACTCAAAAAGTTTATGAGCCTCACTTCGCATAATACAACACAACACATGTTGTATTCCCTTGTAGATGATTTTGTAACCAAGATTATCAAACTTGAGAGTCTATGTAGAGGAGTAAGAGTCTACATAACATGAAAAATAAGTATGATGCCATCCTAATTCAACATTTCAAAACGAGTTGAAAAATGCAGCAGCTTGAGCATCAACTTTTTCTTTATCCCCTTTTGTACAATTGATTTAAAGTAGGTTGAATGCCATCAGTAGATTTTCCTTTCCTTATTTTTGAACCTCTTACTACTAGTTTGAGTTCTTGAACAATGTTTATAGGCCAAAATATTCATAAATAATGTATTATCAACCCTCAACCTAAAACTCAAGGTATAGTGATGGTTATAAGCAAATAAATTCTCCACTCAAAAAGTTTATGAGGCTCACTTCACATGATGCGACACGGCACATGTTGTATTCCCTTGTAGATGATTTCGTAACCAAGATTATCAAACTTGAGAGTCTATGTAGACTCGTGGGAGCGATATAGACTAGTAAGAGTCTGCATAACATGAAAAAAGTATGATGCACATTGGAAGTCCCACATCGACTAGAGATAAGGCCAATTTAGAGTATATAAGTGGGTGCAAACCTCACCTTACAAGCCGGTTTTGTGGTGTTGAGTTAGGCTTAAAGTCCACTTCTTAAAATAGTATCAAAACCGTGGTTAGAGTCTATCCTGGTGATATTTGTTTTTTGTTGGACATATTGTTCCACTTGCTATCAGGCCACTATTGGACCACCCATTAATGTCTAGTCTTACGCTCGAGATGTATATACCTCGACGTGAGGGGGTGTGTTGGAAGTCTTACATCGACTAGAGATAAGGCCAATTTAGAGTATATAAGTGGGTGCAAACCTCACCTTACAAGCCGATTTTGTAGGGTTGAGTTAGGTTTAAAGTCCACTTCTTAACAATGTCATCCTAATTCAACTTTTCAAAACATGTGTTGAAAAATGAAGCAGCTTCAGCATCAACTTTTTCTTTATCCCCTTTTGTACAATTGATTTAAAGTAGATTGAATGCCATCAGTAGATTTTCCTTTCCTTAATTTTTAACATCTTACTACTACTTTGAGTGGTATCCCTTTCAACTTACTCATCATCAAACCCTTCAATGTTATTCAACCTACTTTCTTCATTGATTTAGCTTTTGCCACAACTTTCATCATTACAATTTCAAGTTCTCGTGACACCAAGGCACAAGGTTCAAACTCATAATCAATACTGACAAGATGATGCTTGAATTTGAAACTTCCCCCACTGAATGTCTTTAAACAATAATTACATTAACATTTTTTCCATTGCCCAAAACATCTATTCCATGTTTTCTCTCATCCTATTTCCTACAACATATTTACTTCTAGTTCTAGTTGAGGTTGCATCAATATTGACATCAGAAGAATATAAACAAGTCCTACTTTCAGTCATTTTGAAATTTTTGCAACTAAGCACGAAATAAATAAAAAAACTTTAAGAACAAAACAGATCCAACATAAAGAAAAATAAGTAAAAACAGAGGAAAAAACAGTTAACTTAGTTGAATGTTAGTGTAACAAATTTCAAGGTAGCTGAATAATTATTGATGCAAAATCGAGAGAATTATTCAATGCAGCTGCATATTACCTTAACCCCCTATTTGCACTATGAACATAATTTCAGAAATGGTGCTCGAAGGGTAAAAGAAGGGCTGTATATATGCAGATGAGAAGATTGATCAAGGATGTTGCATAAAGGAAAAAAGTTAATTTGCAACTTATTGACTTTCATTATGCTAGAGGACTTTCTTCTATGGAAAATACAAATGATTGTAAGAAAGTTATGCTTCCTAGAGGATGGTGGGAGATCTTTGGAGATGAAACTCCAGAGTTGAAGAGATTTGTTGTTCTAGTTTTGAACTTGACTTGCAATTCTTTTGGGCTGATGGTGAGACATAGGGAGGACCGTTATTTAGTTTAGAGAAAGATATTGAAGCTACACTCAAGAAATATGAGAAAATGAGTGATAACTGAAGATGATGATAATGTTGAGGTTGAAGAAGTTGACGGTCAAGGTGATGGAGGAAATGTTGACAGCTGGATCAAGTTCGAGTGATCAAACTCCACATGCATTTGATCTTGATATCATTGTTTTTTAAGCCAATGCCGATGATGCACACTTATCATCAAAGGAAGAGCTTGATGGTGATGAAGATTATGATGATCTTGGAGATGATGTCATTAGAGGATTGGAGACAAAATCTTGAAGATGCTTTTTAACTTAGTTATTTAATAGTATGGTCGTGAGAATTTATGTTTTGCAACTATACAAATGTAACATCTCAAAATACAGTAATTACCATAAATCAGAATTTAATTACATTTAACAGTAACACAATGCAGTCTTTACACTAATATAGGATTCAAAAGCCAAAAAGCTTTAATTACAGAAGCTCATACAGCAATGCAGAAATACAGGAAGTTTGGGACGAACGGTTTTACAAAAACAATTAACCGAGAGTCAAAATAAAAGCTAACGTCTAAACTTCTAACATGAACGAGCGCTCTAAGGCTCGGCTTTGACCTCCACTTCAATCAGGTTTTCTTCTTCAATCACGTCCTCCAAAGTGGCTTCACCTTCTGCTCACATCCACACGGATGATCATTGCAAAGACAGGACGAACGTACATAGACAATAGACAACACAGGGAAAACGGAAGGGTAAGCTTATATAATTTAATTCATACATCAACATATACATTTATCAGTTCAATTCACACACAACACATAACTTAACGTATAACATCATAAGAAATATGTAACTAAGACAGACGGTCCGGACTGTATGAATCTGTGTAGCTACAGGCGTCCTTGCACCCGGGTGATGTAGTAACTGGAATAATCACATCAGCTGCCACCCGAGGTTAATCGTATCCAAAGTACCCCTAAGGACTAGGACCTCCTGCCGTCCCCACACATGACATAGCTCCTCTACGTGAGGACGAGTACTCACGGGACATCAGGATGGACAGCCAGCATTAGCATGCCCACAGTCATATTATACAAAATTCCATATTCAACATATAAGAGTCGTTCCTCCCTGGAACGCTCGTCCAAAATCCAATATAGTATAATCATTCCGTATAGTGTTCACCTTTTAAAACTTCATACTTTATTATCATTTTCATCTTTAGTTTCAAATACTCAAAATAACGAACGTTCAGTCTTCTGAAGGAAGAGGATGAACGTTAAAAGCGAGACTTAGAAGGACTCGTTGCCAATCAGAATGAATCGACACATGATTATTTGACGAACGTCATTGCTACTCAAATCACTTGAATGAACTGACTCTAGAGTGATACAATCAATATTCAGAATATTTTAAGTACCAAGATGTTAGGCCGAATCCAATTGGATGAAGATACAACAAGACGAGTAATTAACTACACTGAGAACCTTTCGTTCAAAGGAATCGATTGCCAGTCAATGACCGAACGCGATAATATACATTTACTAAGTATTTGGACGAACGCTATTTACGCACGTTTGGAAATCAAAGATAAGAACGAGCGTTCGGTATAAGACCGAACACTACTTAGGACGAACGCTAGGTAGATGACCGAGCAGACGAACGCTTAGTATAAGACCGAGAGTTCATTAGGACGAACGCTAGGTATACGACCGAGCGCTACTTAGGACGAACGCTTGGTATAAGACCGAGCGTTACTAATTTTAAAGTTTAAAGGTATTCGTATACAGCTAAGCTGAACCGAACGCTCAAACATAGCATTTCACAGGAGGACGCTCGTTCTCAATCAGAGTTCTTTCCGAATGAAAGAATTCCATTTTAAACCATTTACTAGAAAACCGAACGGTATAAGACCGTTCGATGACGAGCGTACATTATCAAGGTAAGAAATATCATTTTCAGATTTTTCATCTATCTTAACTCAGTATTTCTCATACGATTCATATCTTTATAATTTCATATTCATCATTAAATCACATACTTTATAGAATTCATATTAACAGCTCATACTCTACAATAATCATCCATTTTTCAATTCATACGTATCACCATCAACATGCAGTTCAACCAACAGAAACCATATTCATTCAGTACAACAGTGCTCGTTCATGCATACTCAATCAGCATATATATATATATATATATATATATATATATCATACATTCAGTCAAGATCAGACGTTCATACAGCATACCAGTATTAATTAAATTAAATAAGCTTCCCTTACCTCTAAAATGTGACCGGACGTTCTCAACGCAAAAACACAACCTCTCTACCATAGTTCCTTCGCTCGTTAAACCAAACTACACAAGGTGATACCCGACACTATCAGATCTACTAATTTTGAAGAAGTGAATCAACGCACGAACTCAGAACTGAGTTGCATGCTTTGGAAAACGAACGACAGAGGGCAATGGGGAGAACTTACCAGTCCAGTTTCACAAACCGAACGGTTCTTCTTGAAGCCCTTGTCACCAGGAGTCCTTCTATGGTGTCGAAATCGTGATCGGAGGAGATGAAACAGTGGTGATCTTAGAGAGAAGGTGGGGAAATCGTAGAGAGAAGGAGGAGAGAAAAGGATTCTCCAGAATTCTGAGAGGAGTGTGCGTGTAGAGAGAGAGAAGAGTTTTTTTGAGAACGCATGTTTTGCTTCCAGTGCCGAACGAACGTCCTCTCTTTGGCGGACACGTGCTTTCCACTACCGATTCCCGACTCCCCCCGATATGACACCTGGCGTTCATCAATGAAATGCTACGTTCTCCGAGTGACACGCGGATTGCACTGCGCTCGTCACTCCAGACTCCATGCAGCGTGACACCTGGCGTCCGTTGGTGAAGTGTCTCGCTCTGCGGTCGCCACGTGCGTTGCTGAGGTGTTTCGCTCTCCGGCTGCCACGCGTACTTGTACGTTATTTTCCAGGGTCTGACAACAAACATATCTATTTGGTGTAGATTAAACTTGTATAATAGTCATGTCTACTAAATTTTGTTATTAGAGTTATGGAACTATTTTTACTGCTTTGATTAATTATGGAGTTGAAATTTTGATTAATTATTGTAGTGAATTTATTTTTTGATATGATGTAGTGACTTACGAGTCTTCGAGTTGGGCCTCATGACAACCGGGTGAGGTGGGAACAAGATTCATCAACTAAGGATATGATAAGACAAAAAGTATCTTGGGGATATGAGAAAACTTTTCATATATTGAATTAGTCGAACCATTGAGATATGAGAAAACTTTACAGATACATTCACCCGCCCATACACACACAAATCGGATATTACTCATATCCAGTACCCAATAATTCGGGGATTTCCGTCAAAACGGAGATGGATTCGAAAAATACTCACGAGGACAGGTCTATTTGCCGTCCCTAGCTCTACGAGTCAAGTCTATAAAGCTCTCATGAGCCTATCTATTTAGATTTTCACGTCTGATAACCATGGTATAGATCATAAAACCCAAAACATTACATAAGTGCCATTGTTCGAATGGAAAGAATCCTCGGGATTAAAAGAAACACGTTCTAGAGAAACTAAAATCAAAATATTCAAATGAAAAGAAGATTCACTTAACATAGCATTATGGGCAAAAAATAGTATAATGAACAAAATAGGGACAGCAATTAGAAAAGTAGACACGTCCAATTCATGGGTAATCTGACATAAAATGCAAAGCACATATGGCTGTCTGTATGTGCGTATTTAAGTGAGACAAGAAATTCCACTTTTGAGATCAGACATTTCCAATGTATGGGTAATCTCAAACGAGCCAAATGAAATCTAAAAATCAGACATTATAAAACAATTCTTTTACAGACATACCTCTAAATTCCGTATCATTTGTTCTCCAAAAGCATCATCTGGGTGGGATCTGTTAGCAAAAAGAGTCATATAATGCCAAGAAGATCGTACTTCATACATCTAAAAGAAGTAGGAACAGAAATTTTGAAGGCTCTAACCTACTCATACAAAAAAAAATATTGCTGCAGAAAAAGTTTAGGAAGCCCAACCAACAATTGCACGAGTTGAATCAGGATCCAAGTTGATCGGAACACATTCTACAATTATAAAAGTTGGCAGACAGATAACAATATCAGAATGAATCAATTTATCATGCTTTGGTCAAGAAAGATACGAAGTTAATTTAAATTAAACCAAATATACATCCACCCTTATATACAGGGAGATGGGATCATCATTCTCAAAGAGTAACGATAATAGAGTTACTACTCATATTCACCTTCATTTTTTTTTTTGTGTGAGCACACATAAATATACAAAGACAAGGAAAATTAAGAATTCTTACGCTCAAACTTGGTTTATTCTGCTCATTTCCATTTGTTAAATGTCAAAACATGTGAAAGGGAATAAGTTGTCACTTTCCAATAATAAAATTGAGATGTATTGTTTCAAAGTGATTTTAAAACGTCAGTTCCATACTCTATTGTAAGCTGTGTAAATAAACACATATTGCTGTTGCTGTCCAATTATTAAATTCAGAATTATTGCCATTAATGAAAATTACAACACATGAAATTAACAAGAGAAGAACAGAAGAAGCACATGATAAAATATCACTAATGCCTTTAAAACCTTTTATTGAATTAGAACTTCCAAAGGTGGCTGATACCTCCAAATAAATAAATTATTTATGAATGGTAATAGAATTTCAGAATTGGACAGAAGAGAATGAGAGATAGAAGGAGAGGTGACAGAATTGTAAACATCTTAACAAGAGGATAAAGCAAAGGAAAAAATGGCCTAAGGCTCTAATCAAGCCCCGAATCAAATTATTTTGCATTGATAGTACGCATGGGCAAAGAAGGATACATTTTTCCTCACCAACAGGCAACGATAAACCTACAACAGTGTGAATAAAAATAATAAGAAAAATTTTGCAGAGAAGCTTCAGACAGTGCAGCGGATTCACCTTAGGTGAAAAAGTATGAGTTTGTTCTACAATTAGTACAGTACCTATACAAGGACACAACAGAAAATATGTCCAAACTACCTTCGGTGCCATTAGAACAAACAGGAAAAACAAAGAGAATAACATCAGAGCCAGGAGAGAATGCCAAAATCTTAGTCATAAAAGCTGGAATGGATGCTGGATATAATCTTACATAACTACATACCTAACAACAATACCCTTATGTCACTAATTCAAATTTTCCAGCACTAACTAGTCACAAATAAGAAGAGACAGGTCCAAAAGCCATAAATTTGTAAACAAGAAATTAGTAGCTCAGCAATATTAATCAACCACAATTCCACATTCATGCACTGATGCACCTAATCCATTGTCCACGTTCCTCAAAATTAAGTAATTAATGCACACAGTGTAGAGAGGAAGTTATATTCCACCACCAAAAGAAAAAAAAAACTCAGCTAAAAACACATTCGTTGCTTGAGAACTTTCAAATTAGTCCTTGCTCCTAATCTCCTTGTCCCGTGTTGCACAAGGTATGATATTCTGTCTCTTAAAGATTAAGATTAGAAAGGCAGCAGGCCTTTAGCACAGGAGAACAAACAGGTACAAAAAGGAAAAGTGCACTCATAGCATGTTAGAACATAAAATAAGATTTTAACAAGACTTAAATGCAATTCACTCAATCCACATGTCTCCAAAACATAGCAAACCTATAATTTTAAAGGTACAAGCAAATTAGCTCTTAAACAGAACTTGTGAAGTACTTAAAAGAACTCACAAGATGGCACGTGCAACTAAAAATATGTTGCATAAAAGCCTGCTCCGAGTGATAATATCTGCTTCTTTGCAGGGGCATCTTCATCTGATTTCTTCTCTACATCAAGAAACTGAAACAGAAGTTTCCAAATAACAGCCCAACGAGCAAAGTAATATAGTCAAAAACAATAAAAAAGCACCAACAAACTACTAAGTTGAAGAGCAGGAACTTAAACAATTCAATACCTTCAAGAACATAAGTCCCACCTAATTAATAATTGGAGTTTCTCACAAATAAATGAATGTAGTCATCTTTCATGTATCCCTTTTTGCACACATAACCTACAGCCAGTTTATACAGATGAAATAGTTATCATACAATACTAATGGTTAACAACATTGCAATTCATTTAAAATCTGAATTCAATAGTGACCAAAAATGAGAAAAAAAAATTCAAGTATTAAAGTTGTCTGAACCAATGTCACATGTCCATAGTACATGACTTTTACCATTAACGAACAGGAGGGTAAACATAATCAGATGGCTATTTGGGATCAACATTCATTTAGAATTGGATCAGTATGCATGAGCTCCAATCAATATTCGTATGAGGTGAAAAACAATTGGATAGTCAACCAAGAAAATAAATTTATCCAATCAATGTTTTTTCAAAAACATGTTTTAATTTCTGAGCATGGCATCATGGCATGTCGTGCATGAATAATCAACATTCTCTTTTACATACAATCCAGAGTTACATTTCATCAGAAACCAAAAGCATTTTATGCCTCTAAAGAACCATTCAGTAATAATGAGACAAGATTCAGCCAGATTAGTGCTTACGCTTATTCACATTAGAATCCTCCAAAGGAACCATCTAGATTAACCTTCTATAACATCCATCTTGCCAGGTCTGAATGCAAACTTAACACCTCTGACAAGCCAATCTAGAGAAAGCAAACAATGCCAAAAACCAAGAAGTAGAAGAAAATATTTACACACAACGAATTAAAATTTCAGAGAGAATAGATGATGGAAAACTCATTAGTTTTAGAATCTAAACACCGGCAAAAAAAAAAGTGGGAAGGATGGAGCAATTCTAATAAACCGACAAAAACGTAATAAAATATCATATTCGTATGTCATTTTTTCGCGGGAAAAACACGCTTAGAAAAACAAAACAGCTTCTAGATAAACCCGTTCCTAATTCACCAATTAAAAAGCCTGCATATGCATTGGTCTTAGGCAAAAAAAGAAAGAGAAAAGGAGATGGGCGAACAATGTGCTGCCGGAGGCGTCATCGTTGGTGGCTTGCACCGCTTCACTGTTGCTTTGTGAATCGTGCATCAAAGTTGATCGATCCTGTTAGGTTTCGGAATGAAAAGGGAATCACAACAACCCAACCGGATTCTGGCGCCGGGAGAAAAAAACCACGTTGGTTATGCAATTACAAAATAAATCAATAAAGCGCATTTTCCTTCTAAATCAATAAATATATAAATATTTAAATGTATATAATTATGATAAATAGATATTTTAAATTTTTAAAATATATGTTCTAATTAAGATTATGTTGTGTTCAAATTATTAAAATTAAAATTCATAACATTACTCGACACAACGAGAGATTAACAAGAGACGTTTTAAGATTATTTTAAATTTATAAAAATTAGTATAGATCGCATCTGTTTATTTTTAAATCGAGATGAAAAAATTGTAACAATTTGGGATTGAATTTACTCTCGATGTAAATTCCAAGGACATCGTCAAACAAATTTATAGATCAATTTATTTTGACAGTCGTGTACAAATTTTGCTTTAATAAATAAGTAAAAGTTTGGTTTTAATTTTTCTAAATATATATCAGTATTCAGATAATACTATTATACTATATTTTTTTTTCTGATACGATTATACTTGACGGCTTTACATAAATAATTTTGACATAAAAAATACTTTATTTTAAAAAAATATTTATAGAAAAGTTTATCTTATTCAGTTATTTTAAAATACACATTTTAAGCAATTTTATACATTTTGAATATAAAAGTATTTTGAACTTCATTAAATACGTTTTGTTTTCACTTCCAGAGTTAAGAACGAGCAAACTCCTCGTTCTGCCATCACTCTTCGAAATTCAAATTCGAAACGGAAGCAAATCGAATTGATTTTGTAGGAAGATGGAGCAGATGCAATCGCAAGCTATGGAACACTTCGTGATTAAAACCATTTCTTCCTTCAGCGATAGCGTCCTAGCTTCCGTTCTTGTAGAAGCCACTTCTCACCGCAACCTCTTCATTTTCTCAGATTTTTTCTCCCTCTCATCTCTTCAGCAGGTTCTTCACTATTTTTCTCCGCACTGTTTGCTTCTAAAAGTGATAGTTGTCCATTTGTGAAGGGAACTGGAAAAGCAGGACTGACTTCATAATTCTCTGGTGTTTTTTTATTGATTTAAGGCGATCGCGTTCACTGTGATTATGTTGCATTTTATGGCTAGTACTTTAAATAATAATAATACGAATAATTATTCTTGTTGTTATTATTATAAAGGCAGTATTTAGTTTAGGCGATTGCCATTTTTTGTGGTAATATGAAAATTTGTGAGATTAGCTCCAAATTGATCGTGTATTCCTGTTTTATGGCGAACATTTTTAATTACTATTATTATTATATAAACAAATGCATAATTTATTTTAGGGAATTTCTGTTGTCCATATTTTTTAGGTAATATGAAAATTGTGAGTAACATAAGAATGCTGTTTTCGCCATTTTTTTTCCCTGTGAAATAGTTCCTAGCTATATGTCCTACTGTAATTTTTTCACTCGTGATTTCTTGCAGCTTAAAGCAACTGAGAACTGTGTTTATCTTGATATGCTTCAGTTGTTTGCATATGGAACATGGAGTGATTACAAGAGTAAGCCTATGGATTTACTCTTATATTATTGTTTTCCCTCCCTACATTTATGATGGGTATTTGCCTTCCTTCGTTGTTTGTTTTTCTTTTCCAACAGTAGTATGTTGTTGAGGTGTCAGATCAAATTGTAGCATCCATCTTTTACTATTTGATGAATCTTCATGGAGAATAATGAATTTTGGATTTATAATTCTTAATGTAAACACTGGACGTTGGCGACTTGAGATGGAAAGTTGGAACTTTTATGAGACTATATGAAAGGGTGATTGAAAAATAAAGAAAACAAACGACGATTCATATGTTGACAACCAATATTAGTGATATTACCACTTATTTAATTACTTGTCATTATTTTTAGACGTTTATTTCATTGTTTTAGAATTTCTCCTTTTTGCATTTTTATTTATAGTGTATTTGAAATTGTCCTACTTTCGGTTAGTTAATGTTTATTACCCTTGCTATATTGGTAGTTCTTTTTGCCGTAAACAAATCTGCAGGACAATTTCGTTGTTAGTATATATTGTAGTTTTTTAACGTCATTGCCATGTTTCTGGAATTGGCGTAGCACCATCAAATATGATGAGGTGGATTTTTTATTTTTTACGTATAGCCTTGAACTCCTATTCGTTAAAATCACTAGTTTCTTAAGTAATGCGTTCTAATAGGCTTAGTTAAGTTTTAAGTTCTAAGTTTTTTGGTAAATTTAGATATTTTTAATTGAGTCCCTTTTATTTATTGTATATTCAAAAGTTTTATATTTTTTAATTGAGTCCCTTTTATCTTGTCCCATTATCGTGCTATCTATTTCCTATAAGAAATGTGAGATTTTGTGATTAATAAAGCAAACAATATTGTGATTAGTGTAGACCGACAAAAGACTTTTATTGTTTTAATATTGTTTTATATTAATCACAAAAACCTCACATCTTTTAAAACATGGAAATAAGGAAATAAGATGACTTGACAAAATAACTAATTAATGAAAAAATTAAACAACAAAAACTCGATTAAAAAGCATAAAAATTTTGAGTACTCATTTGAAAAAATTTAAAAAGTCATTTAAATAATATAATGTATGTGTGCTGCAACAGAAGCATATTTTTCATTTTGTGATTTGTCAGTCATAGCTCATTTTTACTGTGCTAAGCTTGATGTATCCTGCATATAAGAAGCCTTTATACACGTCGTATTAGTTTCTACTTTGTGGTTTGCAAGGAAAACTCGTACATTTATCCTCATGTAATGATTTTTGTCATTTTGTTTTAGCATCTCTGTTTCCTTATTAACTTATAAGTAAATAAAAATAAAATAATAGTGTTTATTAAAATGTTTAAGTGGCTCGTAGATAATGCTGGTCGTCTTCCGCAATTGATGCCTGATCAGATCCTCAAGCTTAAGCAACTCACTGTTCTTACACTGGCTAGCACGTACGAGGTATTCTTTCTTTTGTTTCTGGATCTGTGGGATATACGAGGTATTACCTATTAAACCCACTGTTATTGGCTATCTTGTGTTACTATTTTTCTTTACATTGTTATTGGAGGTGATCACTTAACCATTATAATGTGAGAATGAGTGGTACGTGACCTACTCTACTCCAGATGACTTGCCTTATTGTTGTAAGTAATGTTATCAATGGAAGGTCACATAAATATTTAGGTTAAGAAATGAATTATTTCTACTGTGTCTGCCTTGTGATTCTCCAGCCCCCACGCCTTCCCAGTAGTGTGCTAGGTCCTGAATTTAGGTGCTTATGCACTGATGGTTATAATGGTTGTTTAGTTCCCATATCAATGTGGGGGACTTGATAATGCTGTCATGCTTTAATTTCTGTATTCTATTTGTTACGTTCTGGCAGACCTTTTTAATCTTCGTCATTCATTTTGATATATTGGATTTGCTAGACAATTGACCAATGTGCGTACAACACAGTTACTTTTAGTTCTTACATCTTGTGCTCTTTGCAATACTCGCCTATTTTAATGGTGCTCTCCAGTTACCCTTAGATCGTTATGTGGTTAGGTTTTGTGATAGATAAAGTAGGTCAAACTACGGTAAACAAGTTTAAAAAAAAGAAACGGGCTAAAATTCATATTCATTCTTGATGCTCCTATATTTAACAGGTGTTCAAATGGAGAATTTTACAATTTTAAAAGGTTAAAAAAGTTCTAACACATTATTTTTCAATTGGTTTCATTTCAAATTTATTGAGTTTTAATTTTATTTTTTGAATTAAGTATTTCAGTTTCTATCAAAAACAAAATTATCAAATTAAAAACCAATAATACTAGTGACAAAAAATAATCATTATAAACTCCAACAGCAAAAATTTGGCTGACATCCAACAAAAAATAGCTTCACCAACACTGGTCAAGAAGATTCTATTAACAAATATCCTTTGCCTACATTATTGGAAGATAAATAATCTCAAGGTCAACAGCAAAAATAACCCCTAATAACGTTGACTAAAAACTTTGACTTGCATTAGCCAAAGGTGCTAAAAAAAGCCTTGGCTGACATCGACAGAAAAAATAATGCAGCCATTGTGGGTCAAGAAAACCCTGATGATGTTGGTCAAAAAATAATCAAGACCTACTTTTTAGTAAAGTTGATAAAATCCCAGTTAACTTTGATAAACTTTGATTGAAAATAATCCCAGTTAACATCAACCAAGACAATTATTTGGCCACACGAAAAATACTCTTGATGTTGACAAAGAAAACACTCACTAATGTTAGCTAGTAAATAATACTGAGCAAAAGAGTAACCTCGGCAATGGTGGCTGAAGAATATCCATGATCATGTTCAACATGAAATAAACACCCACCAAAAAAATATTTAAAAAATAGATGTCGAGGAATTAACCTTGACTAAGCTAACAGCATCTTGACTGAACTTAAGCTGACATGTACTAAGCTTCTTATAGCAAGGAAGACCCAACGGTCCTATAATATGTGCTACACTTGTACCATGCAGATTACTACTCAATTATCCCTTTAGCAAAGAGGGCTTTTGGGCATGTCTGTGTCCTTTGAGGGCTTGCTATCATTTTGTTCATGATTCGTCCATGGTGTTTTGCTGTAGGACTATTTGAGAAATCAGCTTTCTCTTCTTTGGAGGATATATTCTTTTTAGTTACACTTGGAGAATATCTTATCCTCCCTTTAGTCCTCTGTAAACTTATAAAAAATGGATCCAACTCTTGGAATCTATTTCTTGATTGTGTAGGATTGTTTAATCGAAGTCATCATTTTAAATTGTCATCTCTTTCTCATAGAACATGAGTAACTTTCTGACAACTTTTGCTTTTTTGACATTTGTAATCAAATTCTGTAAGTGTGTGTTTATTTTTCTTTAGGTACTACCGTATGACCAACTGATGCAGGAGTTAGATGTGACAAATGTTAGTGAACTTCAAGATTTTCTGATTGATGAATGCATGTACTCGGTAGGCATCATTCTCTTCAAGATAATATATTTCTGCTCAAACTCAAATGTGGTAATATTAAGGGGATGTGAATTTCCGCAATTATTATTAATATTTTTATGATTATTTATTCATTGCTATTATAATAAAACAATTCATTAGAAGAGGGAGAGGATATCGGGGGTATAATAACATCAAATCTTTCTACTGGAAAAAGGAGAGAGTATAATACATCCACTACACTGTTATTTAATTCTTGTGCAAGAAAACATCAGCAAAACCCGTAGTAAGTTTCATAAATCACATACAATCTGTTAAAGGAACTAATGGAGACGTTTGGGTATTATTCTTTGCAAGATCTTTTTTGGTACATTTGTATAAGATCTTTGCATATAAAGGGAATAATTTATTTTAATATAAATTAGTGTTTCAATCCAAGCAACAGCTACTAGGGGATCTGAGGACATTGTTGCAATGGTGATTTGATTGATCTATTTTATACTGTTAATGCATAGAGATACATTGCATCGAAATGGTCTTCCTTCCCCCCCCTTTTTTTTTTTTATAATGTTCATTCAGTCCTCTGCTAATCCTTTAATTCTCTTCTGCTACAATGATAAATTGCATTATAAATGTGAAATAAATATATTCATCATTAATTATGTTACCTTTTTTTCTGCTAATTTTTAATATTATCTGTTGGCTTGTGCTATTTTCTTTTATAACATTTTCTGACTAGTCATTCAGCAGAAGATGTAAGATAGTCATTAATAAGCTTTATGGATTTCATCAGGGACTAGTAAGAGGAAAGCTGGATCATCTGCGACAATGCTTTGTGGTCCTAGCCAATCGTTATCTATTATTTTCTAAAAATTTCACTTTTGCTCCCTTGTGCCTTTTAATTTAACAAGTTCCCTATAGGAATTTAGTTGACTTTTTAGGACCATTTCAGGTCCAGTTTGCAGCATGTAGAGACTTGAGTCCTGCTAACCTTGGGAGTATGATACAGACACTCTCCAACTGGTGATGCATTTTTTTTAGAGTAGGAGATTGAATTTGATCATATGCCTGATTATTAGTAATTGAATTGCCTATCTGATGGTAACCATGGTTAGTAAGACTTGATAGTGGTAATATCAATGCAAAGCTGTAATTTCACTGCCTTGTTATTTCGGAATATTGAATTTTTGGAGTCTGGCCTCTTTTGAAAATAGGCCGTATTATAGTTTTCTCAGCATTCAAGATATGTTGAAGTTAGTTTGAACTTCCAGTTATCAACATATCTCAAATTTTGTATTTTATAGAAAGCTTTTTGATTCTTAGGTTTTACTTACCATTTTTGTTTGTCTTGTTCATGGTTCAGAACTTTTCAAAACGGTAATTATGTACGTTCTGCTATGTTTAGAATGTGATAGACTTCCTCTCCTGAATACTACTGAAATATAATTTATGACTGGGAAACATAGGTTGTCTGCATCAGAAAATCTTCTTGTTGTACTTCAAGAGGAAATAATATTGACTGATGCTAGGGATGAAATTGAGAAACTGAAAAAGAAGTGTGTGGAACAGAATCTACAAGAAGTAAAGAATAATCTTGTAAAGGTCAGTTGAGTTTATTTTCATCCTCTTTTCTCAGCATCCTCCCCCTCCCTGATACAGATGAGAAAATGTCCAATAAATTATTCCTTACATGTAATTTTGATCTTGTATATAACTTGTAGGCCGTTCCCATAACTGATTATGTATCCTGTGGGAAGCAGGATAAGTTGTGTAAAGGGTTTGTTCTGGATAACGTCCTTGCTTTAATTTAAAACTCAATTAGCAAACTTAGGATCAAACCTTGAAAGTGTAATACCCACAATTGCATTCTATAATTTTCTCCCATTTTTATTCTGGTGATTGCCTAGAAGTTTCATGTGAGATCATGATACATCTTTTTCTCATTATGGCTGATTGTAAGTACCTATTTTGGGCATTCATTGGTGGAATTCTGACAGAACTGGATCAGAATTAGTAAGAAAAACGGAAATCTAATTCAAATCAATCCTCACACTGTAGCTCAATAGTAGGTGGATTCATAAACGGAAATGGTTATGACAAATTGCTGAAAACAAATATATATAACTCAAGTATTCTCTTCCTTACCTATATTTTACTACCCTCTATATCACCAATATTTGCCCACTAAACAGTTGCAACTATTTTAATAAATCCTTACGACTCTCATCTTCTGTTACCAGTCTTTCTCTTTTTGATATAAACCTTCTGAATGGCTGATTTACTAACACGGTCTTTATGTTTGAATGGAACCAGTAACTATCTGTTAAATATTACAAAAAATTTGTACAGAATTTTTTATCTAAGGAGAAAAACTCAATTTCTTTATTAACTGATAAAAAACAACTAATTGGTTTTGTTTATTGGATTTGATACTACTATTTCTCACTTTGGACAGGACTCTATAAAAATAATTTAGTAATCAAAATTGAACGCCCGGACTTGAGAAAAACGATATCGCTCTGCTGATTTAATTTAGTTTTATTAGGTTGGTCAGTCAGTTCCTTGAATCCCTCCACTGTATATTTTTTCTTTGCTGGATTAACCCCTCTAATGTATGCAGTTAGTTATATGGGATGGGGTAGTTTGGCTACTGGAAGATGTTTAAGAGGAAAAGCGTTTATTATTACGAAGGAGGGAAAAAAAATAGTCCCAGAAATATATTGCACTCTATATTTAAGATGATAACTGTCTGCATAAATATCGTATCCAACCTGCCCTTCATTTACAATATACAGATATTTTCTTTCTCGTATTTTCTTTCATTGTACACTGTAAACAGGCCGGTGTTGATATTTGGAACCAAGCGGATAATGAAGGTCGCTGCCGACAGCCGAAGAGGTATGCTTAGACAACTTTGCGTATACCAGAGTCAGAGTATTTAATAAATGGATAAAATATGTTTGAAGTTAAATTTGGTCTCAAAGTTTCCGAATTTTAAAAACAGCGATTTTGGTCCTCGTATATTTGATAATCTGTGAATTTCCTACCGTCCATCTTTTAATGAACATAATGGATGAAGAACAAAATTCCCCTAAAAGGATCAAAATTATTACTTTTAACGTATAGAAACTTGGGTAAATTTGGATAAAAAATTGTACGACTCAAAAGTTCCACTTTGATTAAATGTATTAATTAAAAATTTGTTGTCTATAATCTAACTAGTCATGACATCACCTGACTGCAATAATAAAATATCTTCGGTTTTCACTGGCATATCATCTTTAATCTCCACATACAATATTTTATTAGAAGTTACAGACCCTTTCTCCCCCTTCCCTTTGCTTTTGACCTGCAAAGGAAAGCTGGATATGAATGTTTTCTGTAGCATATATTTAAAGCTAGAATGTAATTGACCTGAGCATTTTTTTTCTTAGATAAATAATTTTTTTCTCATATTGTATTACTATAAAGCTTGGGAAATTTGCAGGAAGCGGCATATAACGTTTTGAACATTGCAATGGTTGAAGACGTTAATTGGATTGGTGTTTTAGTAGCTTGCCTGACTTTTATTCTTGGCAAGGCTCAACTCACAGTATATCTTTTAGAGACAAGTATATCTCATCGATATTGAACTTGTCTATCACACCACAATAAGAGGCAAGAACAACGGAAAACCTGTTATTTCTGCAGTTTGGTTTTTTTTGGTACTTATTGAGCCATTATAGTTGTCATACAGATGTATGGTGTTGTGGCCTTTTCTTTGTGTTTGTAAATGATATGTTGGTTTTGTTTGTACTGTGCTTCGTATGAACTAACTCCTTGGGTATGTGCATCATTTTCTTTAGTTTTTGTTCAAATACTAATTTTAGAGGATGGAAATGGGAAAATATGGAAAAATATGACCAATAAAAAAATGAAAAATAAAAGACCAAAACAAGAGAAATTTATTTTATTTTCCTTTTAAAAACTAACAAAGAGTATTGAGAATAGATTTAAAAAATATTTTTATCGAACGCATTCTTTTTTGTTTTAGAAAATATAAACAATCAAACTAACAATCCCCATGTTAAATTATCTTTTTACAATGACAAAGAAGGTTGATTTTCCAAAATTCATAGAAAAATGTATTTTGAATGGTACCAAAATTCATAGGAACATTACAAAAAATGACAATATTTTCTTAAAGAATTAATGATTGATATATAATTTTGAGTTTTAAAAAAGACGTACTTAGTTTGTCTATTATTTAACCACATAACCTTTTATCATTTTAAACCTATAATTATGAATATTTTGAATAAAATATATGCTATATATTTATTAAATAAAGTTGAATTGTTTAAATTGAGCCGAGTCTTCTGGCTCTCTCACGATAGAGTAATGCTTTTAAAACTTCTTAAACAGTCAACATATCTTAATTCATATTGAATAAGTAGTTTCATTTTTCAATATTTTCATAAATATGTTTCTTATTAATAGAACTATAATTTGGTCAACATGCGTGTTTCTTCTTTCTCACGTTTTCAGTCCACCGTCACCATGTTCCTTTAGTATTTTGTGGCAAGATTGTGCTGTGAGAACTTTGTTCCATGTTTCTCGGAGGGTCAACGACTGCCATGTGAATGAGAATGGAAATGGCAACCAGTAATTGTCACACACCAGTTTATTTCATTGAAAGATATTTTCATTTATCAATCCTTAAGAATATGTAATTATATAATTTAGCAATTTCACTCCCTAAGTATCTGTTTAGACATAATCAAGACACTACTGAATTCATTTGCTTTTCACAAAGTCAGATTTATCTTTCATCAAAACAATAATAGTTATTGAAGATGACCAATATTACTATTAAATGATTTTAATTACATTATATACATTTCAATTAATTAAGTTTTTCTTTGAAACAAATGTAAAATCAGTGTTTGAACTAAACTGTAAAACAGAAAGAGAGAAACGATATCATGGATTAAGGATTAAAAGTGAAGAAAAAACATAAACTAATATGTGTTTTTCTTTTCTGTTTTTGAAATATGAAGTAAATATTTTTTTTTCCAATCCGTCAAATTTGTTGGAATTTATTTATTTAGTAATTTTTGTTTTAAATAAATATCCTATTTATGTGGGATTTAAAAAAAAAGAATATTATATATATTATCTATTTGTAATGTAAATAAATTAAGAGCTCTGAATCAAGAAAAACTGAGAATATTGATTCACGAAAAAAGAAATGAATGAATATTCTAAAAAAATTTTATTAATTTTTAGCTATGAGAAAGGCTCCATTGTCGAATTAAAACCTAACCATGAATCGAGAGGCGATGGGAACGACGAAACCTGCAAATACTTAAGACTTAATATTTTCTTAAAAAAATATTAAAGAAAACAAATCTTAATGATTTATTAGGTGGGATGGCGGAAGAAACCTAAAAGCAATCCTTTTTTTAGGAGTTGTGCCCTACATTACATCTTAATTTGAGAATAAAAGAGTAAATATTCGCCCGCGAGAATTTTTATTTTGGTATATTAGTTGCTATCTTTTCTTCTTGATTTAAGTTGCAGCAGTTAGTTTGTACTGCTATATATGTAACTGAATATTTCAATGAATAAGCATCGTTTTTCAGTCATATACTATCGTTCTCTGTTTTCAACATTCGTCAAATTTAAAGAAAAAACCGTTTTATTAGTAAAATCTGGTTTTAGTTCTTAAATTATAAATTTCAGGAACTAAAATAAGTTTTAATTCTTGACTTTAAAATAATTATTTCAATCTATCAGAAGGACTACATTATTTTTTTAATTTTAAGAGATTAAAATTGAGTTTTTCTAAATTTGAACATCAAAACTATAATCACTCTAAATTTCAAGAAAAATATATATATATACACATTTAAACCTTTAATATATAATTAAAACAACACCCAATGGTTTAATTAATGATAGGAGATCAAAAGAGTATAAATGAAGTAAATTATGCATAGTTTTTCCCTTGATTTTAGTTTTCTCGTGCAGAATGCAGAAACGTATCTAAAATAATTTGGTAGGAAGTTTAACTACTTTAAAAAACGTTGACCTTATTCAACTAATAAGGTACATACAAAGATATTTTTGACACGAAATTCAATAATAGAATAGTCAAAGATAAATGTGAACATGAATAATAATACACCCTTCCTTTCATTTCATATAAGGTTTGAATGATTTCTGCTTAAGCGAGAATCCAGGAAGCATGAAACCATTTCTTTACAAATTCAAAAAATACTGAAATCGTGTACGAAATTCACAATGTTAATATAATTTTTATTAAATTAAAATTGTGTTTACATTTCACGATTTTAATGTAAATCCTGCTTATATTATTTTATTATTTATTATTTATTAAAATCGTGTAGTAAAAGTACTTCTTCCCTTTTCTCATCCCGCCTTTTTTTTCTTAACTTTTTTACTTTTTCCAAAATTTTCATATGTTTTTTATTTTAAATTATTTTAATAATTCAGCTCTTTTCGTAATTATTTTAAAACTTTGACAAACAATAATGTTTGTAATAACAGCAAATATAGTGTAGCTTAGATTTTTTTTTATTGCAATCAATGCTGATTCTCTATTAAAGGGTTTAATTATAATTATAAAATATAGAGATATTTCTTTCTATAATAATTGAAAATTGTCGATTCTCTATGTGAAGTTTTTATTACTTTTTCTTTCGCCTTTGATTGGTTTACCGAGTTTTTTTTTTATTAAGCTTAATCTTATTATTTTAGTGCATCCAACATCAAACCACTTATTCTGATTATCAATCGATTTACTACAATTTTCCCAACATAGGCTTTTCTAAGAAGCAATGGAGAATACTCAATTATTTATTATTTTCTAAAGTTAACTATAAATTACATTGGATAGAACTTAAGTATCCTGATGTATGGTGGGGCCATAACGTCTTGATCAAGAGTGCCTAAAAACGTGATTAAGTTTATCAAGCATGCATGTCTAATCATTTACCATATATATATATATATATATATATATATATATATATATATATATATATATATATATATATATATATATATATATATATATATATATATATATATATATATATATATATATATATATAATTAAAAAATATAAAATTAAAAATGTAAAATCTAAAAAATAGTTAAAAATAAAAGTGATCTTTTACAAGTAAAACTTGAATATTTCATTATAAAAATACAAAATATATAAATAAAAAAAGTTCACTATTCAAATTTTATTTTATAATGAATATAATTTATCTAAAATTATTTTTTTAAACTATATTTTTCTTTTTGTTTGACTTAAGATTTTTAAGAACTTAATCATCTTCCAATATCAAAGTTTGTCATAAAAATTCTAGAAAGAAGAGTCACTAGTATAAAAATTGTGTATAACATCACGCGTTCAACGTCCTATAGCAGAATAATTAACGTTAACAATGATCGGTGTTATTATTGTAAATAAATTGTTTCATGTGTTTAGTGTAACAAGCAGACAAATTCCTGGGCATATGGCTACTACATCATGTTATGAATGAAGACAATCCTCCAAGCACAAATCACAACAGAATGGACTGAGGTAAAAATTTACATTTGAAATCTTACAAATACCAATAAACTTTTCACATTTGAATGAATTTAATAGTAAAGTTTCCTTGATTTTGCAGCGGTTCAACAATATCATTTCATTGCCAGAAGTCGTAATAAGGAAGATAGGAGGGGAATGGACAGAATATTTGAATCAACATTTTAAATAGCTCTAGCTTTAGGTGTTTTTTGTTTTGATGATAGCATATGTTTAGGTTTTAGTTTTACTTATAAATTGATAATAGCATGGTTTAAATAAACATTGATTGATGAGTTTTGTGAATATATATGAATTGGAAAACTGGGTTTTTTTTTGTTTTGATGATAGCATTTGCTTTAATCTTTTAGTTTTACTTTTGAATTGGTTATGATGAATTGATGATAGCATGATTTAAACTGTGAATTGATGAATTTTGTGAATATATGAATTGGAAAACTGGTTTTTGTATTTCAAGTCTGGTTAAATAAACCAAAATGAACCAAATTTTAAAAAAACACTAGCGTTGACGTCGAACTATACACTGCTCGACCTAAATATACATATATTAACGTCACACGTTAAAACATTTACAGTGGATTATCATATGCAATGCTAGTCGAGCTCTCTCTAGCTCAGCAAGGGTAACATTGACGCCCATACAATTCGACGTCAACTTTACGTTAAGTATCCAAACAAAGGATGCCAAATATTTCTTTAAATATAACTATTTATTCACATATTAGACGTCGAACTCTTTATCACTTGACGTGTCTATAAACAACAAGTAACGTCGTTCTACATAATTCGACATCAACTTTATGTCCAACATTTTTCTATTAGATGTCAACTTTATGTCTCGTCCCCTTACAGTGAACGCCAAATCTTCCTTTAAATATAATTATTTATTTACATATTAGATGTGGTGTGCTTTACTACTCGACATGTATATAAGCAAGTAATGTCGGCCTATAATATTTGACGTCAAAGTTACGTCTACTGATATTACGTCGGTCACGAATTTGCTGTTAAATACCCAAAATATTTGACGTTGTACGCTATTTTTGTACCAGTGAGAATAATTTTGTCTAATCATAATTATTATAATAATAAGTTTATGTTTTATTTTCTTGAGTCAAATTTAGAAGTTGAACATGCATAGAAGGGTGATGTATGCATGTGGTTCAATAAGACTAAAAGTGAAATTTTGTTTGTCTAGTAGGATTGTTATGATATAGGATTGTTATGATAGACCATTAATCTAAGTATTTTGTGTACATGTATAACATTTTTGTAAGAATGGAAGTTTTTTGAGCTCTGATAAAAAAAACCTCAGTCTATATAAGAGAAATAAGTTTTCTCATACGCCTTTTAAGTTAGATGATTTATGTTGTAAGGATGATCTGGATATCATTTCTAATTTGAGAAATTGGTTATGTTAATGAATTTTAGAATCGTTAATTTTTGAGAATAAATAATTAGTTTGCTGCATGCTATGTGTCTTCATGAATTTTGTGTGAGAATTGATAAACTTAAGATACATTATATTGGCCAAATTAGTTCAATTTAGAGGTAAATGTATTATTTTTTACACCAGAATGAAGTAGAATTATACTAACAAGACAAATTGGTTTGATTGATATATTTCTTGAAATTTTGAATCATACAAATTTGTTTGACGAGTCATTCTCACACAAAATTTAAATTTTAAAAGTTCAATAAATTTAAAGAATATTGTTTGTTGGGATGAGCCTTTAAATAAGATTTCGGTGTTCTAATTTGTTATGTGAACTATAACGTCCCGGCAACTCACAGGGACCATCGACTGCTCCCATAGATCACCACGAGACTTTCCAGTGTGCTTTATCCTCACTCGCACACTTTCTGGGAAGTGAGGACAAAGCACACTGGAAAGCCTCGTGGTGATTTGTGGAGGCAGTCGATGGTCCCTGTGAGTTACCGGGACGTTACAAATGGTATCAGAGCCTAACCTCTCCCAGTACGGTGTGGTTCGAGGACGAACCAGATGGAAGCTGGTGGGCATGTGACACCTGGGCACTGACGAGGACGGGGAGTGATCGCCGGTGCAAGAGGCATGGTGCAAGGGGCACTGACAAGAAGCGGCTCCTGGCAGGCTTCCAGTTGAAAGGGGCACATGGACGAATCGAACATACACCAGAATGAGAGGGATCTAGAGACTATATAAGTATGAGACTATACAGTTGAAGGATAGTTTAAAGGGATTGATTTGGCTACTCATATCATCAAATGCATTTGTTTTTCGGTAGCCTAACTCATAAGAACTTCATGGTTAAGTATGCTTAGCCTGAAGTAATTTGGGGATGGGTGACCTTTTGTGAAGTTTTTCCAAAAAGTATGCGAGTGAGGACAAAACACATTGGAAAGCCTCGTGGTGATGTGTAAGTCAATAGCTCCTGTAAGTTGCTAGGATCTTTTTGAACCTGTATCGGTCAACTTGTTTTATTTTACAAATATAAAATTAATATTTTAAAATATTGAAGTAAATTAAATTTATAAAAAAGAAATGCAAGGAATTCCTTACAGATTTATCCTAAATTTAATATATCCAATAAAAACGAGTTTAAACAGATTTTATTGTATTTATAAGTGAATATTTTCATTGGTTATCAAGAACAAATTTTAATGCTGTTTATTTTATGTTTTATATGTTCACTATGTTGTCATTATGTAATCACAATGCATGCGTGTTTATTTTATGTTCTATATGTTCACCCTGTTGTCATGTAATCATGTTTAAAATATGATGTAAGATAAATTTATTGTATTATTTAAATTATTTTAATTTTAAAGAAATTTTTTCTATTGATTAAATATGATATGGATAGTATTTTCTTAAAAATTAGATGTATGATGAACAAGAGTTAGAATGTATATATATTGATCATGTTCTCATCTCATTACTTATTCTTAAAAGCATTTATTTATTTTTTCTTAAATTACTAAAACAATTATAATTCTCTCAACTCTTTCAAACTTAATTATAATTTTTTTTAATAATTATGTTTAAATGATGTATAGCGTTTGATGAAACACTAAATTTCAAGTTTATTAAATAAATAAAAAATTATAACACATATTTGATTTGATTATTCAAATTTGTTCATATATTTTTTTATATACAAAATCTTAAATATTTTTATTTTTAATATGATTTTAATGTAAATGTTAATAAATAAATTTATGTTTAATAAATAAATAAAGTCTGTAGTTAGACTTTTCTGTAAACCGTGTGATATGAAGTGACTTAAAAGTTGTTATCTTGTTATGTCATTTTATTAAGTTGTTACAATATTTTATTTTATTATTTTAAAATGTAATTATTTATAATATTATAATTTATGATTTTATAATTTTATAATTTTAAAACTTATAATTTTACAAAAAATTATAAAATTAACATACAAATTTAACAGTAAAGATTCAATTAAAAAAGATATATTTATTTATTTAATATACGGCATTAAAAACTTAATTGAAAGTTCTCCAATTGTTTAAGAATTTAAAACTAGATTAAGCCTAAAATTTTCAACCTCCCTTTTGTTAAAGAATAAATATCACAAATGTACAATTATATATATATATATATATATATATATATATATATATATATATATATATATATATATGGATTTGCTAATGCGCATTCGTCTGTTTTTCAGTTGGTATATTTTAACAATTGTATCGGGTTTTAGTAGATAAAAATACCCTTATATATCATGGATTCTAAGTTTTAAGACTAACGATATTTTAATAATTTTCATTCTCAAAACACCTTGATCACTTCCCTCATTCCTCTCAACCCTTTCTCTTTCCTCTTTTTCACTCCTTTCTCTTTCCTCTTTTTCACTCCAACATTTTCTCTGTCATCCTATCGTAGTCTCAACTGAAAAAAATCAGAAACAATGACTATTAAACAATCTTATAAAAAATGATTTTATGAGTTTACATTTTATAATTGTTGTTTTATCTAATTTTATCCAATTTTTAGAAGCACAAAGGAATTGGTAATTTACTTGGCAAAAATCAGAAATATTCGTAGTTAAACAATTTCTTACAAAAAAATGATTTTATAATGAGTTTTCATTTTATAATTTGTCTTATCTAATTTTCACAATTATAATGACATCAAAAGAATTGGTAATTGGCCTGGCAAAAATCAGAAACACATTTTATAATGAGTTTTTATTTTATAATTTTTGTCATATATAATTTTATCTAATTTTCACCAGACATCCCAAATAATTGGTAATTTTTTAGAAATGATTATTCAACATATGCAGATGAGAAAATTAGAGAGGTTACTGAAGATGGTGAAATTGAAAAGATCTTGAATGAACCTTTGTCTAAAAGCAAATTGTTTAACTGCAATTATTTCTATTTTTTCAATTGGGGCTATAGTAGGGATGATAGAGAAAAGGTTAACGTAAGAGATGGAAAAGAAAAAGGTTGAAAGGAATGAGAATGAAAGAAAAAAAGATGAAGAAAGATTTGTAAATTTTTTTTTTCTTTTGAGAATGAAAATTATTAAAATATCCTTAACCTTAATAAATACTTAAAATCCATTATATATAAGTGTATTTTTATCTACTAAAACCGGTACTAACTGAAAAAAAAACGTACGCACATTAACAAACCCATATATATATATATATATATATATATATATATATATATATATATATATATATATATATATATATATATATATATATATATATAATATAGGGGTTTGCTAACGCGCGTACGCCTGTTTTTCAGTTGGTACATTTTAGCAATGTGTACCGGGTTTTAGTAGACAAAAATATCCTTATATATAATGAATTCTAAGTTTTAAGGTTAAGGGTATTTTAATAATTTTCATTCTCAAAACTAAAAAAAAAAAAAGAAACTCCCCAAACCCTTACTCACCTCTCTCATTCCTCTCAACCCTTTCTCCTTCATCTTTTTCACTCCAATCTTTTCTCTGTCATCTCTACTGTAACCCCAATTGAAAAAAATCTGATACACTTGTCGTTAAACAATCTTACAAAAAAATGATTTTATAATGAGTTTTCATTTTATAATTTTTGTCTTATCTAATTTTATCCAATTTTCACAAGCATAAAGGAATTGGTAATTGACCTAGAAAAAATCAGAAATATTCGCTGTTAAACAATTTCTTACAAAAAAATGATTTTATAATGAGTTTTTATTTTATAATTTTTGTCTTATCTAATTTTCACAAGCATGATGACATCAAAGGAATTGGTAATTGGCCTGGAAAAAATCAGAAACACTCGTTGTTAAACAATTTCTTACAAAAAATGACTTTATAATGAGTTTTCATTTTATAATTTTTGTTGTATATAATTTTATCTAATTTTTACAAGCATAATGACATCGGAAAGAATTGGTAATTGGCCTGAAGGGTTTTTTTAGAGATGATGATTCAACATATGCAGATGATGAAATTAGAGAGGTTAGTGAAGATGGTGAAATTGAAGAGATCTTGAATGAACCTTTGCCTGAAGGTGAATATGTCAATGACTCAACTTTTTACAAAGGCAAATTGTTTAAAAGCAAGTGTTTTTGATTTTTTCAATTGAGGTTACAGTAGGAATGACAGATAAAAAGTTGGAGTGAAAGAGATGAAAGAGAAAGGATTGAGAGGAATGAGAGAGGTGAGTAAGGGTTTGGGGGGTTTCTTTTTTTTTTTTTAAGTTTTGAGAATGAAAATTATTAAAATACCCTTAATCTTAAAACTTAGAATTCATTATATATAAGGATATTTTTGTCTACTAAAATCCGGTACACATTGCTAAAATGTACCAACTGAAAAACAAGCGTACGCGCGTTAGCAAACCCCTATATATATATATATATATATATATATATATATATATATATATATATATATATATATATATATATATATATATATATATATATATATATATATATAATACACATATGTATATACATACATATGTATATATATATACACATATGTATATACATACATATGTATATATATACATACATATGTATGTACATATATGTATATATACATACATATGTATGTACATATATGTGTATATATATATATATATATATATATATATTAATTAATTATAGTTTAACAATACTTTATCAACAAGTATAATAACTTTAAAAAAACTTAATTAAAATAAATTCTAAATAGTTATAATAGGTTTTCAAATAATATCAATAATAAAGTTTTAACATTTAACATTTTCAAAGTGAATTCAGATATATAATACTTTAAATTAAATAACAAAGTAATTTAATTTCACACTCCAAAATTTTGAATTCACTCTTAGCATACTCAACCTGAATCGAGGTATATATTTACTTTAACTTTAAAAAAAATAAATTTGGTATAAATCTAATTTTGATTTAAATAGAAAACTTATTTTTTTATCAAGTACTAATTCCGATTTGTATATATAAATCTAATATATTTTTAATCACTGTAAAAAAACTAATTCCGATTTGTATATAAAAATTCTTTTTCTTTCTGTCTTTTTAAAATAAAAAATTACTCAAGTTAATCTGTGGTATTACATTACACTCATTATGTGTTGAATAAAAAGGTCAAAATGATGATATTAATTTAGTGTTATAATATTATAACATCTCACGTTTTAAAATAGTTATCAAGATTCATAAAATAGTTATTCATATTTATTTATTTTAAAATAAATATTAGAGTTTTAGAATTTGGGATGGATGAAAATAAAATATTAAAGAAGTTAAATATATGGTTGTCGATTGGAGAAAACTTACAGTTTTCCTTTAATTAATAGAGAAAACTTTGAAGATTTGATGTGTTGGTCTTCTGTCAACATTTCCTCTTGTTATGATTGCAGATGGAAAATACATGTATTGATGGTGGAAAGTCTAAGAAAATTGATTTTTTTAATGATATTTCAATTCATGTTCTTCAGTTTTATGAGTTTCTTCTTTAAACTTCAAAATTTTTAAAATATTATTTTAATTCTTTTACCTAATATTTAATTTGATAGATCACGTTGATACGTTGGATTCTCCTCAATTTTTTTTTTCAAATGTATTCCAGACTTAATCAATTTGGATTGAAATTTAGAAAAACGAATTGTCAAAACTTTCGGCTTAACAAGGACATACTTCACATGCTACAAACAAACTCTGTCACTAGCTTCTTAGTTATTAGAATATTATTAACAGATTGATCGGATAAAATATCTTTAGATATAACTTAGTTTGGTTTAATGTTTCAATAGGTTCCTATTTTCATCTAAATTTTTAAATAGGTCTCTTTCTTTTTCGGCATTTCAATTGAGTCCTTGTTTTTGTAAAATTGAATCAAATAGGACCTTTCCGTCAAATTGAAATGAAGCCGTTAAGACATTTTACTGCAGTGGAGGTTTAATGGCGTCATTTTAATTTGACGGAAAATGCTTATTTAATTCAATTTTACAAAAATAAAGACTTAATTGAGATGCCGAAAAAGAAAGAGATCTATTTGAAATTTTGGATGAAAATAAGGTTGAGACATTAAACCAACTTAGTTTTATAAAAATGTGAAGTTTTATCATAAAACATGGTACTGGAATAGATTTCTTTTTTTTAAAATAAATTTTATAAATTTGTGAACGTAATTCAAAATAGGAAATTTCACATTTTATTTAAAAAAACTTAAAATTGGAAATTCTCCTTATTATCTTTCTTTCATATTTAAGTTTTATTTTGTTATATTGTCTCTCTTGTTTAATTCCAACATTATAAAATTAATATTAGTTAAAATATCATTGATTGGTCTTAGTTGAAGTATATAGTCAATTTTATGATAATTTGATATTTTGTTGATTTGATTTTAATTTTAATATTATTAAATCAATCTCAATTTTAAGTAGGAATAGGATGATAAAATAGATTATGATATGTGAGTCTAATAATATTTGGTGGATGGATCGAATTAGAGTTTTTAATTTGCTTGTCTTGATCTGTTTCACATTAGTTGATATATAAAACAAGTTGATCCACAAGTGTGCTTCTTTTTAAAATAAAAAATAAAATAAACAATAATGCGAGAGATTGATTTTTCTATAATATATTTTGGTCCAAAGAATGAAAATATGTAATAATATTATAATTTGAATTATTAACACTTATAAATAAAATTTTAATTATTAATTATAATAGAATAATTTAACTTATAAATGTAATAATTATTTTAAATTATAATACATTAATTAATTAAAAAATTACAATATTAATATGATTTTAATAATATATATATATATATATATATATATATATATATATATATATATTAATTTTAAAATAATAGTGGGTACATATGTCTCGTCAAGAATAATTCTAACATATTTTAATATAACGAGCCAAATTGATCTATTTTGTAATCCCTAATGAGATATCAATAACTCAAATTGGTGTTTTTACAACTTAGAACTCCAAAAAGTCCCCCCAAATAGAAACTCAAACATCTATAAAAACAAATAAATAATTTTTTATACGTAAAATGATATCAAGTTTTAAATTCTACGTGAATTCTCATTATCTAGTCTTTAGTGTCCACTTTATTACCTTTAGTTCCTACTAAATGGATCGTTGTTTCTCACCATGAGAACGTGAATTATTTCCCTTCTTGTAGTTTTTGTCTTCCCATGTGACTAATCAACATTAGCATAAAAAAATATAAAGAATAAAAATTATATTAACCCCTCAATACACACTAAAATAATAATAAAATAAGAGTAAACAATCATTTTATGCAATCATTCATCCAAGATTATAGTTAATAATTATTTGACTCACTTAACAAATTAAGCATATGGTGGAATTTGCTCAGACAAAGTTCTACTCATTTAGCCAAAGGTATCAACACAATAAGTGAATGTGAATTCGTCCAATGAAAATTCTACTTATTCAAGGAATGATCATTAAATGATTTTATAGCGTTTTTTCTATATGAGCATAACACTCATCTAACGACTCCAAACTTTAGGATAGACTCACCTAATGAGACTTGACTTGTTTAGTGATCAATCCTTTTTTAACTCTCAAATTTTTCATAAAAAAACTAATTTCATATAAGAGATTGGTTCACCTAATAAATCAAAACACTGATAGTCTTATTTAAAGACCTACCCTAATAAGTTTTAGCTCGCTAAACGAGTTTTGGCTCACATAATAAATCTGCATACATCAAAACCCAACAACAAATATCAATTCATTAATTTGATTTAGATTGAGTTTTCTACTATTTTTTAATGCTTAGCATATCATTTTTTGTTTTAAAATAATATTGGATTGAACCAATTTGACTAAATTGATATGTTATAATAATTCAATAGGGCACTAACACAACCTTCAAATAATATTTTTCATTCAATTTTCAAAATCTTATTCATTTCTCATTCAAGACAATATCACCTAGTACCAAAAAATAACAAAATACGTTCAACATATACATAAGTTCAATAATATAAAGAACTTGTACAAAAATCAAACTCATTTTCAACAATTTCATCAAAATCAACTACTCAAAACATACACATAATACTCTCATCAAAATATCAAGTATAGTGACCACATAATCCTAAATCATCTAATTTGAAATGCTTATCACAAAATTTTTTAGTTTTCCTTAAGCTAAGTTTATTGACTTTATCCTAGGATGCAATACTTGTACAGAAAAAATATTCATATCAACATATGAATATACCTTAAGAGTGATTTATCTTAAACCGTATTAATTCACATGCAACCTAGTATTTATGTATATATGTACAACTTTTGGAAACATACCCAAATAAAAAAGAGGTAAAGATAAAGTTATTATGATGAAAATTATGTTATATTAGGATTACATATCTTAAGATTTTTATGAAGAGATGAAAAACTTCGTTAATATCTTAAAAAGAATTTGGAGACCAAAAAATAGTTTTAAAAAAATAATGATTTTCATACTTAAATAATTAATTTTTTATTTATTTATATGCTCAATATTCTAATAATAAAATACTAAACTTTATTTATGAAAAAAAAAATATTCTTATTTATTTTCTAAATCTTTGCACAAAATATACATGTAAGCGAGTAAAATATATTTAAATATTAAGTTATATGACAAACTTATTTGATTTTGTAATAATTATTTTAAAATTATTTTCTAATATATTTTTTAATTATTTGATAATATAAAAATATTATAATTGATAACGTATAAGATTAAAGTCAAAAGGTTATCTTCGACAGCGTATTAGACACAATTGTCAAAAGATGAATAGTATGGATAAATAACACCGAAATAATTCACCGCATTAGTCAACGTTTTGCTTCCTAACCACTATTTTACCGATTAACAGTTTGTTTTATTTTGGATCGTGATATTCCAACAACGCAATTTTGACAAAAAATTGACAACGTTACGTGTCAAAAGGCTATTGGAATATTTAAAATATTTTTTTTTTCGTTAAAGTTGACAATGAATTTGGCTTCCGAAAATGTCCCTCTCATTTTTGTTTCCATTCTTCTCCACTGTTGCATTTTGGTTTTCATTTTGTGTGTGTTTTCTCTCCTTTCTCTCTTTCTCTCTCACGAAGGAAGCTTCATCTTCTCCGGCGAGACTCCGGTGAAGCAATGGAAAGCTCCGGTAACAAGGTATTTTCTTTTTCCTTTCCATTTTCCGTTTCCCATTTTCCATTTCCCCTTTTTTCCTTTTCCCTTACTCCATTTTCATCCTCTCTTTAACCTCTGTCATCGTTCCCTCTCCTTTCTCTCTCCAAGCTTTCTATTTTCTCTCTTCAAGCTTTCTCCTTTCTCTCTTAAAGCTCACTCCTCTCTCTTCAAGCCTTCTCCTTTCTCTCTTCAAGCTCTCTCCTTTCTCCCTTCAAGCTTTCTTTTTTCTCTTTCGTTTCTATTTATTTTAGCTTCATCTTCTTCGGCGAGGCAACCCAGCGAGAAACATGGTCTCCTTTATATTGATTTTGTTGTGGGAAATGGAAAACTCCGGTGACTTCGGTGATGAAAGCAAGATATCTCCACTATTCCTTTTCCCCTTTTCCACTTCCTCTTTCCCATTTTCCATTTAGCTTTTCCCCTTTCCTCTTTGCCAATTTGTGTTTCTTGTTTTGTTAATTATTTTTTGGATTATTCTAACATGAATTTTTTTTATGCAGTTGTGTGTGCAAACATTCTTTCAAAACCAAGTTTGTTGATGTTTTGAATGGAAGATTGACTCATGAGGAGAGGAATGTCTACTTGATAACATTATGGAATGTCCACTTTCCAATCATGCTGACGTTAATATTTTAAAAAATTATTGTAATAGATTGTATTGAAAATTTACAATTCACAACATATTTTTTCAATGTTAATATTCATGGATTGAACCAAAATATGTTCTCATCATAGAATGTTAATGGATTTGATACACATCACCATTAAACTCACTCAACCATCTCAAAAATTGGAAAAAAGTCACCAAAAACACAGGCAAAACCATCATGGGGAGTCCAGTTGAACTACCTTGGTTTAAACACCTATAAAAGCCCCTGTCAATCAATTACAGTGACAAAAATAGAAAACAATCACCCATAGGAACAGAAAAATGACCCTGGGGAGTGCTGTTCATCCAGATGGGGAGTACAGTTGAAGTTTCTGTACAAATAACAATTTTTTCTCTGGTAATCGATTACAAGACCCCTGTAATCGATTACCAGAGAAAAAATTGTCATTTGTACAGAAACTTCAACTGTACTCCCCACCTGGATGAACAGTACTCCCCATGCTCTAAGAGGGAAAGATATACGTATAAGATAACATGCTGTCAACTTTGACCTTTGTTGACAATTTTAATCATAAATTTTTCCACAGACCTCCAAATGATGTGATTCTTTTTTTATTAGATAATAGACTCAAAACATTTTCCAATGACTACTAATTTATAATTTTTGGACATCTGAGTAGGTGCAGTTAATTCCTTAAAGTTAACATTTTATATATTTCTACCACCTCTGACTTTTGCTGGTTGTTTTCCTCAAAACTTTCTCCACCGAACTCCAAATGAGTTGATTCTTGTTTTGTTGGAAAGCTCTTTGAGTCTAGATTCTAACAAAACAAGAATCAAGTCATTTGGAGTTCGGTGGAGAAATTTAAGAACAAAACAAGTAACAAAGGTCAGAAAAATAGAGTTGGGGAGCAGTGTTCATCTAGCTCGGGAGTACAGTTGAAGTTTCTGTACAAATTACCCTTTTTCCTCTGGTAATCGATTACAAGACCCCTGTAATCGATTACCAAAGGAAAATGGGTATTTTGTACAGAAACTTCAACTGTACTCCCTAGCTAGATGAACATTACTCCTCATTCTCTATTTTTGTTGAATTTTTCATTTTTTGAGATGAGTGAGTGAGTTAAATGTTGTTGGGTGTGCTCCCTGCACCAATAATGAGGTTAGGTCATTGATTTCTTCAAAAAAAATGTCCATTTAGGTGGTTTTCTCCAACTGAGGTGAGGTGCATGATCATTGTTTGTTCGTCATCATTGACACAGGACTGATGTTGTTGTAATCGATTACAGGGAGCTGGTAATCGATTACCAGTGGAAAAATCCCCTTTTGTACCAAAACTTGAGGAGTGCTACCCAGACATGGCCGAAGCACTCCCCAACAGTCCTGACGACTGTGTTTTCAAGGTTTTGTGGATTGATCCCCCCTGTTGGTGATGGTTTAAGGCGTTCACAACAAGCAATTTCAACTTTGGTGAGTCCTATGTAGATGGAAGACCCACGAAGGGTGTTTATAGGTTGAGAGGTAAGGTTCTGCACCATTGACAAAGGAATGATGTACTTGTAATCGATTACCAAGACCAGTGGAAAAATCCCCTTTTGTACCAAAAGTTAAGGAGTGCTACCCAGACATGGCTGAAGCACTCCCCAGCAGTCCTGACGACTGTGTTTTCAAGTTTTTATGGATTGATCCCCCTGTTGGCCATGGTTTAAGGTGTCCATAACAAGCAATTTCGAGTTTGGTGAGTCCTATGTGGATGGAAGACCCACGAAGGTTGTTTATAGGTTGAGAAGTGACGTTCTGCACCATTGTTTATAGGTTGTTTATACGAAAAAACAATACCTTTGGAGAAATGATGCCAACAAAACCACTCACTAACCAAAGAGGAAGGAACAATGCACCTAAGCGACGAAGGAACAACGGTGCCAGCAGAAAAACGAGAGCTTTGGAGAAATGGCGCACAGAAAGCACTTCAATGGCGTAGAGAGAGAGAGAGACGACTTCCTCCAAAGACACTGGTGGACCCAAGCGACGGACGAACAACGGTGGACAGAGACACCACTTCAATGACGGAGAGAGTTTCAAAGGAATGAACTTCAATGATGGAGATAGAGTTTTGAAGGATCTTTCGGTGAAGGGGGAGAGAAAGTTTCGAAAAGGGGGAGAGAGAGTTTCGAAAAGGGGGAAAGAAAGTTTCGAAAAGGAGGAAAGAGACTTTCGCAGGGTTTCTGAAAAGCGCCAAAAAGTTTCTGAAAATTATTCCAAAAATGCCCTCCAAAACAAAATGAATCTTTAAACAAAATTTAATAAAAACAACCAATGACAGTGAAACACGTGTTGTTGTCAAATTGTTGTCAAAAATCTGTTGTTGGAGAAACGTTTTCCTTTTATTTTTGTATAGTTTGGTGGTCATCTCACCGAGATTTTAACTTTAATTATATATAGTTTTAGTTCTTTTTACTCTATTAATCGATTTACAACCGGTTTATTTTACTCAATATGAAATTTATAACATTAGCCCGTTTAAATTATTATTTTAACGCAACTTATTTAATCACAAAACTAATTAAGTAAAGACTATTAATTAGCATAGTGTAAAAATTTAGAAAATAATATTTTATAAGTGATGATAGTTTAAAAATAATAAAACTATCACAATTGTGTTATAAACGAATTTCATTATTTTAAAAAGTATTATCCCTATAGAAAAATAATTTTGTTATAATAATTAAGTTTCACTATTTTTAAACTATCACCACGTCTAAAAATCATATGAGATTTTATATTTAAAACATTATACAGTCAGATTATATTAAAAATAATTAAATCCAACTTTTAATAAGATTAATCAATAATGAAATTATTTTGTCATGATCATTAAACTACAAAAGGTATGAAAATAAAATGATATAATTATCTTAATTCCATTATATTATCTCAAATAACTTATTAATTAGTTTTTGAATTATTTACATTATTATATCTTCAACTAAAATCAATATATAACATCATTTTTTTATGTCGTTTTATTAAAATAATTATATTTATTTATTTTAAAATTTTAGATCAAAATATCAAAATATCAAAATTTGAATTAAAATGGAAAGAAAGAATCTTATAGTTGATAAACTTTGAGATTATTTTTTATTGTAAAAACCTCTAGTAATATACATAGACATTACTATGATCTTGGTATTTTTTTCTCAAGGTTATTGATTACTATATTCTAAAAGCTGTACTGTCTCTTTCCTTTGTCAAAAAAAGTGGGTAAACTTTCTCGTTAACGGAAGAAGAAAAAAAAACACGAAAAACGAAATAAATAAATATTAAACTATTTTTTATCAATAAAATATGTCTTAAATATTGTATCGACATTTCTATATATTTACGTTATATCGATAACATTAAATAAATAACTAATTCTAACTTAAAGTTATGCGTCAATGTTTACCTTTTTATTATAATAAATAAATAGTTAAATAATAATATTAAAACAAAAGTAAAATATTGATAATTAATAAATATATTTTACTTTCTTTTTTATATTTTAATATAACTTTTACCTTCTTTAATTTTCTTCTTCATTGTGCAGATCTTGCTTTACCCTCTTACGTCATCTACAACTAATTCAAATCCAAAGAAACTTTCAAGTGATAAAGTTATTAAAAGATGTAAACTTTAACGAAATGCAGTGAACATGTCCCATTATTTGAAACTCGTTTTTTTGTCTAATAAACATGAATTCACACACAGACATGTTTTTGTTTCTTTTGTTTCAAATTGATCACTTCCATCACGGGTCAACATATGATAAAATAATTCAAAATGGTCGGAAACAGCACCATAGCTGGTACTATATATGTACACAATACATGCAAGAATCTGTAGTAATAACATCAACAGCAATCTATCTCCAAATCTAAGATGGATACTTATAACGGCATAAATGCTACTTCAGAATTTGACATGACATTTTCGGACACTATTGAACATTACATGGTTCACGATGGTTTGAACGACAACAACAATGTGTTTGTCTCAAATGAGGATTGGTTCTCGGAGAAAGGTGATAAAGCAGAAGAGGTAGTTCGGAGAGGGACGAGGTACAAAGGAGTGCGGCGTAGGGCACATGGAAAGTTTGCTGCAGAGATAAAAGATCCGAACAAAAGTAATAGGGTTTGGCTTGGGACTTATGACACTGAAGAAGAAGCTGCTTTGGCTTATGACAATGCAGCTTTCAAGATTAGAGGCTCCAAAGCCAAGCTGAACTTTCCTCACCTTATTCCACCGTTGGATGAACCAACCACCACCATCGATCAATCTCCTTCTCCTTCGTCATCCACGTCTCAGGATCCTTCCAAGAAAAGGAAGGGTCTGGCTGGTTTGCTCAATAAATTAGCACATGAAAAAAACAGAATTTGATCGTGTTTCATTTTCGTCTATGATAAAATAAATCTCATTTTATCTTGTTTGGTAGGCTGATAGAGTAGATATTTTAATAATTTTTGACATGTTATAAAAAAGTTATAAAAAAAATTGTTAAACATATATTTTTTATAGTGTAATATGATACATTGTGGTAGTATGTAGAATGTTTAGTATCCGGCAGCTAGCATAGTGGAGCTGAGTCAAAATGTTGCAGAGTGAGATATGTCACTGTGTGGTTAAAGTTCTGATTGCCTTTTCTTGAAAATTAATCACCTTTTCACATTATCTAATTAATAATTTAAAGAGATGTTGCTTTTTCTTACACAATTAATCCCAAACTAAAACTCTAGACATAATTTTTAATTCATTTTTTTAATTTATGAGTTCCCAAATATATAACTAACAATTATATATAATAAGAAATATAAAATATAGACACGGTAAGAAAAAATATTACCTATTGCAAAAATCTGTAAATAAGTTACAAATTTTGTAAGTAAAGTAGTTTTAACTTATATAGATCTTGCTGTAGCAAAAAATTCTTAGGTAAATCAATCATAGTTAACATTATCTATGGATTTGTCCGTAGGTAGTTTGTTACTTTTGATAATATTAATTTTTTCTGCAATGTTTATGCAATTTTGGACATCGAAATTTATAATGAAAATTCATAATACATAGACTTTATATAATATCTAATAATCAATCATTAAAGTAAATAATTTAAACATATAAAATTCATAAATAGTTGTTGATAAATAAGATTTGTATAATAATATTACATTATACGTTGCATGTTGGATTGTTTATACTGTTAATTAAGCTCCGAGCTTCCATATTGTCGGTTGAGCTTTCATGTTGTGTGTCGGTTGGTTATACTATCAACCAAACTTTTATACTACTTGTCGAGCTTTCATGCTACTTGTTGGACTGGTTATAATGCTAGTCAAGCTTCTTTGCTAATTGTCGAATTATCATATTGTTATTTATGATGCTTGTAGAACTATATGCTAAGATGTCAAACTTCTATAACTACTATAATATCAAGCTTCTGACTTGAAACAAGTTCAATTTTTCGAGTTCTAACCTAGAACAAGCTCGACCTCTCTCCCAAACACAAAAACACTCGTTTTATTGTATTGACAAACCAATTCTTATTGACAAACCAATGATTGAAAGCTAATTAAAGGATTATTATTTACAAATTACAAAAATTAGATGGAAGAATATTGCTACCAGCCAATGCCAACAAAACCGTTATTCATATACTATGGTATGCTTTAACTATAACAATGAACAACTAACTTAGTTTTTCATTCAATAAAGTATAAAATAATCATCCAAGTTTTTTTAGGTGTTGTGTTTATATGCATCCACATTGAAGCAAAGTAAATTTGAGTAAGATGGCTCAAACCGTTGCCTCTGTTTATGGGAATGGAGAATAGACTAAAAACAGTAACTCGAACATTACAACCAAAATTTTTTTCTTGTTCACCTACTAAAATTTAATATCTGAAAACATATATATGGTACCTTCTTGAAAGATCCGATTTTTATGCATTATATTCCAACTGCATTACAATTAAGTGGTAGGCAAAACAATCCTACTCCCATAATATGCAAATACAAAGCAAGGCACAAGGTAAAATTAATCGATCACTTAGTTGTAATATATATCTATCCATTTTTGGTCCTTTGTTCACTACCTCTTCAAGAACCTCCTTATAAACACTACTTTTCAATGCATATGTTACCCTTCCCGTGACATCAAGCACCACAAACCTTAATTAGCCAGCACTGCCAACATTGACTTAAGATACTCAAGCCACCCAACATCTTCAGGTCCCCAAATTTACGCCTCTAGCAAAGTGGTAAAACAAACAAAAAATCACTTCTCTTCACATAGTTTTGTTTCCAAACCCATTTCAACCTCCTCCCCTCATTCTTATCAAGATTTTTAAACAAAATGAATAATTTTTCCTTGTAGCTAAGCAGAGACAAATAAAAAACATTGAAATAACAAAACACACTTCTGTAGCACTCTTAATCTACCCAAAACGCAACACACTCACCTCAATCAAAATCTTGTCACAATGCAACATTGTTTTGCACACATAACACACGAACCACAAGATAAAGCGTTTTGTGTCAATAGTAAGAAAAAAGATTTACAATTTTAGAAATTTTGGGATTTAGGGATGAACAAAGAAGATTGCTTACCAGTGGAACGAAGAACGAACAAACTCTAAAAGAACGAATAGTGAGTGAACATGAGAAAAACGAACTTCTTCTTCTTTGTGAGTCAGCACACGACAACAATGGTGGACACGAGAGAGAGAGTAAGGTTGAACAAAGAAAAATAGGAAACTTACGAAGAACGAAAATGAACCGCAAGCGAGAGTAACTAAGGACAAAAAAAATGAATGAGTGTAATAGTGAACAAAAATGTTCTTCTCTAAAAGTGCAAGAGTGGATAAATATATTTTGAGTTTTAATTTTTAATAATTAATCATTTCTAAATATATAAAATCAGGTAAATTTATTTACTTATTAAAGATCATATATCATTACCCACGAATAATATCTTTCAGAAAAAAAAGTTTATTTTAACACGTCAAAACTACATATAAATTTTATATACGAAAAATTGATAATTCTTTTTTTCACATTACCTACAAAAAAAATTGTGTGTAACTCAATTTTTTATAACCATAGATAAAATCTATATGTAATAACTAATTTATCTACGAATCTAAATTTGTTTATAACTATATATATATATATATATAACTATATATATATATATATATATATATATATATATATATATATATATATATATATATTATGAAAAATCACAAGACATATAATTATATACTTCTCTTTTATCTTATAGTTGCATATTACATGGATTACAATTATACGTTAGTATATTTATTCTAATTTTAACATAAAATACATCATAATATTAACAATTTTATAAATACGTACAAACCCAACATTCTATATGCTACCCAAAATACAGCATACTTGTTATTAATAAAACACATAGAATTAATCTAGTAATAATTCTAAACATTTTTCATCTATTATATATATATAATTTATTTATTACCTCAAAAATATATGAATTTCATAGTAGAAAACTACTTAAGCAACATTGTTAAAACCCATTAAAACACACCCAAAATCTCAAGTAATGAGATCCATGTGCCAAGAAGAGAGTGAACGTCTCAGTTAGTGGAAAACAGGTGGTTGCAAGAGAGTGGTCGTTCGTTTTAGGTGACGACAATATTTAAGGCCAAATTTTAAAGGTCGTGTCACTTCTCTGTATGCATTTCTTCTTCAAATTATTAAAAACATTTTCTCCTCCTTCTCTCTAAAATCTCCACCTTCTCTCTAAGAAAATCTCACATTTTTCTTCTTCTGATCACCTCTTAGGCACCGTGTGAACACTCTCGGCGACAAGAACTTCCGTTTAAACCGATCGGTTTATGATTCTGAGCTGGTGAGTTTCTTTCTCTCTAGTACGATCGTTTAGTCTCGCATGCAACCCTCTATTTTTGGTCACCTGAGTGGATAATATAATTTTGAGTGTTTCTGGTTTCTGTTTGGTTCAGTACTCCTAAAACGTGACTGTCGAACGTTAAGTCTTTGGTAGTGGGGAACTCTATTATGCCTCGTTGAGCGTTCGATTACATATAGAGGTAAGAGAAGCTTATATAATTTGATTAAATTCTTGTTTGAACGTTGGTATGTTTGCATGATACGTTGTTTGATTTTTTGATGAGTATGAGATATGCGTATACTGCTTGTTTGGACATGTGGATGGATTAATGATACATGTGCTGAATTGAGTTGAGATAGGGCTTGATCGTCAACTGTAGTATTATGAGTAAATGTGATAATTTGGTCGAGCGTCCGTCGATAGTAGGTTCTTATACAAGGAATTTCGTTAATAAAGATCGTTTTATAATATTAGATACGTATGAATGAGCGTTCGGCCTAAGTGTAGTCCTTCTTTAGGTTTCATAAACAGTTTAGTTAATGTATTATATACTACTTAAGGTCGTAAACGTTATCGTTTTCTTTCATTAAGAATAAGTGGTGGCTCAATTTTATATATATATTCATTCGTTTTATGAAAGTTTATTAGCGATCAGTCTTGGACCAAGCGTTCAGTCTCAGTAGCGCTCGTTCCTGATAAGCACTTGGTCTTGGACCAGCGCTCGTTCAATAGTGTTCGGTTCTACAGGGCTCGGTCTTAAACCAAATGCTGGGTCTCGTTTTCTATAATATATCATTACCGTTTTTAGAATAAGAGTCTTTATTCAAACTCGATAGCGTTCGTTATTTCATAGTTTCTCATCAGTATTAGTATCGAGTGTCAAACAATGTTGGTCCTTAAAAGGTGTTTGGCCTAAAGTCTTAGTACTCGGCCTAGGCTTCGTGGCGTCTATTTTGAACTCTTAGTGGACTGTTTATTGAAGTGAGTAAGTAACGCTTAGTCATGTTAGTTTCTAAGAAGTGTTATTCCAATCGAACTTATGCTATGATGAGAGAGTGTGATTATAATTAGTTGAACGTATAAATGATGAAGTGTAAGGGAATTTGAAATGTGATGTGAATGAAATAGTTGGATTATGAACGAGTATTCCAGGGAGGAATATCTCAAAAAGTGGTTATTGATTTGGTAAAGTATGAATGTGGGCAAAACTTAGCTGGCGTTCATCCTGATATTCCATGATTACTCGTTCTCATGTAGAGAGGAGTAAGTCATGTATGAGAATGACAGGAGGTCCTAGTCCATAAGGTTAATTTGGACGGAACTGATCAACCTCGGGTGACAGCTGTTGAGGGTATCCCAGTTACTACATTATCCGGGTGCACGAACGTCGTAGCTACACAGAATTCATACAGTCTGGACAGTCAGAGTCAAGTGATCGTTATTTGCATGCATTGATGTATGAATGATGATTTGGGTGTTGTTGGTTAAATTATGAATGTTGTATGTTGTTATTGAACAAATTAAATTACATAAGCTTATCCTGTTTATCATTTTTGTCTGTGTGTTGTGCGTCCTGTCATTGTCCTGTTGCAATGATCATCCGTGTGGATGTGAGCAGAAGGAGAAGAACTGTTGGAAGAAGTATTGGAAGATGCATCTGAAGTGAAGACCGAACCTTAGGAACGTTCGGTCTGTTATTAGCTTTATCTTTTGTAAGACCGTTCGGTATAAGTTATTTTGTACACTGTTCGGTCTAGTAGTAGCTAGCGAGTGATTTTTTTTTAAATCTCCTGTTATTATGTAAGGCCGCTTGGTCATAATAGTATCTCGTTCTGTGTAGAACTGATCTGTAGTATTATTAATATGTGATGATTCTCGTATATGGTTTTACACTGTAGTTTTGGGATGTTACATTTAAACACAATCTCAATTGAACAAAATTTAATAACGAAAAGGAAATTAATTTCTGTTAGAACTTTTAGCAAAAAAAAAAATTATCTTTAAGTTGAGAATATATATAAAAGAGAAAAGGTTGTTCTGTAGTTAAAAAGAAATGTAAGTTGAGATGTTTTAGATATTGGAAAGAAATAGCTTGCATGAAGAAGTTTGCTAAATAGTTGGGTCTGTTGGGCCATGAGTTCATAGCTATTTCGGCCTATTGGATTCTCTCTACGTAGAACTACTTTTTGTTTTTGTTTTTTTTTTGTAAGACAATTGCTTCTTCTACCACCATGAATTCTTTCCACACTCTTCATTACAATTGAAGGGCCATGACTTGTTAAAGTATTTATAGTTTTTTTAAACCTTTAAACTGAAATATATTTCAAAATTTTGAAATACAGGTTCCAAAAAAATATTATAAAAACATTCTGAAATAAGGATTCTGAAATGAATTTCTACATAGGCAATTCAAATTAATTCTCAACAATTATTTTGAAATATTTTATAATAAAACTCATCATTAATTATATACAAAAACTTTTTAGTGAATGAACTTTCACAGAAAAAAAATGGAAATAAAAAAATGGCGTGGCATGGGAAGGCACAAATAATACCGACACAGTGCATTGCAATTTTCATAGAACCGGTGTGGTTCTCCTTGTTCAATACAATGGTTGTAGTATAACGTTTTTTCAAAATTCTTATGAAGCCAAAACCACCAATTGTTTGGAAGAACATTCCCAAAACTAAAATAAAAATTTCCATAAAAATTTTGGTTTACTATTTTAGAATCATTATAAGAAAAATATTTCGCAAATATTCCTGAAAATAAAAATCATGTAAAGAGAAATCGTATTATTAGAGTGTTTTGGAAAGAATAATCTATATTTCACAATCTTCCTTTCCAAAAGTATTTTTTTCGAAATATTTTTAGAATGTGTTATCAAAGATATTTTCAATACATTTTAGACTATATGTTTTGAAAAATGTAAAAATTTTAAAATATCATTTTCAATAATTTAGTGGTATAAAAATTATGGAGGTACAATAATCAAAATTTTACTTGAATCATTTCGAAATTCAAACGAATAGTATGAAATGATTCAACAATTTGACGTTAAATTTGTGCTGCATTTCATGTATAAAGAAAAAATACTAGACGTATTTAGCGTTGTGAAATTGGTTCATTGCACAACTTATTATCGGAATTTTACACTTTATTAACATTTGGGCTTTGCTATTGACACCACAATTTACTATTTAATTCTCTTGAATCACTCTAGCTCAAATTCATCCTTAAAAGTGAACAAAACATAATAGAAAAGAACAAATAATAAGCAAATGTGGGAGACAATAGTAGATGAAAATGAAATATGTCCTGGAGAATAGATTGGCTTAAATGGAAGAAATCTCAAATTGAAACGTTCTCAGAAAACATTTCTAGGATTGTAAGGGGAATGAATGATTTTTGGATGGAATAATGATGAATATAAGGTTTATACAGTTAAATTAGCATATAAAAAGTTATAGGGTGAATGCATTGCAGACCAACAACACTTTTTTTTTTTTTTCCTCTAGAGAGTAAAGGTCATCTTTATGTGAAGTTTTGTATATGAAAGATTATTTCAAAAGGAATATCCAGAAACGTTAACTTAAGACATAAAATATCATGTTCAACAACGACAATTGTGTTACGTGCAGTGAGCATGAAAAAAGCATAAGTCATCTATTTCTTACTTACAAAGTTGCTACATAGTATGGAATATGTGTAAAATATGGACAAGGATTTTGGGAGTAAGTCATAATTAGGTTCCAACACATTTTGAACATTTCCACCTTTTGACCCTCAAACACAAAGGAAATATGCTATTAAATGGATTGTTGCACTGTGGAGTCTTTGGAATCATGGAATTATATTATATTTAGGAATGCATTACCAAATCCAATTATTTTTTAGTATGGTCCAAGTGAGAGTATAGGTATGGTTGAAACATAAAAATACAAATGTAAGTTTTTTGTATTTTGATTGATGTTTTTGTCCCATACACGGTTTAAAATTCATAATGTTCATTTATGAGATTAATCTTCCTTCTATTAAATATATACATATGATATTGTATTTATAATGGAAGAAATATGGGCTAATATCAAAATATTAATAAGGAATAATAATAAACTAATTAAAGATAAATATAAGATATCTAATAATCTAATGTATGTGACACTCCCCCTCAAGTTGGTATCTACAAATCGTATGTATCAAGCTTGTTACAAATATAATAAATTCTTAGTCTTCGTAAATACTTAGTGAAAATATTTACTAACTAGTCACTTGAATTTATGAACTCAGTCTTGATGTCTTCAGATACAATTTTTTCTCGAATAAAATGACAATCAATCTCAATGTGTTTGGTCCTCTCATAAAAAACAAGATTATAACTAATATTAAGACCAACCTCATTGTCACATATAAGAGGACATGTAATTAATGAGATAACGTGTAGTAAGAATAGCATCACCCCAAAAATATTGAAGAATGTTACCATGAATTAAAAGATTGTGAGTTGTTTCAATAAGATGTTTATTTTCGTGTTCAATCACCTCATTTTGTTGAAGTGTATAAGCACATGAAGTTTGATGGAGAATATCATCAGAAACCATAAATTGTTTAAAAGAATGGGAATAATATTCACATGTATTATCACTTCTCAAAGTTTGAATAAAAACACCAAATTGAGTTTTAATTTCATTATAAAAGCTTTGAAAAATATAAAATAAATTAGAATGATTTTTCATTAAATATAGCCAAGTGCATATGGAATAAACATCAATGAAAGTAACAAAATATTCAAAACCTAAATTAGATTTAACATGATTAGGTCCTCAAATGTCATAATGAACTAAGACGAAAGGAGACGAAGTACGTTCTAATATACTACGAAAAAAAGGAACTATGAAAATGTTTTCCTAATTGACTAGACTCACAAATCAAATTGGACAACTTGGATAAGTTAGAAACAAGCTGCTACAATTTGGTAAGACTAAAATTACCTAACTGAGAATGAAGAAGAGATGAAGACTCCATAATTATGCCAACACATGTAAAAAGACGAAGATGATAAAGATCATAAAACTCATATTGGGTGTCAATCATCTGTTTCAAACTCCAGTCCTCTAAACAAATAGAATCTTTGTGAAAAAAAAACATAATAAAAAAAACAAGTTAGATTAATAAATAATAAATTAAAAGAAAGTTAAGATCATTTGATACTATGTTCAATATAACAGAAATTAAGTATAAGATTAATCTTCTTCTATTAAATATACATATATTATATTTATGATAGAAGAAATATAAATTAAACTCACACTGTAAATAAAAAAATATAACAAACAAACTAAAAGTAAAATATGTTTATCACATATAATAGTTAAGCATCACATACTTAATAAGGATGGGATAGTAAAAAAAGAATGGAGTTTATCCAATTGTAAGCAATTTATTACCACAGGGAGGTTTAACATTAGAGAGTATAGCAAAATTGGAGAGGAATAGGACACTTGTCAGAGAATAATGGTATTTGTAAAGGGTTATTAATATATATTTTATGGAAAAAAAAAACTAAATTACGGTAGCTTATTAATATTATAGAACTTTCAAAACTGAATAAATATAATTATTCGAGTGGTTGTAATATCTCTTTCCGTGTGTGTGTGTATATATATATATATATATATATATATCTATATATATAACGAATATATTAAAAAGAGATAAACCGATAGAAAATTTAAAAGAAAAAAATAATTTAAAAGAAAAAGGTAACAAAATATTGTTGATTATCTTATAACAATTATTCAGACAAAACTTAAGTAGAATTCATCCAGAAAAAAGGACAAACTTTAGGTAGTTCTAGGATAGTGATTGCCATGTGGGTTGGCATAAGTTTGTGTCATTTGCTTGAAGTTGTTATTCCCTTAATTTCTTATATAATCATGATTACATTTTTTAATTTATTTATCAGTATGATTACGTTTTTGTGTTTGTCATATTCGTAACATTTTTAAACAAATCTAATAATATATATTTCTAATGTGTATTTGGTTACGTGCGTGACGTATGGAGCCTGATAAGGGCAACGTTTCATCACTCAATCCCATGCCTGTTTAATATTTTAACTTTTTTTAAAATATAATTAACAGCTTAATCCTCCGCATAAAATTTTCATTATATAAGAGAGAATCTTGCAGAGTGGAATACAGGCTAACCTTTCCAACGTTAATATTTTTAAAAGTTGACACGTATGTCATTGTCATTTTAAATAAATACATAACTTTTTTTTTAATTCCAACATAGACGATAAAACAAACTAAAAGTAAAATAAGTCTGTTAAGCAATATATATTACTTAAAAAAACACAAAAATCCATTTGAAGCATACTTTAGTAGCAGTTAAAAGTGTTTAATAGATGACATTTTAAAATGTGTCTATGAATACACACATTATAGAAAAACCATATGTACCAGGATCATTTTTAATGGAAAGCGTAAAATATATAAATTTATTCTACTTTTGTAATAATTTATTTTCTCAGCACTTAGTTACTCATATTTTAATGATATTTATTGCTTTTACAATAATAACTAATGATATTTTTAATTATTAAATTTAGAAAAAAAAAAGATACATAAAATTCTAGATTTAACTGAAATCACAAATTTAGAACACACGAAGACCAAAAAAGTGAAAATGAAAATAGAGAAGTAAAAGTTAAAAAGGACTGAATTTATAATTTATTTAAATGGTATATAATTACAGTAGTTTATGCGTTTAATGATTAAAAGTAATAATATGCACATTAATGACTTAAAGAATTTTTAATAAAAGCCAATTAAAAAAAATAAACGTTTGTTAACTCTTACAATAAAGAAATAGTGTCAGAAAGAAACCCTGTCGTTCCCTTCCATTTTATCATTGTCGTTGGTTCTCCTAACATTTTCATTTTCATTGCCTATATATATAACTTCTTAGGCCTTTGGCCACCACACACACCTGTTAGAAAACTCTATGGATAAGTATGGTCACTAATAATAGAGAAGAGGCATATTATTAAATAATGACTTTTAAGCTAACGAATCTTAATATGGAAAAAGGGTAATTTTATCGAATATTGTAAAAAAAATTGAAATCATTTAGTAAGCTTCCCTGTCAAAGAAAAACAAAATCTTTCAAACTATAATGACATTTTTGAAATTTGTTGCATAACTATAGATTTTGATTTTAAAATAACTGAATTTATATTAGTATAGATTTTGGTTTTTTAAGAATAGAAAGAACCAAAGTTTATAATCATCTCAAAATTTTAAAAATGTCATTAGATTTTAAGTTTACAAAGAATCAAAAGTTTATTTGGCTTTTAGACTTAATTTTTCAAATATTTAAAATTCCAATTAAAACATTTGTTTCATTATTTTTCTTATAAATCTTTTTTTTCAATGACTTGCTGCCATTACTCTTCAGTTTTCTGTTGAGGTCTATTATGTAGAGGTACTCCAATTGGATGCCGTAAACCTAGTTGGTTACTCGGTAGGGAGGTTCGACACACACATATACACATAGATATCTTCACAGTGATAATATATTGTCTGCTTTGGATCAAGCTCTCACGGATTTTCTTTTGGTACCACTCCAAAAGGCTTCTTAATAATAGAGATATATTATGTGTATATAAACTCATGTTCATCTCTTATTTTATTCGATAAAGGACTTTGTTTGTACCCAACAATTTCTTCGTTGCCATTGCAAACGTCAACATTGTTTAATTTCTCTGTTGCCATTGCACTAAAGAGGTTCCATTTTTACCACTTGTAGTTCTTTCGATTCTTCCTTACTTTGTTCCATTTCTACCGTTAGCTCATTCGTTCTTTCTTTCTTTTCCTGCTTTTTTATCGTATTTCATTAAAGCTAGTTATGTTCTTCCTAACACATACATTTTGTTGTTGTTATTTGTGTCCACGTTTTGTATTAAGGTGGCATTATTGTAGTATATTTTTCCTTGCTTCCAATATGTTTTGCATTGTTGCAATATTTAGTTTCTGTACTTTTAGGTTCTTAAATTTTTTTATATATTGTTAATATATTTTTTATATGTTTAATATATTTGGTTTGTCTTTGGATGTTTGTGGTTATTTTATTTTTTGTCTAAGTCCATAACTTAACTAAATGAAAAACAAAATAAAATTATTTTAATAAAATTCTAGAATAGATTTTAGTTATATCAAAAGAACAAAATATATAGTAAGGAATAGATTTCGATTGACTAAGAAACCGAAATATATAATCGAATAAATTTTGGTTGTTTCATAAATCGAAATCTATTTTTCGTTTCAAGTTTTATTTTGTTATTTCCAATACTTTTTTAATTGTTTTTTATTTTCTTCGGATTGATGCTAAAACTCTTTGCTTTGCTGCACTAGAGTGTATACAATTGTGATGTTATAAAATGAAATAAAATATATTCATTGTTTTTGCTTTTACAAGAAGTGGAGAATAGAAAAGTAAGCATAGATATAATTTTAACAGGCTTGAGGCTCTTACACTGATTAAGACAAATAACTTCGTATATAGTTAAAGAAAAGCCACTTTGATGTATAAAATTGCCATTCAAATATTTGTGTATAACTTATACATAGTATTATAAGGTGGTGCTTGGTTAGTTAGATTAGATGAGATGTGACTCATAATATACAAATTAATTAAATAATTCAATATTTAACCAAAAACTTATTGCCAAAGGTTACAACAAGAATTCAAATAGCGTTTGCTGTGAGAGTAGCATTATTTAAAGTGAAGAAAAAGGTGACTACAAAAATTGCCACTTCAAAGTTCAAAGTTCAACGAGTGCCATGCCAAAATCCATGGAAGCTTCAAAGAAGCAACCATTCCAACAATATTTTAAAAAGACCTGCACGTTGTGCCACAGTAGTTAGCAGAAAAATACAATTGTTTAAACAAATTCGATGCTATAAATGATGCTCTGAACCATACAGTTGAAGCCACACAAAGCGCAAATTTAGCTGAGAATCGAAACATGACTTCAGCCACCGCAGATTCCGACTTTGAGTTCTTGGAATCCGTTCGACAATACCTACTGGGACACGATTCCATCAATCTCATGCCTGCAACCCACCAAGTTGCTTCTCATGATCCACTTTCAAACCCTAAACGTGATGGTGATTTGGAGAACATTGTTTTCCGCAGTGAGGATGCAACTGCTGTGGTGGCGCGTCATGTCCACGCCCCACAGGCGTGGAAGCATTACCGAGGCGTGAGGCGCAGGCCGTGGGGGAAGTTTGCGGCGGAGATAAGGGATCCAAAGAAGAACGGAACTAGGGTTTGGCTTGGAACTTTTGACACTGAGGAGAAAGCAGCTCTGGCTTACGACAAAGCTGCTTTCAAGATGCGTGGGCAAAAAGCTAAGCTGAATTTTCCTCATCTTATAGATTCTGATAATTTTGAAACATTGTCGGAACCGGTGATGGAAACAACTTGTAAGAGGAAGTTGTCGCAAAGTTTTGAACCATCTTCACCGTCATCCTCGTGTTCAGAAGATAGCTCAGAGTCACAAGGGACGAAGAGGAGGAAGAACCTCACTCATCTATTGAATAAGTTAGCCAAGAACAGAAGCCAAGCCAAGCTGGCATGTTGATCTGTTGTACAATTTCATTCAAAGATTGTATTGTAATGCAATCTGGTGTTCATACGATTTAATTTTGTTTACCATTTCACAATTGCCGATTTGATTATTTTCATATAGTTAGTGATACTCAAAATCGGATGTTTGACAATATAAACAAGAATTATTGATCATAAAACCAATAAAGGAGTTGACATACTTTTCACTTTTAACATGCACTGTAGGCGATCATTAGTAGTAAAATAGAAAAGTAAATATTATATTATATATGTATTGAAACTAAAATTTATATGGGAAGTAAGGAAAATTTTAATTCGACTTTATAATATATAAAAAAGAGTATAAATTTTATCTTATAAATTAATTTTATGCTTAATTAATTGTTTTTGTAAGCTTAGAAGCTTGATTTGAGTTTGAAAGGGAATCGGGGGAAGAGGTAAGCGGAAAATACAGGTCCAGTATTGTGGTTCTACAATAAGATGAAAGATTCTTAATCTATTCTGGAAGTTGATAATTATGAATCCATTAGAATGTTTGAACTATATGTGAGTGTTCAATTTGTGTAAGAGGAAAACGATTTTTTATGTACGAATGAGATATTGATTGGGATGAAGTAGCTTGTTTGATATATGTAGATGTGTTTTGTGAGAATTGAGATATTTATCGATCTCATGTTTAAAATAAAAACATTTTGTTTTTGGTAACAATATTAACGAGAAAGAAAAGGAAAGTAGAGTGGTAGAAGAAGATGACTAGCGAGAAAATAAAGGAAAAATGTCCAACGGAAATATCTTTGAATTTTTTTTTATCATGAATTAATGGTATGTGGATTATTTAGAAAAACTTCTCGTAAACTTTTTCCTTTAAAAGTAAATATATTAAATAAAAATAATTGGATTGTCTTAACTTATACATAAAAATAAAATTTACATAACAAAATTAAAAACTTAACACTTGAAACATTTTGACATTAATGTGAGGTTGAGTAGAAACTTTTAAGTTTATATGGTTACTAAAAAGAATATGGTGAACAATCAAGCACAAAAAATAACGTTAACAACCCAATAAAATCAATGGTGATGATGAGAGGATACAAAGACAAATGGACAAAATGAAAAGGAAGTACAAGGAAAAAAATAAGAACGTTGAGAGTATAGAATGAGATCATTCGACAAGAGAAGGATGACAAAGGTCTTGTGTCGTCCACCTCAATCCTCCTAGGACCAACTAAGCAACCTTGAGATAAATCAGACTGGAATGTCTAAGCTAGCAGCTTCGTTGCAAGCAAGGACCATGCGGGAATCGTAGAAATCCCTCTGTCCATTAATTGAACGATGCTAATGTTTGAGAAGTATGATGGATATAAAAACCTAGACAAGAACATCGAGACCTTCATGAACTAGATGACGTTGTACACCATGAGTGGCACAATATGGTGGCAGATTTTCTCCACCTCATTGAAGGGGAAGCCTTGGCCTAGTTTTCGACATTTCTAGCCAACCCCACAGGCTGCTTTGAAACCATCAGAACGAAATTTAAAGCTCAATTCACATCGATTTGACCACACCAATGATGTTGATTGCTCTCGTCAATGTCATATAGGAGAAAGAACAATCGCTTTAGGCCTCTAAGGAGAGGTTTGGGAAGGTGTCTCTACACATCCAAAACCTTACCTTAGATATGGCCATGCACCACATTTATAATAGTGCTACAACAAAGGATGTTTGCCAATATCCTGTGCATGAGTGCTGTTGAGAGCATGGATGAGCTCAGGCAGAGAGTCTCCTAGTTCATGCAAGTAGAAGACATGAGGAAATTCTATAAATAGATGGGTGCGGAGAAGAATGTGAAAAACAAGAAATCATCTTATAGGGGAAGGAAAGATCAAAAGGCCCAATTTTGGTAACTACACGTTCAACTTAATGTATGGAACATACATGATGCTACCAGTTGAAGTGGGAGATCCTTCTCTAAGGAGGCAAATTCAAGAATTGGATGTCAACGTCAAACATTTCATAATTGAACTTGACACTACAACCAAGCAAAGGAAGAATGCGACCGTCTAAAATGATGCTTGTAAAAGGATGGTCACACGAAGGTTCAAAACTAAGTTAGGCCGAAGAGCTTCGTTGAAGGAGACTTGGTATGGAAAATGACAAATGACGCAAGGAAGAAGTCTATGCACGGGAAGCTCGCGTCAAACTGGGATGGAATGTTTAAGATAGTAGAAGACATGAAGAAAACCACTTACCGACTTTAAAACTTGAGCAAAAATGTTGTGCTAAACACTTAGAACGCCACACAAGTTTTACATTAGCTTATTCAAATGTATTCACCGAACAACATGTGAATTAGTAAGACAAGGAATTCTAAGCCATGATTGTTCATTTTCTTCTTCTTGCTTGATGATGATTCTATTGGTTTGTTGAGGAAGAGTTCATCCAACCAACCCTTACTGAACCAATTACATGGTCGATTAAGGAAGAGTTCACTTGTTTAACCCCTATCACACATTTTATCCCATTAGTTAAGGAAGAGTTATACTTGAACCCCTTCAATAGAGAACTCATAAACGGTTAAGGAAGAGTTCCACCCGAATCCCTACCGTTTAACAAATAATCGGTTAAGGAAATTGAGCGTTCACCATTAAAAATAGTTTAAATTAATCTAATCAATGACATTAACAGTTAAGAACAAGCTCATCAAAGTGAAACCTTATCAAACGATCATCCATAAATGGCCAAAAAATCACTTAGAAAATTTGGTAATCGATATTAATTCGAAATGGTCGATTAAGAACGAGTTCCAAAAAAACCATTATCGAGCGTTTATGGAAAAACATGTTAAGTTACAATAGACCAATCAAAAGGAAAACCAACACACAAAAATAAACACAAGTATGGAAAAAAAGACTCTTTCTATTAATTCAATTAAAAAAGGGGGAAAATATAATATAAAAAGGTCGATCCGGTAGCGATCGGTTTACAAAAAACTATGTATATACATATCACATCAGATTGATCCTAAAAAAAATAACAAATAATACAAATTTGGCACTATAGAGGATAGAGGATGTCTACTGTGGTTTTCTTCCAATCAATTGGGTGAATAAGGACTTGATCTTCGAGAGCGTCCTCCTTGACATCTTAGTGACTTTGTTGTCTAGGATATCCTAGACATCCATCAGTTGGCCATTGCAGAGGGTTTTTTGAATGTTTAATCGACCCTTATGAATGATGATGCCATAAAGAAGGTCTCTTGGTCCAGGACCTTCTGGAATCTAGCTTCATGTTGGGTCATGACTTGCTCCTCAAATCTTTCATCACACATTTTCCAAATGTTTTTTTGTAGCCCACAATTAAAAAAATTAAGTGATTTACTATTTCATCATTAATTTCATACATACACATGTTTTACACCCACATCCACACCTCTCATTAGTGAATTATTTGTTGTGGTCACCTTATTTAAAACTACTCTCCATATGAAATTGTGTAGTTAATAAGACCTTGATTTTTGAGAAAGTACTTAACAAGGATCCTTCCTCATTTTCAATTCCATTATAACAAGATCCTCTCAATCCCTATATAATGTGTTTCTCTATAACTCACTCATAAACGTATTCACCAACACTTTCTATCATTCTAACCACTTATCTTCCTAAAACTTGATTTTCTTTCCATTTTCTCTATTCCACTTTATTTTATATTAAATCTAAAATTCTATTTTTATATCCTAATTCTTATACAAAATTCAATTAGATCTCTAATTTTTACTTGGTTAAATTTAATCCTTTAGTTTTTAAAAATATCTAATTAAATTCTTTTCATTAGATTACACTATATTTACGTTAAAATTTATATATCAAATCACTCCATCTAAAAAGCCTAAATATTCAAATTAATTTTATTTTTTAGATTGTGTGCTTTGATATATAAATTCTAATGTAAAATTAACATCAATCTAACATAAAGAACTTTATTGAATAATTTTTAAAATTTAAAATACTAAATTGAATTAAATAAAAATTATAAATCTAATTGGTTTTTTTTTATGAGAATAGAAGAATCAAAATATAATTTTAACATATATATTAGTTACATTCATGTACTCGTCACATATTTTTAAAGTAATATATCTCTTTCCATAGACTTAATTCCTCCTTATCAAATCTTCACTTCAATTTTTCTAATAGAGCTTTGTTATAAGATTTCAAGTCCTTAACCCCGAACTCGCTCTCCATTTTTCTATGATTTCCTCTTACTAGATCGCTTAAGTATTTAAGTGTGATATCTTCGTGATTCCACAATTTAACACCATAAAAACCTTTCTAGCATTGTATAAACTCTTACCTTTTTGAAAATTCACCTTGAACATTGATGCATATTATATAAGTATTCTAAATTTGAATAAATGTGTTTTTAGATTGGTATTGGGATGTACTTTTGTTGTTAAACCTAAACCATTTTAATTGGAGCTTCCCAACCATTCCCACGTAGCTTTGCATAACCACAAAAAAGGAACCTTTATCTCCCATTTCCTACTTTCAACTTACTAGGTTTTCTTTATTCATTAAACATTCAATGTTTTCTAGGTTTGGTTCATGTGGGAGTAGGTGTTGGGATTTCTTAATAGAGCTACGAATTGGTTCAACTTTTAATATTAAGGTGCGAATATTTTTTAAAGTTTCTTATTCAAAATCAAAGCTGAAGAACTAAACAAGTATTTTGGGTATTTGAAATCTTTTACATTGAAGTAATATATACATATTATAATAATATAAATTACGTTTTTTTTTTACTCTAGACCTCATTATGGATGTGATTTTTTTAAAAAAAAATATCATTTACTGAGTATCCTACCAATTAAAAGTATCCTAACATGCTACAAGTTTAATTTGTTATAGAATACTTGAAATGTTTCGTTTGTTATATATTTTTCTAAACATGATTAACGAGGATAATCAAATTAAAATGGTTGATGAATCAATTTGGGTGGAGTAAAAACGCAACCTCTGGAATGTTTATCATATATGATTCATATATCTTATAATCAAATGCCAAATGCTAACCAATTATATTTAGGTAAATTTAAATTTGTACTGAAATCTTCATATGTATATCTAGAAGATATTACTTATCCTAATAAATGAAATCAATTAACAGTAAAATCAAAAGAAAATCCATATCCGAGGCTATTCTTTATTTTAAGATAGCTACAATACAAACAATATTCATCTTAAGTTTTAAGCAGTTTTAAAACCCAATTCAAAATTCCGTAAAATTTGTATTCAATTATAAATTATAAATTTATCTTATTTTTAATTAATGTGAAAATTTTAATATATTTTTCTGATGCTAAGACATATATAGAACTTATAATTATAAATAAAGTAAGTGATTTCATCGTAGACTAATAATAGGTAGTACCATAATTTAACGAATAACAATTTTTTTTAAAATAGATTTTAAATAATTACAATATCATCTTAACAAAATAAATTTTAAATCTAACTTCAATCTTATAATACTCGTTTTTATTATAGATTTGTACTAAATATACCTTATCTCCGATCCTAAAAAGATTTATTTAAATCTGATATGTCCATGTTTCTTGGTTTATGATGTGATATAAAAAATTAATAAAATATAAACTAATAATAAAGTACAAACAATATAGATTTGATTGAAATGAGACTGAGAACTGGACCTAGCTTTTTGCTAGTTTCCCCCAAAATACGAGAAGAGGGCCCAATTTCGCACGCTCATTTTTTAATCATAACTACTTTAAGGTTAATTTTAAGGTTGTTGGAGGGCATGAAATATGTTGACCTATAATGTAAATTTCATACTCATCTGTCCATTTTTCTATTAGGTGTTGCAGTCATCATTGGCGTGTGTGTGTGTCTATATATATATATATATATATATATATATATATATATATATATATATATATATATATATATATATATATATATATATATATATATATATATATATATATATATATATATATATATTATTTGATTATTTCTATTTCAAGTTTTATCAAATTAAAATATAATAATGGGATTTGAGATTAAATCTTGATATCAAGGTTTTAAAATAATATAACTGACATTTATGTAATTTGAATTCAGTGCATTAAAAGCAGTAACTCTTGAAAAAAAAAATGAAATGCACTTATATATCTTGCAGTACTATTAACATATGCGAAATTGATTCATTCCGCAGACTCTTATATATCCTTACCTTAATTTTCATATTTTTTAATATTTGAAGACTCCAAAAATATACAAAAAAGTTAATTAAATTACCTGTGTACAATAATGTATACTAACTATTACTTCAATAAATAACTTTTAATTACACAACTTCTCATTGCTAGTTGGGCCGAATGTTTTTTAAAAATAAATTATTGGCCACAAACTTTTATGTATTTGTTTTATCTAATTTGCAGTAATAATTTAATTATTAATCAATAAACTCACATTGTACATGAAGTTATTATCATGGTTAATAGCTGAGCTAGGTTACAAAAATAATATAATTTTATCATTTCTTAGTACAAGAATTAAAGTACCATTGTTCATATAAAAAATAGATTAAATTATAGGAGTGATATTCTTTGGCATAGTTCACACTACACTTTTTTTTACTAAACTAAAATCATTTATAAGGTATCTTTATCTATATATAATAACGACACATGCCAAAAGAAACTAAAGGTTTATTGTTTTTTTTTAAGTATAGATTAAAATTTCCACTCACCACATATATATATGAAAAAAAAAGAGAGTAATAATAACAAGAATCACATGGTGGCCTTGAGATTAATTTATTGAAGAAAATAAAAAAATGGCACGTGAGCAAAACCTAATGAAGTTTCATAGAAAGAACCTCCAAAAGAAGGTTGGAGGAAATAACCCTTAATTCTCACTGTTCCATAAACAGAAAAAAATTGCTATATATATCAGATACAGTGCCACAGTTGAGTGTTCAGTGCTCAAGTTCTTTCTCTACCACCAAACTTCATTTCCTTTTCGATAACAAATCATGTCATCCACCACAACGGATTCAGACTCTGCATTTTTGGAACAAATTCAGCACTATCTCCTTCACAATGATTCAACCATTGTAACACCATCTCAAGCTTTTCCTTACCCTAGCCATTGCACTTGTTCGGATGCAAGTGTCGATTTTTCGCACCCCACTGAAGCGCGTGATGAGAACGCGCCACCCAAGTGGAGGCGTTACAGGGGTGTGAGGCGACGGCCGTGGGGAAAGTTCGCAGCCGAGATAAGGGACCCAAAGAAAAACGGTGCTAGGGTTTGGCTGGGAACTTACGTGACTGAAGAGGAAGCTGCTTTGGCTTATGACAAAGCTGCCTTCAAAATGCGGGGCAGAAAAGCTAAACTGAATTTTCCTCATCTCATTGACTCTGATGTGTCATCGGAGCCACCAAGTGCGGCGGCTTTGAAGAGGAGCTTGCCAGACTCTTGTCCACCGCCTCCACCATCATCATCATCAATGGATGATAGTAGTTGTAAGTCACAAGGGTCAAAGAGGAGAAAGAACTTACTAAATAACTTAGCCAAGAATGGAAGAAGCCAAGCCAAGGTGGTGGAAATGGCTTTAGAGGCAAATGTGGTTCAACAATGGGTGAATGATTTCAGTGATTGCACTCAAATCTGGTGTTCCTAGTGTTACTCTTGTTCTCTCTTTTTCTTCTTTTTCTAGTTTCAAATTCTGATGTTTGTAAACAATTATGAAATAGTCATATATATGAGCATATAAATTAAACGTTGAGAATGTTGAAAATTTTCCATTATTATAGAACTTTTTGACTGATTTATTGGTTGAAAAATTTACTTTGTTTGACTTGTGATTATTTCAAACTTATCTGTTTTAAGATTTTGCCGAAGTATAAAATACTCTCAACATATGAAATTAAAAACAAGAGATAAACGAAAATTATCATAAAAGGAAGTATATATTTACTTAAAGAATAACCTCGAAATTTATGCATCCGCGTGTAACCATCGTGTCATATATATAAGTGTAGATTAGTGAGCAAATTAATAATTAATTTAGTGTAAAGAAACTGTGATTTGAATGCATTCCCTCTTAGAAAAGTGTGAGAAAGGGTATGGGTATGTGGTGTTGGTGGGTTTAAAATTATGTCATTGCCCTGTGTTATCAATGATTATTATACTATTATATTAATAACACGTGAACATATTTTTCTAATCAAGTTTAAAGTTCCATTAATTTATTATTGCTTATGCGCATCATAATCTGCATTATAAGATTTGATTCCTTAAGTTATCGAGGAAACTAGTGCAACTTGGCAATAATAGAATCTATGAAGTTCTCAGCCAAGAAAAAACTGTTGTCAGGATAATGTTTCTTAATATTCATAAACATAAATGAGAGCTAAAGTTATCATTTATGAAGAAGTGAAATTAAAATATATTTTGTAAATGAAATTTTTTAAGATAAAGTCAGGAAAGCGTATGCCATAATGATAGCGTATAATAATTCCCACAACAACAAAGATGCTCTTGATTAGTAATTTTTAAGTCTATAATTGTTAGAGGTTACATAATAGATTGGATGAAATTAATATAAACTTACTTTTAAATTGGAAGAGGGAATGTTATACCAAATAGAATTCCAACTATTTTTAATAAGATTAAATATCAGTATACCATTTTTAAAAATAAAGAAATCAATATCATGTGCATGAGCTTATTCTCGAGCCCAAGAATGCATTTCTTGTTTCATATCATGTGCAATGTTTCATCAAGGTTTTATATCAATTGTTTTATCGTCAATAGAATAATAAAATATGACAGTTTTTAGTTGACAAAAATTAATAACAATTATTTTGATTAATATGCAAGTCAAGTAATTTCAATTTCAAAACAAGGGATTGCGGGATATTGATGAAACTATCTTTGGGAAGTATGCAATAGGAAGGAATTTCTACATTCAATTCTGATTTTGGCCTTTGATAAAAAAAAATTTAAAAATTAAAATAAAAACACTTCCAACATGAGACATTTCAAGAGCTGTCTGTCACCTCTATTCTCATAATTCCCTTCATAGTATTTGATATTCTACATTTAACGAAACGACCAACTCCAAAAGTGTAAGATAAGTATAAAATATTGACAACTGATTATTCATATGATAAACTTTATTACTCTTTCTTTCTTTATGAACTGATTTTTTTTTTGACAGAATTATAAACATACTCACCCTAACAAAATAAAATTTAAACACAACCCTTATTTACGTGGTGCATATTTATTTTTTCATCATCAATAAAAAATAGCTATAATATAGGGAGCATTTGCATACTCCAACGCTTTTACAAACCTAATTCTATATAGAACTAAGACTACTAAAATGAATATGGAAGCAAAGACAGTGTGTAGTCTCATTCGAGAAAAATAAAACAAAAAGCTTATAGCAATTTTATCATTAGTACACACTTCCCATGTCATAACATGTTTGAATACAATCCATGCTAACCTCCTCGTGTCGTCCTTGAAGCCACTTGAAGTCATGTAAATGTTTGACTAGGTACTGTGATCTTCAGTTGTAGCATACCAAACCACCTGCATGGTCCTACACACCTGTTTTTGAGCTCGCCAGTGTATGTTGGTTCATATTGGGTTAGGCAATGCTCTTGGATTATCACTGCATGAGCTATCTCTGAGTCTTTCTTATGTGCCCTTTCTCAAGCTATACCTTATAAAATAGCCCTAAGGACCGTAACACGATAAATAAGATCTTTTGGAGATTGCAGCTCAGTGTAACTTTAGGTATGAGAACAATTATTTCGTAATAATTAATTATTTTGTTGTAAGGTTACTTCTACAACAATTTCAAAGAGTAATTCTTCCTTTACAGTATGGTTAACTAAACATGGATACTAAAAGAAGCATGAATACTAAAAGATATACTTTTTATTACCTTACAAAAAAAGGGGTTAAAAAGCATGAATACTAAAAGAAATTATTAAAAAGACATCCGATAAATAATAGCACTAACAATTTGGTTTTAGATTCTTTGAAAAAAAAAATTGGTTTTAAATAAAGTTCAATGGCATCCTTGTAATCAACCCTACCTTGTAGCAGTAGAACGGAGCTATTGTTGTTTGCTAAAATCAGTAAGCATGACGAAATAACTCTATATTTTCTTTCTTCATCACTCTCGCCCATATTTGTGTATCCTGGATTCGTCGCAAGAATGGACACAACTCCAACTTAAAGAAAATGTGGGTTTTTTTTCCTCTTTGTTGAATAAAATTTAATTCATCAAAACATAAAGATACAATGTTTTGTATGCTAGCACAAACAAAAGCAGAAAAGTAAAAAAAATAAAATAAAAGAACAACAATCCTGAATGAAGGTTGTAAACACTGTAAAGGCAATGCTGCAAATAATAGAGAGAAAAATACATGGAACGAGGGTGCATGAAAATAGATATGATAGAGTACAACCATATGCTTACTCTTCACATTTGACGTCACGGGAGATCAGCAACATCATCCTTTACCTGAACAAATCAGATAGCACTTTGTTTAACATCTTTGCATGTTAAACACCTGTCAGCAGCAAATACTGTGTTGTCTTGAGACTCTTGACAACAATGGCATAACACCAGCATGCAAGTTCTAATGAGCTATCATCAATTGTGGTGTAGTATCAGATTACCTTTCAATTTAACTGGCAAAGATCATCAGAATAATCATGGCATGATAACTCTCCATCTTTTAGCTGCTGTATATGCTACAGTAGAATTGTTTTCTATCATTTAATCAATTTTAGCAGAGAATTGTCTCTGAATTGGAAAACCTGCAGTGAAGTTGAACGAAATATGATCTTATATAGATAGAAAGTGAGAAGTCTTTGGTGCCATGCAAGCAAGCTGTGAAAGAGATAGCCATTTCCCGATAATCCAATTGAGATATCCATTTCCCTAAAATAAAGAACGGATGCACAGTTGACCAGCCAAAAGAAAAACATGTACTAACGTTATTTTGCTAGAGTATCTGTTATTCTTGCTCCACTTATGCAAAAACAAGAAAAGAATGGAAAACCAAATGACAGACTACAAGGGAATGATAAAATAAATAAACCTTAATTTTTGAAATGAAGCTCTGCAGATTTGAAACTTTCTATAGGTAAATGTAAGGTGGTTACCTGCCGAATCACATAATCGATGCCCCTTCATGACTCCATATGTTCATAAAACACGGTAACCCAATGCCGAAGTCAGCACCTAGATGGCACAAATCTCACTTCTCCAACAAGTATACTTCCCAAATACTTCATCAAAACCCAACTAGTTATTGGTCCAGATGTAAGCAGGCTTACAAAGCGTCAAAGGACGTCCTAAATGTGTTATTTAGTCACTTTGATTGCTAAATGGTTTTCCTTGTATAATCTCGAAGACAAATCAGAAACAAGAGCATAATTACTGCTTTCATAGCATGCAGTCATGAATGCTGCTAATGTTACACGATTGGCATGAGGATCCATGTCTAGTAACTTGTGAAAGAACAGGGCTGCCATTCCCACTTTTTTCTCACTACATAGCTTCCTGACCAGAGTGTTAACTGTCCGGATCCAGGGTTTCTTTTCTAGCCTTTCAAGAACAAGCATAGCAGAGCAACTGTCCTCTATTTTGCAATATTCATGAGCCAAAGTTACTCGAGTAACTTCACATGGAGTAAGTCCCTTCTCTATCATGGCATCATACAATCCACGAGCCTCATCCAACTTTGACTGTTTGTACAGCCCACTTATAAGGGCACCATAAGTAATAGAATCCGGAGCACAACCATGGTTACTCATCCTGTGGAAAAACTTAAAAGCCAAACTCAAATCGCCTACTTTAGAGTAACCACATATCATTGACGTATAGGTTTGGTTTGTAGGAACAAGTCCAAATCTCAAAACTTCTTCAAAAAACATCTCACTTTCTTTCATTCTTTTTTCCCTACAAAATACTGCAATCAACGTAGTGTATGAATGAATGTCAGGTTGAATACCGCTCTTGAGCATCTTATTGAACAACACTAACGCTTGCTTAATTTCCCCCTGTTTGCAATGTTCAGACATGAGAATAGTATAAGTAAATTTATCAGCTTCCAACCCATTACGAAACCCACTCTTAAGCACATTGTAAGCGTCTTGCACCCTTCCCTTTTTACAAAGTCCATCAATAACGGCATTGTACGTACACACATTGGAACTAAAACCTTCCTCATTCATCACATTCATCAACTCATACGCCCTTTCAAAATTCCCCGCTTTGCAGTGCCCATCAACAAGAGTCGTGTATGTGTTTGTGTTCGGCGCCAATCCCTGCTCCTTCATCCGTCTCAGCAGCATCTCAGCCCGATTAATTTTCCCATCCCTGCAATACCCACTAATCATGGCAGTATAAGTAAGCACATTCGGCTTGTGATTCTCGCTTCGAACAAGCTTGAGAAACAGTCTAAACGCCTTCTCAGTCCAACCTTTCTTGCACAGGCCATTAATCAAAGCCGTGTGCGTGTACACATTCGGCTTCCAACCCTGCCCAACCATCTCCTCCAACATCTCAAACGCCTGTTTCACGCTACCCCTCTTGCACAACCCGTCAATCATACATGTGAAATTAATCAAATTAGGCCTCAAACCCATCTCACTCAACCTACGAAAATACCACAATGCCCTGGTCACAAAACCCTTATCACAGAACTCCCTCACTACCAACGTAAACGTCCTACTGTCAACTACAAACCCTCTCTCAATCATGGCTCTCAACCACCTATCCGCCTCCAAAACATTACCCATTCTACAATAACCGACAACCATGGCCGTGTAACTAACACAATTCGGCTGCACCCCTCTCGCGCACATTTCATCAAACACGTTCTCTGCATACTCAACCAAACCCATTTCTATCACAATCATAATTACCCAGTTCAGCATTTTCGTACTGGGAATCAATCCCTGGTTGTGCATTTCGATGACCATTTCCACGGCCTCTTTGACCCTCCCGATTTCGGCGAAACTCTTCACCATACATTGCAACACGTCACTGGCCAACTCGAAATTTCTGTTTCCAATGAGAGACGTTGCGCACGCAATGTAGAGGCGCGTGAAATGGCGGAACTTGTTGGAAGTAATGACCCAGTTGAAGAAACGGTGGGCCACCACCGAACCGCCATCGGAGGCGAGCGAAGCGACGATGGTGACAACTTGGTCGTGGGTTAGGGAATTGGGATCGACGTCGAGGTACAGAGGGGAGAATCTCCTGTGGGTGTGGTGGTCTTCGAAATAATCGTATACCAGTGAGCACACTTGTTTTACCGTGGACTGCGCACATGATGATAACGACGACGACGACGATGTGTTGGTCAGTGATCTTGTGCAGGAGATGAAGGCGAAGGCGAGTATGTGAGGAGATGCACGAATTCTTCTGCGAATCACAGAAGAAAACATGAAAAAGTGTCACTGCAACACTGCAAGCCTTCCGAAGTTGCACCGTTCCTCTTTCAATTCATGTGTTCTTTAATCCTAAAAATAAAGCTATAAAAAAAAGTTTGGTCTTTTTAACCTAATCTCTGAAGATAAAAACCTAACCGGTAAAAAAAATCATTAAATTTAGTTTGCTAAAGTTCATGACATTATCTCTATAAATCACATGTTATCCACCAACATGGTACTTCACATTTTATCAACGTGGTAGTTCACATTTTACACATGAATGAAATGTAAGTTAACGTTACACAATTTATTTGATTAGATAAAATTATTTTCTTTTTTACTTTTTTTTCAAAATTCGTAACTTATATCTTATTTTTAATATAATCATTAAACTATTTCAATTTCTAAAGAAAATTGAAACGTCTAATCATGATTTTAATATCTTATTATGTGAGGAATTAACTCAATCAATAACATACAAATCCATAGAAAGGATGGCGTAGAAATTCACACTAAAAACACAAAAATAAACTAAGACATATAATTAATATAAGAGCATTCAATTCAATTAAACTCATGAATTACTATTTAACAATAAATTCTCACTTATGCAATCAAACCTTACTTATAATCATATACTGTTATAAGTCACATTCGTGAAATGTGCAAATGGATTAAGGAGAAAAATTCATATCATTATTTTTCATTATACAACAAAATAACCACTAAACACTACAAAAGTAAACAATTATCTACTGTATATTAACATTGCACACTCAAAACTAGTCAAATAATATATAAATCTTTCACCAATATCTGTAAAAAAGCTAGTCACATATTTTTTATATATAGATTTAATTTAGTTGTTTTGTTTTTATTTTTAAAACTAATAAAATTATAAAATAATAGCTCCATAATTTTTTTGGTACGAAAATGAGCTCCAATTTGAATGGCGTCGAATTTGATTTTGGTGTCTCAATTATGTTAAAAATAATAAGTTACTTATAAAGAAAAATTCTTTTGGTTTTTAAATACAAATTTTGAAAGACTAAAATGTTTTCTCAAGTCATTATTTACTTAAACAAACTATAAAATTATAGCTTTTAAATTATAAGGTATAGATTTTTTATTTAAAAAGCCAAAATCGAATTCAACCAAAATTTCAAATAGTAAAATCATAATAAATATATTTATTTTTAATAAAAATGTATATAATACCAAGAAGTGCCATTCATAATAAATAGTCTGAAAATATTTTTAAATTGATAAAAAATATTTTTAAATGCATTTTCATGTATATAAGTTTTTTTCAAATAATCTTTGTAGAACACAGTATTCTACGCATAATACAATGACACTTAACATGATAATTATCGTATAATAACAAAAATATTTTGTTTATTTATAAGAAACCGTTCAGTCTTCTTCTCTCGTATTGTCTGTCTCTGTTCTCTGACAATTTCTTAGTCTTTCTATGTTCCAATGTCTTCTACAAAGGTGGGTTTGCTTAAATTCCTAAACAGTGTTATTTATTTACCCGATTCACACTAAACCTTTTTGTTTTTTTTTTCTGTTTTTTTTTATCACTATCTGGTATTGTGTATCCTTGCTCTCTCAGGAGGATAACCGAGGTTCCTTTAGCTCAAAAAGAATTCGCAACGACGGTAAAAACCTAATCGTTGTAGTCTCACACTACAAGTACTTTCTTTTTCTTTATTGATGTATTTTTTTTTTATCTGGGTTGCAATAATGTTATGGTTTTGGTATTGTTTTTTGGCTATGTGAAAAAGAATTTGATCTACCCTTTTGTAGTCTGGGCCATATGGGTTTTAATCTATGGGTGAATATGTGTTTTTAATTAGGCATGCAATGTGATTAAACATGCCAGTGTATTTAGAGCTGTCTGTGGTTCTGAAAATAAGTGTATTTAGAGCTGTTTGTGGCTACAAGGTTGACACTTGAGGGTGGAAGTGTATAAGTTGAATTTAACTTACGAAAATTTTAAATCATTTTACCTCTTTGTCTTCTTCTTTTATGAATTCCTATTGAAAAATTGTATTCTTCTATAGAGATTCACTATCATAGGCTGTCTCAGAAAAGTTGTGCTTCTTATCATGTTATTCGTTTAGAGGTTGAGGGTAGTCAAGAGAAAACTAACCTGTGACCCTGTTGTTTTACTGATCGGGAGAGAAGCTGTTTATGTTTGAGGAATTTTTTTTGACGGGAGAGGTAAAAAAGGGAGAAACAAAATTCTCTTCCAAACAATATATAACGGGAAAACATTTGCAATAAGAGGGCTTGCATTTTTATTCGATGGTGTTTAAAGATTGCAATAACAATTACAATTTACAACTATAAACCAATTTATGTGGTTTGTTTTTTGGTTTAAACCATGAAATCCATGTTCGTTCATGCTAGTTAATTTGTTGCCATGGAGTGGACAGAGGATAGGAGAGACCTTACTTTTAGCTTATCTGTAGTGCATTAGAACTGCTTCTTTACGTAGATAACCTGATTCATAAGCCTACCTGTTTATCTTAATGCAGTGCTATAGTATATAAATTTTCAGAGGTTATGATGTTAATTGGTTGATTTTTCTTTTATGTAATCAGCTTCGCGAAAAGATGGAGACTGGACCTGTCCTAATTGTGGGAACTTAAACTTTTCTTTTAGAACTGTTTGCAATCAGGGACGTTGTGGTGCTCCAAGACCACCCCTAACTCCGGTGAGTGCAGGCTTGTTTAAGGTTGTCTTCATGTTCTCCCATTTTGTTGAATGACTAATTTTATTTGAAAAACTATCCAATGAGCAAATTTGTGTGCACTAGGTGTGTATGTGTGTACAAATTGACCCCAGGGGCCAAAATATAAAAAATAAAAACTTATTATATCTACCAGGCTTATTCTTGGTTATGATTAACTGATACTAAGTGAACAACGTGAATTAAAAGCTTTTATACTTTCTTTTTTGTTTATTATTGCCCGGTAAATTTAATTTTGATCAATGTTTTAATTGATTGGATGTGCAGCCTGCCCTAATTACAAGTCCATATAGAAACAATCATCCCTTCTACTATGGTGGATTTGCCATTCCTTCCCCATCATATAGAATGCCTGGGCAGTTTGGATCCTTGATACCACATCTTGGTATGAAGTATGATTATGGTCTGTATGCTACGCCTGGTGCACCATATGGTCCATTGCCCATGTTCCCACCTGGAAGCTTTGGAGGTACACTTCCTATAATTGTATCAGCTATTTCTTTTCAAGCAATGAATTTGTTTCTTATTGAGAAATTTGTTTGTGGACAACTTTGTTCCTTTATAGAGAACATTGCTTTATTATATGACAAAATTAGTTGAAATACTAAAGTTTAGTTTAATGTAATCAATGTTTAGCATTCTAGAAGAATGGAATACTGAGTAAGTAAGTTAATTGGTAGTAGATATTGATCCTCAAAAGATGAGGGAGACAATAATTATGTGATAACAAAGAAAAACTGTTAATGTTTCAGTAAGCAATAATAAACATTTAGCAATAATAAACATTTGCAAATTGAGGCAAGCTTCCATGAAATAATTACTTATTCTATGTTCCAGTTTAGATACACACATCTTACTTGTGGCACCGATTGTAGTTGAAAGGGGAAAGTGGAAACCTTAAAATTGCCAATTCATATTGAAGCGTGTTGTTGCATCATTCTTAGTGTATATTGAATTTTTTGTCATACTTAAGCACATTTAATTGAAATCAATATCAATACTATGATATGAAGCACTAAACACTGTAAGAAATGAAGCAGCTATGTATAGCCCACAAATTTTGTTGTGATATTGTGATAGGTAGAATGAGTAATTTGAATACTAAAATTATAATTAGTTTGAATGTTTAACTCTGTTAAAGTGCTGACTAAAATTGTTTACAACATTCTTATGTAATCATATTCAAGATTTTTATTTTATTCTCTCATACTTTAAAATGCCAATACTTAGGACGTGACTATGTTTTGATTACTCATTCAAAATTACTTATTCATTCTCTAATTTTTATTTTATCATCTTAAATTGATTGATAATATTATCGAGTTTTGAAATGTAGAATGTGTTTTGGTTCTAGTTCAAATCACAAAAATATCTGGTTCATTTTGGTTTTTAGTTCATTATGCATCAATGTCTTTTGTTTCGCAACTCTAGTTAGTCAAGTTACAAATGAATCAGGTATTGATGGCTATGGATATGGCTTTCAAAGTCCTCAATGGGCTGAATGTTTAGTAGCTGATCATTTTGCATCTCGAAAACGCCGAGGAGGTATTTTCAGGATCTATTACTACTTGATCATATTTATATACAATATTTGTGATGTCCTTGTTTTCCAACATTGAATTATTTGTTTAATCTATGAATACTTTAAAACTCTCAATGTTTTGAACAATATTACTAATTTTCTGGTTTGTGAAAAGTTGCAATCGGTGATTCTTGTTAACTTAGCTTATCATGGGGTCTTTGTTTTCCTCCTGTTTCATGTGTCAATTCATCTCAAGACTTATACGTGATTGTTTATATAGAGTTTGGCCTTTTGGTCCATACTAAACTGACAACTTTGATGATCTAATCTCTGTCATAACGCCTCTGACACAATTGAGCAGCTGAGGCAATCAGAGGATGTTTTATTTTGCATTTGTATGAAGTTTGTCCTAAGATTACATCTTAACAGTCTTAAAATGAAAAAAAAAATGTCTTTACAGGGCCAGATGGTTTATCTGAAGGGGACTGGATTTGTCCAAATTGTGAGAATGTTAACTTTGCCTTTAGAACCACTTGCAACATCAAACATTGTGGAGCTGCCAGACCCGTAAGTGTTTTTCATCTGTTGCAATTCTCAGATAAATCACCTTGTTGCATGAATCATGAATGGATATTGCACATACAGTTCTTTTTTTTTTAGATCAAGCTTTGATCTGCACTGCATTTACAAGCTTGAATACTTGTAATGGAACTGTTATATGGATAAACCATATCAAAACATGATTTCTAATAGTAATGTTTTCCCCTTCCAGTTTTACTTGTTAGTTTTGGTGAATTTTCTGCTGAACTCCTTAATTTTAATTCTGTAAACAGTCTTTATTGTATGTCACTTTGTCACGATGGATTTTAACATTACATGCTGGTCTGTTTCATGTTTTGTTGAAGAGCTCAAACAAACCAAGTTCAACAGTTATTCCTGAAGGTAGTTGGACTTGTGAAAAGTGCGGTAACCTCAACTATCCCTTTCGAAATGTATGCAACCGCAAAGACTGTAGAACTGATAAAAAGGTTTCTGTCTAGAGTCATCATGTAAATAGAGATTTCAGTGAATTTGTCTCCTTTTGTAAAGAACAGTTACTTTTGAATGAAGATGAAGTTGGATAGCACTAGCTTTATAAGGGATGATTTCCGTACAGATAATTTTGCCTTGATTATTGATTACAATTCTTTTTCTGTTCATTTAATATGATAGTTTAGGATACCAGAAGAGGTAGCATATGATGGCATGAAAATAATATTAGGGTTCTAAAAATTTTGTCTTTAATTGAATTCAGTAACGTTTTCTGGTCTTTTACAGAATTTGGTTATGGTTAGAAACTTATGTTTTAATCTTAAAGTAATTTTTTTATGTTGATACTTTGTTTTATTACTTTCTAAAGCCAGGTTATGAATTCTTTGAAAAAAAGTTGTCTGTTGAATTGGAAAATTAATAGATAATTGTCAATATCTTAACATCATCTTATACTTTTTCCTTATACTAATTTATTAGTGTTCAGGGAATACATATTATAAGCTAAATTGACCACAAAAAATTGCATTATGATAAGGGAAAAATAAAATTTTATTAGTATTGTGGTTGCATTCCATCCTCATAGGATCCGTGAATAAATCACATATTTGAAAGTGGAATTAACCTAAAACAACAATAATCCATCCTGGTTTTTAAAAGCATAAAAACTATGTTGTACTTTAACTCGTTTCAATACAAGGAAACTACCTAAGAAGTAAAAGATGCACGTTTCATTACAATTCTCAATGTCATTTTCAACAATCTTTTTACCATTTTAAGATTGATTTTAACATTACAATAAAACTTTTAAATAATGATGAGTGACTAAAAATATGTTTAAAAACCAATTTAGAAACTAATTTTATAATTAAAGACCAATCATTTTAGTAGTCAAAATTTTAATAACTAATAATAATGACAAGAAAACAATTTATAATAAAAATTATTTTAATTACCAATTTAAAAATTAATTCAAATTTTTGAAAACTATTTTAATTATCAATAACTAATTTTTAATTTATAAATTGATCATTATAATAATTAATTATTTTTTATAATTAAAATGCATTATTATTCAAAATAATTTATTGTAGGATAAGACTTCATAAGTGTAAGATAAATGTCTTCAAACTTAGCCCAAAATTTCATTTTCAATCATCTAAAATTTCAAATTTGATAGAAGAAATATAAAACTGAAATTTTAACCAACACAGAAAAAGTGGTCTAAGACTTTCGATTAACCATTAACATAGATGAAAAGTGTAACACAAATTAATCCCGGATGAAAAGGTATAACTTTTTTATATTTCCATTCCTCCTTCCCAATTAATAAGCTCTATAATATAAAGAATCAACCAACAGAATATTTTCATTAAAAGTTATAGAAATATTGCATCAAAATTCGGATTAAGGTGTTAGTAATATTTTATTTTGATTGAAATATTTTGGTTTATTATTATTTTTAATTACACAAATTCAGGTTTTCAAGTTTTAAGATTGTTTTGATCTTGTTAGATGAGTATTAAACATTGATTATTAGCATATGATGACATTCCATAATGACATAATTTTAACGTATAAAAGGCTTAATATTTGTTTTTAACATGCAAAATGGAAGAGTCGAGGAAGAAGAAAAAGGAAGAGTAATGGTAGAGGAATTCCAATCTCAACAAAGAATCGTATGGATCAACGCGGAGAGAAGATGCTTACACTTTCTTCAAAGCAAGACAAAGAGCGTTACCACTCTTCTTCAATCTAGGCTTTTGCACCAAACTAGACATATTTGTCTAGAATATTACGTAAATGGATAAATTTTGACCAAATATGAAGTCGTGGGGCCAAAGCGACTTCAAATGAAGAAGTCGTGTCCCCCTACACGATTTCACACTGTGCATTTGACCAGTGGTGAAGTCGTACATCCTGAAAACGACTTCTGAGTACAGTGTTGAAATCGTGATCCCCTGTACGACTTCAGTGTAGTAGGCAAAAATGCTACTGGTAATCAATTATGACACTTCTGTAATCGATTACCCATGTTTTAAGCGATTACAAGTTTGTTGTAATCGATTACCAATGTGTTGTGGGTGGTTTATGAAAATTATTTTGCAGTTTACATATTTTATGTATTGTTTGTGTTATACGAAAAAAGAAATTGTGGTTATTATTTAATGAATGGAGACAAATTTGAAAAAAAGAGAAAAAAAATATTAATAAGAAATATTAATAGTAATATATTAATAATCGATTTGATTACAATTGGGTAAGATTAAGAAATAACTAATGACGAAATAGACAATTTCTTCTATGATGACCTTCGTTGCAGCAATAAGAGCATTTTTTTTGGCTTATGTGGATTGGATTGATCCATTTCATTATGAATCCTATTTGTAGATGGTCTGATAAACAGAGCCTTTTACGGCTTTGTGGAATGCTTTGATAAATGGTTTTGCAGTCAATGGCTGTGCCAAGGAAGCATTGGAGGAGTTTGCAAGGATGATGGGAGAAGGGTTTAGACCAAATGAGGTAACTATGATTAGTGTACTATCTGCCTGCAACCATTGTGGTTTGGTGGAGGAAGGAAGAATATGGTTCAAAGAAATGGAGAGATTTGGAATTGTGCCTGAGATTGAGCATTATGGTTGTGTGGTTGAGCTTCTAGGAAGAGCTGGATGCTTGGATGAGGCTGAAAAATTAATTCAAACCATGCCTTATGATGCTAACGGGATAATACTGAGTTCTTTTCCCTTTGCTTGTGTTTACTTCAATGATGTATCGAGGGCAGAGAGAGTGCCTAAAGAGGTGGTGAAAATGGAGGAGGATGTTGCGGGAAACTATGTGATGTTGAGAAACATGTAGGCTACAGAGCAAAGGTGGATAGATGTGGAGGGTGTTAAACAAGTGAAGAAGAAAAGAGGAACAAGTAAAGAGGTTGCTTGCAGTGTTATTGAGGTGGATGGAAGCTTTAGAGAGTTTGTGGCTGGTGATTACTGGCATTCACATCTGGAGGTTATTCCGTTAACCTTGGCGCAGTTAAGCAAGCACATGAAAGTTGAAATAGTCTGTTGACAATGGAAACACAGAAAGCTGAAAGGAGAGGTCAAAAGGAAGTAAATGAAAACTGAAAGAGACACAATATGTGTATTTCTGTCCTTTCATAATTTGTTCTCCATTTAGAATCAGGCTGCTGACTCAAGGAAATGGTGTTCTGCAAGGAATTACTGAAGACAACCCGAAAGATATTAGGGAAACTTATTATATAAAGGGTTAAAAGGAAGGATGTTAGATTTATGAATCATAAAAATTAATAATTAATAATAAATAATAAACTCTTAACTTGAACAGTTTCTAATTTTCTTTAGAATAGAAAAGCAGAAGATATCTAAATGATAAGCATTAGCGACCACTGATTAATTACGTTAAACTAGTATTTGATTTTTCTTCTATACAATATCTTAAGTTTTTTTTTTCTCTTGATGGGATGAAAAGAGAAAGAAATAAAAATGATGAACGCGTTAATATGAACTGTAACCTTTTTACTTAATTGTTTTTAATTATTTTATTTAAGTTTTAATATTTTAATTTAATTTCTCAACAAATTAAAATATTATTTATGAATATAATTGACTCTCAATATGTCTGGATGGTGAGATGATAGACACATGAGATTCAAAATGTGATGCAGTGTGGAGGTTTAAATCTTCTTGAAATCATTATATTGAGACCTCTTAACCTAACCAACATATATATATATATATATATATATATATATATATTATTTATTTATTTATTTAAGAGAGCTTATAATAACCTCCGGAAGAAACATGCGGCAGAGGAAGATTTCTATCCTGGGAAGTACTTAGTGTCATTTCCCGCCAATTAGAACAGGTAGTGTTTTTTAATTTTTTTCCCGCCATTTCTTTTTCACCTTCCCTCTTTAATCTTTTATGACCTTTCGTACATTTCTATTTCTTCCTTCATGTCTTCTTCTCTTAGAATTGGTGCCCTAGAAAATCAACTTTTCCAGAACTCTAGTGCTTCTTGCCTTCGATAGTGTGTCTTCCTCCTTCCGGTGTGCCGTGCGTCTTCCAGGACTACGGTTGCCTTTTCGTTCCACCGATTCGGTATCCGTAGTCTTTGCTCAAGGATCCAACACCAGAGGTTTGGTGTCTCTTCGGTTAGTCTATTCTTCCTTCTCTCTCATTACTTCCGCAAGTATGTGAAAATGCGTAAACAAATTTCAAAATCAGTGTGGTGTATTAGGTTAAAAAATTGTATTTTATTTCAGGTTTTTGGAATTGATCCTTGAACTGCTATATTCTGTTTTTTGTTTTAGAAAAATAATTCATGAATTGCAGAAAACCTTGAACTGAAAGGCACGAATTTCGCATCTGATTTTGGCAATTGATGACCCAAAACATGAGAAATCGCACATTATTATTTTTTACTTGAAACTCCTTAATAGGGTTATAACGCCTCAATTGAATGAAATCTGAAATTTTAAATGTGTAACTACTGGATATTGGGTGAAGCAATCGGAAGGTAATGAATAGAGACACTTTCTTAGTTTTGTGTAGTTTGTATTTAGGTGATTTTATTTGATAGGTACGTTGGAATGGTGTGGAAATTGAAATAGGGGATGGACAAAGAGAGCAGCGATTGAGAATAAAATAAAAAATTAAAATGTTTTTAGTATCCTAAAACATAACATTTTTTCCTATCCTTTACCATCCATGACAAGGATATGAGCAACACTAACACAGTAAGTACTTAATTCAAAGTTTTAAGAGGTTCAACTATTTTTCACAAACAAAATATCTACTGATGTTAAGTGTGGTATTCTAGTGTAATCAGTGATTCATCAAAACTTTCCAACTGTGAATGTGATAGAGCATGAAAAGTTCTAACGATTCCAAGGGGTAGCAGGAAAGGCATAGAGGGAGAATAATATGTAGATACAATGTTTTAGTAACCAAAGGGACTGAGAGTATGCAGGTCTACTAAGGCAGCAAGTATGGTATAGCATGAGAAAATTCTCATCAATATCTTCACTTCCATTAAGGTAAATTTACTCTGTTTGTGAGTATAAAGAGTGAAGAGTATCTGCTATACTGTAGAATATGTGTGCTAGCTCATTAAATCAACTTTCTGCATTAAGATACACCAGAGTTTCAGTTAATCAAACAACATCGCATCTTCAGACCAGAAAATATATTTTTGTTGTTTCCTTTGAACATCTTGTAAATTCTAAAAATGAAACTTTCACTTTTATATTATTATTCAATAATGTACTACGTCCTGAACTATATTTAATTCATTTCATTAGACACTACGATCTCATGGAGGAATTATGGGGTCGAGCAACAGGTGGTAGTGTGTGCGCAACACGTCAAGAACAACGTCAACACCAGCAACAAAAGTTAGAGGTTGATCTTAATTATCAAATGGAGTACATACCAGACTCACCTTTCTATGAAAGAGGTACTTATTCGACTTCACCATCACCATCAGGTATGGATGAGCATAGTCCTGGGCCTACTCAACCTGTGACATCTATTCCATCGTGTGAGACTTCGACATCACGAGGCTCAAAACGAAAAGCACCAATGGTTGATTTGACGGACTCCCAATTTGAGAAGCTCATTACAAAACTAGACGAGTTAATGAATGTTCTGAGATCGAGTAACTCTCATTTTGAAAAAATATCATCCATAATGGAACGACAGGTAAGTGCCATTGAGGAGCAAAATTATATTATGCGTCGCACGTCAACTTTCCAATACTCAGAAAGTGACGTATGGGAGATGCTAGCTGGCATGAACATACAAGAAGAATCTATTATGGAACATTATTATGATTTTCTCTGCACAAATCCTGTCTATACCAAACGGCTGATGGGTTTGCCTCCAAATCTTCGTTGGAATAAGCTAATTAAGATGATGATGGGGAGTGTTTGACCCTTTTGTTTATAATTCATTACTATGTTTGTTTTATTCATGTATGAAACACTTTTATCGCTTACTATGTTAATGACTTTAATTACACCATATTTGCATAATCTTTTCATATTTAATTTCTTCTTTCATCTTAATATATTGGAGTATAAATTTTTAAGTTATTAACAGCATAAATATTTAAAATAATAATTTATTCATATAGTGTTACGACTTTTTGTATTAACTTCTATCCCATACAAGATGTATTGTGGAAATAATAGTATAAATGAATGGTTTTATTTTGATTGATAATGAATCATATTTTCTATTAACTTCTACCTCATACAAGATGTATTGTGGAAATAATAGTATAAATGAATGATTTTATATTGTATCTTGTAATGTATATATTTGTCTTATATTATGTCATATTTTGAGTTAACTTTATTAATTATATGATAAAAATTCTTTAATTTTTTTGAGTTTTAATATTGAAGAGCAAAATATTTAATTTTTTATACCAAATATATTGTATTCTTTATTTAATTCAATTAATATTTTATTAAAATTTTATTCATAAAAAAAATTTTAAAATAATTTTGGCTTGTTTAAATATCATTTTATATTATTTTTAATATTAAGTCCAATTTGATAATCTTATTTTTTAATCTATTAAAACATTTTTTAATTTATCAGTTAAGTTCGTTACAAACTTTTCTTCTAAATTTTTTAAAAGAAATAACACAAACTTCACTTTAAATATATGCACTTGATATCCCTAAAATCAATCCTTACCAAAAAAAAAAACACACTTTAAAGTGATTGAGGGTGACATCTTACCGAAACATCAGTTTTTAAGAAGAATTAATTATAAATCCGATTGATTAAAGACAAAATATAATTACTTTTAATATACATTAATTGCTTAAAAGATCGAATTTTTATTGATTTTAGTATTAGTTAACTTCTCAGTTTAACCTTTGGATCTTCAAAATATCAGCTATACAGTTAACTTCGACCCATAATGGAAACAGTTTATAAAGATACATGTAATTGAGAGTGGTTTCAACTTCCTCATGTTTTGTATAACGTTTTTTTCAATCAAAGATATATATATATATATATATATATATATATATATATATATATATATATATATATATATATATATATATAACTACCCCTTTAAAGAATTTACTTCCTTTCAATTTTGCCGTTTTTAGAAAATACGTTCCTTGCTATGTGAGTGGCAAATAAGTTGAAGTGTAATATTCTTTTATGAAACCTTTCACTATTGATTCTTCAACGTAGAATCAAAACATGAATGCAGATGGATTAATATTATAATCTGCATTATTTAAACAAGTTATCTTCTGCTTTAAGCATGGTGGAAAGCTATTCCAAGCCAAGAATCACACAATAATAAACAAACAATTCATAATATATTATTAGCTTTGAAGTTTACAGAGAAAGTCATACTTTGCTTTCACAACAAAGTTAAGAGATACCATTAACCCACGCCACCATTTTCTAAGTTAATCTTTCTTTACAGCTTTTTTCTTAATTCTCAACAACAATAACAATTATGGCGATGAGCTTCATGACAGGAAAAGGTTCTTCATTCATTTTTTCCATTTCATATATATATATATATATATATATATATATAGTAATACTCGTCATATACTAATAAATGCTGCATTTTTATTTTGCATCTCAGGTCTATCAACCACCCAGTTGTTGAACTTGGTGGTGAATACACTGTATGATAAATTTGTTGAGAAGGATATCAAAGGATTTGATGGATTCAATGTTGGTATTCTTGATACCTTCAAGTAAGCAGTTCAATTCCAATGATAATGCTATCTTCTATAATAGTTTGTTTCCTTGGAATGATAATGAAGATGATGAAAAATAGTTTTTACATAAACATTTATAGAAAGAAAAAAAAAACAGAAATTGACCAACTTTTTCCATGAATTGAGAGTGGTCAATATATGAATTAAATTAATTTTTTTTGACAAAATTAAAACTATTTAGCTTATTTAAAATTAAACTTGCACGAGCTATTTTGTTTTTATTCTAAGTGTTTAGAAATAAATGTATTTTGGAAGGGATATAGAAGTTATCATCTGCATAACGTCTTGTATCTATAATTGCGAAATTATTTTCAATTGATTTTTTCATTGAGAAACATATAGAAAGGTGACTAAAATTTCAGGACGAAAAATGAAAATATAATGCATCGCATTTGTTAAGCATTCTTGTTCTACATTCTGTGGAAATTAAAGGTTGTTGATATTAATTATCTCATATTTTGGTAATAAATTCAATGCAGCACTATCAACATGGCCTTACCCGGCAAGCATTTTGTTGCACCTTCATATAAGGATGTAAAGGTTGGTTATTTCCTTTGCATGCACGTCTTTATATTCTAAGCCAAGACATATAGTTTAACTTTGCTCTAATTGACCTATAATATAAACTTATCTCAAGACAAAATCAAAATTAACTTTGCTCTCCAAGATCATGTAAACACGTAGAGTTTTGAAAGAAAAATTAATTTCTTCATATAAGATCATGTCACGATTAAGAATGACAACGGGTCGGATCGGACACGAATAGTGTTTATCCGCTACTCGACCCACACAAAAAAGTTCACCCGCTATATGTGCATATCCAGATATTTTAAAATTTGTGGATATCAAGTATACCAACAAATATTTAGAAAAATATATTTTTATAAATTTTTAAATAAAATTATAAAATATATATATATATATATATAATATAAATTAAGTTAAATATAAAATAAATTTTAATTTTAATTAAATTTAACATGATAAAATATAAGTTAATTTTAATTTTAATTAAATTTAACTTAATAAAATATAATTTTTTGTGTGGGAGTAGCATATACCTGCGGGTACAAATATATATATATAATATTCATATCTGATCCGTTTATAAGCGGATATTAAAATAATTGTAACCGTGAGTAATAAATATCCACAAGTACCAACTATTTGTCGCGGATTTTATCTGCAGGTATCAACGAACACAAATTTTTTTACCATACCTAATCAGGACCAATAGAGATGGAAAAACTAAACCTTTAGATATTACATCTTCAAAGTATAACATGAAACATATTAGATTATGAACATCGAACTATAATACAATTATATATTAAGTTCATGGAAAATATAATTTGTTAATTAATGAACACATTTACATTTAGAAAATAAGGTGTTATCTTTTTGTTCCATCAAGATTTGATATGTTATTGTAATGGTTTAAGCCACAATAAGTCAAATATTCAATATAAAAGAACATTACGGGGACAATGTATCTAACTTTGAATTTAGATAGAATGCATACTTAAATAGTTTCATAGTAATTTATAATTGGGTTAAATATGTTTTTAGTTTCTAAACTATCAAACAAATTTGTTTTTAATCCTTCTTTCAAAGTAAGGTACATTTTAGTCCTCCTCCTTAAGGAAAGCTTAATTTTTGGTCTTCCAAAACTAACACCGTTAAAAACCAGTTGATATGGCTAACGGTGACGTGCCACGTCATTTTTTTTCTGACACAAGTTAATCTTTCTCAACTCTTCTCCCTCCCTGTCCTTCCGACTCTACCACAACCACCTCCGACGCTACCTCGAACACCTCCGGCGCCACCATCAACCGCAAAACCATCATGCGCAACCACCCTCCACCACGCTCACCTCCATGGACACCATAAAACCTCCATCTCCAGTGCCCAGAAATCCCCCAAATCGCATATCAGTTCATCTCCTTCCACCACCATAGAGACCCAAATCAGAAGACTAAAACCACCCAAACCTTCATCGCGATCTCTTCCATCATTAACCAATTTGCAAAAGAATCGCAAACCTGCAAACATAAACTGGATCGAACCATCATACTCATTGCGCATCATCAACACAGAAACAAAACCACTAAAATCGCCAATCAACCCTTCTCTCTATCGCGAAACCCATGGAACAACAATCGTGAATCGCATACCACTGTGTCTTCTCCTCCTTCGTCAATCACACCAACCTGCATCAAAAATCAGAACCAAAAAACCTAACCACAAACTTCGCATAGCCATGGAAAACCCAGAAACCACCCATCGCAAAGGTTTCCTCGCATAATCTTGAAATCCACCGGCGACGCCTTGGGACAAGTCGAAGGACCATCGTGGCTCAGTTGAGAGAGTGAATGTCACACATCTTTAATGTCACTAGTGGCGTCTTCGGCTAGCGGTGGTTGGGGTGCCAAGGCGTTAGGGCTTGCGATCGGGAGAGGTCAGTTCGCCGTGAAGCGTGCGGGTTCTTTCGTTGGAGGCACCGACGACGGCTGGCCTCGTCGGTGGCCGGGAGAACGCATCCCGTTGAGTGAGGGTGTTTTTCTCTCGCGCACAAGAAGAAGACACAAAAGGAGGGCTTTCGCGATCGCTGGCGATGAGCGGCGTCGCCAGAGACGCCTTTGGCCGACCAAAGGGGGGTTCTGGCTCGATGGGTGCTGGCTCGGTGGGTGCTGCTGGTCTCACGAAGAAAGAAGAGGGTGTTTTGCCCAGGGACAAAGAAAGGCAACTAACGTCAAGGAGAAGCTGACGTTTGCATTGAAAAATTCCAACGTGGTAAGAAAAGATGTCATCACACGTGGCCAGACGTTAGACACATCAGCTTTTTTTTAACATCGTTGATTTTGAAGGACCAAAAATTAAGTTTCCTTAAAGAGGAGGACTAAAATGTACCTTACTTTAAAAGAGATACTAAACTCAAATTCGCTTAATAGTTTAGGGACTGAAAACATATTTAATCCTTTATAATTTATTATTGTATTAGATTAGGCCTTTTCACACTGGTTTTACAAACCAATATATGTCATGGTAGTAGATTACAAAATCTTTTTACATTGGTTACTAGCTACCAAAACCAATATAAAAAGTATCTTCAACATTTTACTGTAATGTTTGTCTTCCTTTAAGCACCTACCAGAGTATCTCTATATTTGAAAAACATGTCTTATATGTAAAATATAATCAGGATTGATTATTTTACATTAATTGTAGAGCCATATTTGTTACTAACTAGGACAAAAAAGTGTCAATGGGTATAACTATTTTTAGATTTAATGTAAGGTGTCATTTTGTCAAATATAAAGGATAGCATACAAATAAATCGAATGAAAATCTGAATATTTTTTCGAAAAATATATGAATAAAAGTTTATATTCATTAAATGTAATAAAACACGTTAATTTTAATAAAAAATTTATGTTTTTATTATAAACAAAAAACAACTTGACGTCGACAGCAGGGTTCGAACCTGCGCGGGCGAAGCCCAGAAGATTTCAAGTCTGTCTCCTTAACCACTCGGACATATCGACCATTTGTGAAACGGAAAGCTTACTTTGTTAAATGAAACAAAACTTTAGAAAGCTTATGCATACCATACTTTATTTATCTTTTTGTCTATGCTTATAAATTGTCAAAGGTCATTTTAACATAGAGAACGTATGCAGAAAAAGGTGATTTTTCTCTATGCATTCTATTAACATTAAAGAATATATTTATAATTGAGTATAATACAGTGAATTATCTTCTTAACCACCAAAGTTGATGTTAAGCATACTATTTAAGAAATGGAAGGACAGATTTACTTTTTTTTCATTTTTAATATTTTTATCCATTATATTTATTTTATATAAAACAACTCTTGAATATAAAATATACAAATTATTATAATGAAACTAACACATGATATATAACACATGCATTTTATTTAAACTTTGGCATAAGTTAAACTTTTTAGCTGCTCATAAACTCTTCTTTTTGTCAGGAATTGTTCGAACAATGGAAAGAAATTGATACAGAAGAGAAGAGAAAGAAGTTCATTAAGTTCATCATCGAGAAAGTGAATATAAACAAAGTAGATGAGTCTATGTTAATCACCGCAATAATGGCACCACCAGCAGCCATGATGGCTAAAAAAACAGGACAAATAGTGCCTCAACTTGCACTCATGAATGCAATACCTGATGCTGTATTTGTGCCCTCAGCTACAATTTTGGCTTTAATTGCTGTCAAGATCATAAGATTAACCTTCATCAGAAAGAGAACATCCAAGAATACAGTCTCATATATTACTGAGATAGAGGAAGAACCTCAAATTAAAACTAAACAACAACCTCAAATTCCAACTACACCTGAAACTAAAGTAGAAGAGCCTCAAACTGAACAACAACCTCAAACTCCAACTACACCTGAAACTGAAGTAGAAGAACCTCAAACTGAACAACAACCTCAAACTCCAACTACACCTGAAACTAAAGTAGAAGAACCTCAAACTGAACAACAGCCTCAAACTCCAACTACATCTGAAACTAAAGTAGAAGAACATGAAATTGAATCTGAACAAGAATCTCAAACTCCAACTACACCTAAAATTGAAAGTATACAAGAACCTCTAACTACATTTGAAACTAAAATAGAAGAAGAGTCTCAAACTACAGCTACACCTGAAACTTTGAAAGAACCTCAAAGTGGAACTGAAATAAAAAAGGAACTTCAATCTCAAACTACAAATGTGCCAGAAACTGCAATACAAGGACCTCAAATTCCAGTCCAACAAAAACCACACTTTATAACTGGTCATGTCCACAAAGACAACACCACTTGTTTCTTATGTAATGAATACCACATTTATTGAGTAACATTCAAATATCTTTTCTTCCATAAACACAAATAAGTTATTTAGTATTAAAATTTCATATTATAAGATAGGGAGAGAGTTTTTTTTTTTTTTATAGATTTATAGTTAGTTCTTCATAATTGTTTTAATGTTTAAGTTTATTTTTTTAGTGTTGTTATCATATGTTAAAGATAATTTAGAAATTTTGGTCATTTAAATGATAATTTGTTCCAAATTAAAGTTGAGTTGATTTCTTTTATCTAAGTTTTTGATAGTTATTAAATTGTGTGAATGTGTGGTTTAGTTTACATTGCAATCTCTATGGTCTTTTGATAGTATTTTTTATCATTATGTAGATTAATAAGTTGTGAACTGAATATATGATTGTTATTTAGGTGAGGAGCTAATTGCGAGGATGAAGGAAGAAATGAAGGACTAATGCTATATCACCGAAGAGGATTAATGTCAGCAATGAAAAGGAAGTTGGAAACCTTGTTTGGATACATAATTTAATGGTGCTTGAAACAAGGTAAAAAGTTGTGCCCTGGACAATGCTTGAGCATATGATTTGCAATTGTATGGCATTTGGTTAGCAAGAACACTAATATGCCGTGAAAGAGTAAGGTCAGAACAACATAGGAATGAAGGTAGCCTAGCACTCTTTTTTGCAAAGGGTAATCATAGGCATCATAGAAACATTAATGAAGATAGTTTTTTCTTCCTTCTCTTTTCATGAATAGCTAAATTTATATAATGTAGTTTAAATAGATAATTATATGATGTAAAAAATGGTAAATGTAATTAGTGTGCTTGTATTTTGATACTTCTCAATGATAATTATGTCTTATCACTTTACCCTCTATATGTGATATTTTTTTAGTTTCTTTAATATATGAATTTTGACCTTTATTGTACAAGAAATTGTCACTATAGTTATATTTTAACGTGACTCAAAGTTTTAGAAACTTAAAAATGAAGGTTTTTATTTAAAATTAATTTTTCAAGTTTTTTAATATAAAATTATCTATTAAATTATCATAATTAATTTTATTTAACTTTTGTTTTTCAATTCCAACTCCTGTTTATAACTTATTAATACAAATTGCATTTTCATTATTTATCAAAAGGTTAAATAAATAGTTATGCAATTCAATCCGTACAAAAAAATTTAGTTGTTATAAAAATATATATTTAGAAAAACTCTCAAGACCCATAAATTAAAAAATAGTGAAAAACAAAACAGACAAAAAAAGCATGTCTCTAATCCTAATACAAATTCAACAATGTAATACAAATAGAAACAAAAATATATTAACTAGAATTGAAGATAAAAATATTGATAGACACAAACAACATGAAATTAAAAAAAAAAATGTCAAAACTCTCAAATAAAGAGCTCTATAATAAGATAAAGCAATAAGAGACAATAAATAAAATCAATAATCAGTAAATGAGAAGTTACATACAAATAAAATCAAAATTGATTATAAGAGAATAAAGATAATTAATTATCTCTTTTTCCTAAATTACAAAATTATAATTTATTAAAAAATATGTTTTAATTTATTAAATGTCATTTTTAGTATCAATAAAAATTAAGAGATAATGATAATAATTTAATTAAATTTATTTTCAAACATAAAATTATAATTAATTGTATAGAGGCACATTAATACTGAAAAAAAAATTGGGGCATTTTGTTTCTTAAACATAATTTTATAATTAAGTTAATAGAGATATATTAGTATTTGAAAAAATTGAGACTTTTTTTTTCTTGAACATAATTTTATAATTAATTTAACAAAAAATATTAATACTAAAAAAATTGAGAGCTTTTTTTAAGACCTGAAACAAATATTTTACTTGCTTCACTTTTAAGGAGACTCTGGTTGTAATTCAGTGTTTATAAATGTAAAAAAATTAAAAAAATATATTTTAGTAATCCTCTTTAAAACTTTTATAATTATTATTATTATTTAGGTCCCAAAAACATTATCCTAAGTCAATATATTAAGAGTATATTCAGTTTGCTTATTGTTGGTCAAAAAGAAATATTATTTCACAGTAGATTCTATAAATATAAATTGTTTAAAACTATAAAAAAAAACACATTTCTTCAGTTCTAAACCAGTTATGTTTGTGAGATTCATATCAAAATAATGATTTTTTTTATAAATAACTCTCTTAAAAGTATTTTAAGAGAGAAAATAAATTAAATTTAGATATTTAGATTAAGTTTAGAAATAAAATAATAATAAATAATTTAAATATAAGAACTAAAATAACATCATGTTTACATTACCAAAGTTATTCCTAGTTATCAATTACTTTCCTGGTTCCAAAATAATTATATTTTATGATTATGACAATAATGAAAAAATATTTAATTAATATAAATTTAATAGGAAAAATACCTCAAGCTTTTCAAATATTCTTGCATTCTTTTTCAATAATTATGTAATAGTTAATTTTATAAGAAGAAATAGCAATTTTAAAAAAAATTAAAAAAAGTAAAAAAAATCTATTTATCATTTTAGTGGAATAAAATTAATTTTTAAAATGAGTCCAATTTTATATTGCAAATTTAAAGTGAGAATTATATATAATTGTAGTAGTGTCAGCTAAAGAAATAATATTTTAGTGATGTGGGCTAAAAGAATATATTTTCTTTCAAATTTAAATATGTGAAGAACTGAAAGGATGCCCTCTTCATTAATCTGCTGGTTTAATGTGTAATAAAAGAAGACAAGTCAAACCCTTCATGAAAGAGGATGTCTCTGTTTTAGAATTGTAATGTGACTCTTTAAGAATAGTGCAGAGCATTTCATATATCTAAGGTTACCAATGTAATTCATATTGAATTATGCACAAGATGAAACTGATTCCAAAGCATAAAATACATAATGAATGGATATATAGCACTTATGCCCCTCAAGAAGAAGTTTTGTCTATGTTCAGTGAAAATTTTCAATCCTATTTTGTAGATTTATATAATCTCTGTCCCTTTTATTTTCTTTCCTGTCTTTTTTTAATCCAATGCTACTATGACTCATCTTTTTATTCCTTTATGTATATAGGATGAATAATTGGATTTCTAAGTAATGAATGAATTGGTTGAAAAAAAAATGAAAAGTTTACACCTTTTAACAGACTTCTATCAATTAAAATTTATTATTTTAAATTATAAAAATAAAAGAGGTTCATTAAGGTATGTGATTATTATCTTTTTTATATTTTAAATAAAATAAAAAAGTACTCCTCAAATGTACTCCTTACATTTTTCAAAAAATAACTGGTAAATCATCTTCAGAATAGATCATACTAATCTAATGCTGTGTTTATGTTGTTTACTATCTTCGGCCACATCAACAACCAATGTGCAATTTACACACTCAGTAGAAAAATTTATTTAATTTACACACTAAGTCTTAATACAATAACAATTCAGCATGTTTTATCTTCTGTATAGAATCATCACTTAAACAAAACACATGAAACAAAATAAAGAAACTGAGGAGAAAAAGAATAGAAAGAACACAATCACCTGTGTCAACAACATAACAGCATATGTAGTGACTCATGGGATACAAAAGGGAGAAAAGACTATTACTGACTCAATAATGCCCAAGCAAATCAAGAAAAAATTGCCCAAATCAACAATTCTCCGATAATTATAAACACAAGCTTTCTTTGTACACAGAGCATGCTACCTTTTTACGTCATGTACAATTGAACTCATTTGTTGATGTAAGAACTCATTTTGATGTGAGAAAACTTACATCCGACAAAACTACCATTTACAGGTTATGATTGATAAGTTCTGAGCTCCTGTAGTTGTCTAAAGAAACAAATAATCAGTTCATTTAGATTCAACTTCAGCCGACTATCTCCGCTTCCAACCCTTTGAACCAATTTTCCTTCTGCCCCTCCTTTTGCTCCTGCGAAGATTTGAGTTCGATGCAGAACCAACTTGCAAAGCAGAGACCGCATTCTCAGGGGACATGGATTTATGCTCTTCAACCGATTCCTTGGTTTTCTCCATAAATTGATTTCTACCACTCTCAAAATCATGCAACTCTTCTTTAGCTGCCTGATTTTGTATAAGAATTCCATACTCGGTCTGCATGCAAAGGATATTTGACAAAGTTATAATTCAAATTTACAATGTCTATCATGATCCTTAAACATACAGATAGATATGGAACAAAGTTTACAATTCAAACATAACCTCAGCAGATAGATTGTTTGGTCCATGACTAATATTAAGTTATCAGCTCAAAATTTCAAGTCACGGTACATATAAAAGAACACAGTAAAGAGACAAAACAAAGTACTCGCAAGAAGCACTTCCAAACGAGGGATGATAACCCGTCATCACATGGCAACTAGGGCTAGGGGATATGCCAATTTTTAGAAACCTAAAATATGAGAGGGCATGTCAAGAGTTATTATTACATTAAAATATTTTACTATACAGAGGCATAAGAAAAATTTAAATTCAAGTCTCAAGGACATTCATCTAAACATTATGTACATCTCAATTTTCTAGGTGAACTACATAAGAAGAAATGGGAACAAAGATAAAGGACTACAGAAGTTCAATGGCATCTAAGTTCTTCTGAACAACTTCTGTCCTGTAACAGAAACTAAACAAAACCAGCAGCCTGGTGTAAGCATTGGGCAACTCACTTGCCACAACAACAAACAATGCCCTATATCAAGCGTAACCACAAATTAATGCAAGCAAAATAGAAAACACAATAACATACAAGTTGAAATTACATTTGCCTAGGGAAAAAAAAAAACTTACATTATCCGGGAGAAACTCATGCTGGGGCATATTGGTGGTTTCAATAAAGGGAGTTGTCATGGCCCGGGTTGGTAATGTACTTTGATTCAAAAATAGATCTTCTTTGTTTAACTCAGATTTATACGGTGATGAAGCACGAACAAATCTAACAGGAAATGTGTTGTCATTACAAATTAAAGAACTAGAATTATGACCAGAATGATGAAGTCCATCAGATGGTCCAGTCATGCCCAACTGAGTTACAGAACAGAATTTTCCTGGATTTTCTCTAACAACATTATCAATTCGAGTTTTCAATTTCCCAACATGTGACTGTAGCTCTTCAATCCTTTTAATGACATCAATTATAGTTTTATCATTATCTTCCAGATCAGCAGTAGACAATGTATCATTAAACTTGAACTCCTCAGTAAAATCTGCATTATAAAACGAAACAGAATTAAAATTTCAGTCATAAAAAGTGGAAACAAATAACAGTTGATTAAAATCTGTTCCACAAAATGGTCATACTCATGCCAATGGATACACGTAAAAAATCCTTTGTATGTAATTCTTTGTACATTCACAATTTAATGACATGAATTTTTTTCATTAAAACAAATGAATATCAAATACAGCATTTATGTAATTACTGTCACTCACTCAAGGTATCACCACAAGAATCTTCCACACAAGTGCCCTGGTTTTTGTTCTCTGGAAATTGACAGAAAAGGGAGAAAAAGATTAGGAAGAGCATCACATTAGCAAAAAATACAACAACTAACCGAGAAATGCCATACCATAGTAAGAGAATATACTGTGCTTAGAGATGTATGATGATAAATCATGTTCTTCAGTTTTGTTCCTTTTCTTTCTCTTCATAACTTTATTTCTGCCAATGCCATCGTATATAGGTACTGACTTCACATTAAGATCATCAATAGTGAACTTTGAAAACTCGAGCTGCTTTCTATGATCATATGCTGCAAGCTCTTTATCATATTTCAGTGCCAGAGTGTTAAGTTTCTTCACTTGCAATTCTAGCCACTTACAGCGCCACTTAACAGGGTGAATGAAGCTCCTCCAATGCCACGTTCTCGCTTTGTTCTTTCTGAAAGGATTAATATAGTAAATTGTTAAACACAAGCAATTGATATTATAATTTCTAATCAAACACAGAGCAGCCAAAGCATAAGTAATGCTGAAACAAAAATAAGACACATCACAACTTTAGTCATGTCAACAAAAAAAAAGATAACGTCAAGTTGTTTATTTTAAGCAGACTATATCACATAGTACTAGTATAAAAAAGGGAAATAAAAGCAGATGATACTTCTTTAATATCTACCCACAAAATAACCTTGAAAAGAAACTTTTATTAGGTCAAAGGGACAGAAATCGATAGCAAAAACTATTGGTTGGTAATACTGTAATGCAAATTCCTTCTATGCATGGTTAGTTTTTTTCCCCTTCTTTTTGTATGTTCAAATATGTTTCATTGTTTTTGTCAGACACGACAATAATATACTGGAAACTGAGTCAGAAACATACCTAGATAAAGAAGTCTTACTTTGATCACCATCACACATTGGCAGCGATTCTATTTCCGTGTTGGTGAACGCCGAGCACGAGGCATCCTCTGTACCAGAATCTGTATCACCAAAAGAACTGGAACTGGAACATTCAGAATCAGTGGCTTCGTCACAAGCATCTTCCACTGCCTTGCCACCAAAAGTTCCGCTTCCACTCCCAACTATATTAACCTGCACATCCTCCTCGCTTGCACCGGACTTAGGAATATTCTCAATGATCTGGCAGCTAGAACGAGGCTGCTGAATCATCTTTTGCTCTTTTGATTCTGAAAATGCCGAGAAAGGAACTTTTCCATTCTCCATTTTCAGAGCATCTTCTTCAGGCCTCGCATTGCAAGTACTCATTTTTTTCCAAATCATTCAACCTTCCCTATTCAGAGATGAGAGAAAAACCCAGACCACAATGTCAAGATTGGAACCGGAAGCATGTTAAATCCCCCACCCAATTTCAATCAACTCACTCCACAAACCCCTACTAAGAAATTGAACGCCCCCCCAGTTGTGAAAATATAAAAAATCTTGAAAGAAAACACGGAAAGCATATACAAAAGTAGTGAAATTCAATCGTTATAGAACTAGGTTAATAGAAGAACGAGTCTTACCTGAAAAGGGGTTGTTAGGATCCACGAAAAATTAACGCACCGAGCAAAGAATCGATAATCACACCAGAAAGACAGTGACAGAAAAAAAGACTTACAACAGAAGAGAGATGAATTTTGGTTGGTGGATTAGAATTGGGATTTTGGAAGAAAGCTTATTTATTTGGTGGTGCAGAACACACAATCCAAATGGAACATATTCTGCGTTTGTTAAGCTTTTGCATATGTATATGAATTTTATTTTCTTTCTGCGTTTCTCTGCTATAATATTAATATCCTCTCTAATTATTTATCTATTATATATAAGAATAGCATTATTAGTCGTGTTTGACCGTTATTAATTTCTATTAGATATTTTATGATTCTGATATTAAATGATTGATATATAAAAGTTTATATATTATTATATATAAAAGTAAACATCAAACTCCTTTAAGAATAAAATGTTTGTCATATTGAATAAATAATATGATTTGTAAATCTTCTAAACGTATTTTTGAATTATATTTACATACACATATAACTTAAATATACACAATAATTTTAAATTTTTGGGAAATATTCTTTTGTACTAATATTATTTTCTTAAAAAATTAAACATAATAATAAATAAATTTTATGGACTTTTAAAATAAATAAATAAATAATTTTCACATCAACAATTAGGTTCAGGAATGGAGTAATACATTTTGTTTGCATGATGAATGAGTGATCATTAATCATAAATATTGTTGTAATTAACAAATTAAAAGATAAGTATGTTTTTCTAATAAATAAGAAAATAGTTTATTTAGGTGGTCATATGATTTAAGTTTTTATTTTATTTTACTGTTTTTATTGTTTTTGAATGTGAGATACTTTTTTTACCTTTTGTTACCCTTGTTTACCGTGTGAAATTTTGATAACAATTTCAATATTTTTAAAAAGTGGCAAAAGTATTAGTAAATATAAAGTTAATCTTAAGTTATCTTTTAACAGATACGAAATTAATTTTTAATAAATTAGTTTTTATAAAAATTATATAAAGAGTTAATCAAATAAAATAATAAATGTAATAAAAGATGACAAAGATAAATAAAATAAACAATAAATTAGATAACAAATTTTAAATAAATAAAGAAATAAAATTTAAAAAAAATAAAAAGGTTTATAAAAAATAATAAAGAAAACATGTTATTTAAATATTATTATTCAATTTATTATTATCTTTAATTTTATTAATCAATTAAAATCTTGATTAATTTGTTGTCGTTTTCACTGTTAATTAAAGTATATTATCAATTAAAAAAAATTTGTAGACTAATCATACTAAATTTAGCTAAAGTATATTCTTAATTAATTTCTGTTATAATAAAATGAAAGTTTCTAACTTTAATCAAATTAAAATTGAAAACTCTTTGATGTAAAACACATGGATTTTAAAAGTAAAATAGTTTTGAGATTTTTGTTTTTGTTTAGAAATTAGTATTCTTGAATATATATATTTTTGTTAGAACATAATTGCTAGGTTATTTTTTTTATTTTTTATTTTTGTCTAGGGGGAAATAGTCTTTTACCTTTATTTAATTGGTGTAGAAATTAATTAAAGAGATGCAGAAAGAAAATACATGCAAATTAAATAATCTGGATATTTAATAAAAGAGTTAAATATGTTTTTAGTCCCTAAACTATTGGCCATTTCTGGTTTTCGTCCCTCTTCCAAAGTAAGGTACACTTTAGTCCTCATACTTCTCGAAACTTTGGTTTTAGTCCTCCAAAACTAACACCGTGAAAAATATGCTGACGTGGCTAACGGTTGACTGACACAGTTCTTTTTTTTTTTTCCAAAGTTTATCAGCTTTTCTTCCTTTCTCTCTCCCTCGTCTCTTCCTTCAATTTCAAAACACAAAACAATAAAATCTTCCGGTCAAGCTTTTCTCTCGTCGGCGTTGTCTTCGCTATCGGAATTAGCATCAGCGGCGTGGGCAACGGACTCAGCACCCAAAACATCCACGTCATGGGCACCACAACCAGTATCCAACTCATCTTCGGTACCATGGAGACTCACAGACGAGTCCTTGAAAACCACAAGAGCTTCCCGAAAGCAGACATTTTGAACAAGACCCATTATCATGGTAGTGTAGGAGACACAACCTTTGTCAGGCATTCTGTCAAACAGTTTGTGGGCATTGTCCAATTGACCAGCTTTGACATACCCACGAACCATAATGTTACAGGAGACAGGATCCAACGTGGGACAAAACTCAAACAGAATTTGGGCATCATTAATGGAACCGCGTTTTGCGTACATGTTGATCAAACTGTTTTGAATGAAAGTATTTGAGTGGAGTCCGAGTTTTAATGCTAGAGAATGGAATTGGCGGCCCTGAACGGAGGAGGAAAAGCATTTGAGTGCGGAAACCAATGCAAGCTCGCACTCGTAGTGATTCTGGTGAAGCCTCGCATTGCAGAAAATGCGAAAGAAGTATTGTGGGTCCTGCACCTGTGGAGGGGCTTTGGAGGAAGTTGAAACGGAAAACCATCCTGATCTTTGTGTTTTGAAATTGAAGGAAGAGACGAGGGAGAGAGAAAGGAAGAAAAGCTGATAAACTCTGGAAAAAAAAAAAAAGAACTGTGTCAGTCAACCGTTAGCCACGTCAGCATATTTTTCACGGTGTTAGTTTTGGAGGACTAAAACCAAAGTTTCGAGAAGTATGAGGACTAAAGTGTACCTTACTTTGAAAGAGGGACAAAAATAAAAAATGACCAATAGTTTAGGGACCAAAAACATATTTAACCCTTAATAAAATGATATTATGTAAATCTTTTAGAAGATTTAGTTGTTGTTATTTTAAAATTTAGTTAAATGAAGATAGGAGATATATAATCTTGGTAGGTTTAAAGATTAAAAAATATATTATTATTAGAGAAAATCATTATTAGATATTGTTAGATATTTTAAAAGATTATGTGGATTTTAAAAAGATTTAATGGTTGATGATATTTTAAAATGTAGTTAAGACAGAATAAAAATAGAAATCTTAGTAATTTTAGAGATAAACTAAAAAAAGTTTATTAAAACTAAGAAAATAGAGATAAAGTAGAAGAAGATAAAAAAGAAGAGAGTAAAATGGGTTTTGCATTTTGTTATCAAAAATAAAAATTAGAAAATAAGAAAAAAGACCGAAGAAAATAGAGCTGAAAACGTTATTAATTTCTATTAACGATGGTTCACATATTTTATGATTCTGATATTAAATAATTGATATATAAAGTTTATATATTATTATATATAAAAGTAAACATCAAACTCCTTTAAGAATAATATGTTTATTATATTGAATAAATAATATGATTTATAAATTTTCTAAACGTAATTTTGAATAATATTTACATACACATATAACTTAAATAGATACAATTTTTTACATTTTTGGAAAATATTTTTTTTTGTACTAATATTATTTTTTCAGTGTATTAAGTTAGAATATGATAAGTTTGAAAAATATTTATTTTCATACTTATAAATGAGTTTAAAGTTGTAATTATTCATGTCTTTCTTCATTGAAAAGTTATAATAGGAAGTAGAGAGTTTTGTAAACAATTGTACAAGAAATTCTACATTAATTGAAGTGTTGACAACACTGTTTCACAAAGCTCACACCATCAGTCGCTCAGCCAAAAGAAGACTTCTTGCACAATGCACCATAACTATGCGTTGAGAGAATGGAGGTAGTTGGAGGTGTGCAATTGAGATTTTCGCTCAGCGCAGGCATAGTTGTGCGCTGAGTGAATTAATTAAATGGAGTTGGTTTTAAAAGTCGAGACAGAAAGAAAGAAGACATCTTCTGACATAATACAACACAAAAATACTAGAGAAACATAAGGAGACGACTTCAAGGCTTCAAGACTTCACTTTCTGTAAGGAATTGCTCTAAAGAGTATGTTCTAGATAACTAGAAGTGGATAAGTTTACTGTTCATTGGAATTGGTTGTAATGACTCTTCATTAATGTAATTTTCCTGTGCAATATATGTCTATGTTCATGTGCTTTTCTTGACTTGCTTATGAATATATAGAAGTATAGTTTGATTTAAACATTCTTTTGTACTGGAAAATATTTTTAGAACATAAACATAAGAAAAGAAACCAAAAGTAACAATGCTATGCAGAGTTTATGATCTTCTGGTCATTCTTAACATCAAATTTTAAAGCAAAGTATCTGTTAAATTAATTAAGGAATTAATGATTTAATACATGACTTTAGAACTTGCTTAAAAGGAATTAAATCAAGATACGTTAATGTGAATGCTTGAATATAGAACGTATATTGTTCAAGATGTTACTGTAATGTTAGTCTAGAACCAATTGCAATGGCATTTCATTTAAATTTACAATCTCAAATTTTTACGTTCGTTAATTTTATGTAATTTTCCAATTATGAAATCATATGCTATCATTACTAAATTGATTTGGATAAACAACCCGATTATATAACGTAACTCAAATTTCCTTGGAGACGATACTTTTGCTTATTCACTTTATTACTTGAGACGATTTTGGTACACTTGCCAAAGGGCTATCAAAATCTTAGTGTATTAATGACGCCTCACAATGACATTGGTGATGGTGTCATACCATAACCCATAATTCTCTCTTTTGAGTTTTAAATTGAGTAGTTTAACACTTCTTGATATATTTCCTCTCTAGGACTATCATAGTGCTTTAAATTATCAATCTCATTGTCCTAAATTACAGAATTTAAAGTTTTCATTGAGATTCATGTCAACATATCAAATCCAATTATACACATATAAGTACAAAAATGACTTTAGACGTATGTTATTTTGGACTTTTAACGTCTAATCTCTGTCCGACGTCTATATGGGTGACACTAATGAGACGTCAGACACTATAGGTCAAACGTCTATATAGACATCCGATCCATACAAGTCAGACGTATCTGAGGTTGCTCCTGACTCATGGTGATTCGAGTTTACAACTTTATATTTTAGTTGAAGAGAATGTATTGTACATTTTTTTTATTGGATGGTTTTAAAAACATAGTGGAGGGAATTGGAGGAGTGCAGAACGCAAGAAATCGTCGCCCAAGGACACGAGAATAATTGCACTAAAACCCAACGAAAACACATTTAATCAGTTCAAATGAAAGATAATGCATCAAAGAGTGATGTAATGGGAGTAAAATTAATTTAAAACGGTGCAAAAGTGAGAAAACGAACCTGAAAAGCGTAACCCGTAGAGAGAAAATGCAATGAAGATGATGAACAATGAGTGTGTGTAACGGCTGTCTCGCGTTCGCGGTGTTTTAATGCCAACATTTAGAAATCGGTTCCCCCATAACAGACGTCTAAAGATGTTGGCGGGCGGTCGAGTTGACCGAGCTAGTTGAGTTGATCAGGTTCATCGGGATGGGTGGGTTGAGTGAATGGTTGGGATGGACTGACTGACCGATCTGGTCTAGGTGCCTAGGATGGTTGGACTGCGAGTTAATGAAATGACTAATCTAATGTGATGTCCGGGTTGCCCAAACTAATCAAACTGGTCAAGACGAATGTAATGACTGGAATGATGACCTAACCGACCGAACTTGGTCCATTTGTCATCCTTACTTAAGAAAAAACTTGTGCAATGGACTAATAAAAAAAAAAAAAACTAGTTCTACTATTAAAATACAATTATATGCAATAATTTATTTTATATATTATTAGTAAAACACATGGGTATGTGTATTTATTTTTTTAATAATAAAAAATAATAAAATTATTATTATAAAAAAAACTTTTTTATTTATTTTTTGGATAATAATTATTTATTTAATTTTAAAAAATTATTAAATTAAAAAAACGGTTAAATTTAGATAAAATAATCAAAATAAAAAAATGTGACACCAAAAAAAATATTCTTATATAATAGTATAAATTATTTTAAAATATTTTTTCATTAAAAATTCATAACAATTTTTTCGTTTAATTTTAAATAATTTATTTTTAGAAAAATCTATATTTCACATTTAATTATTTTTAAATTCTTAATTTATAATTATTTCTAAATATAATACTGTATAATTAAAATCATATTAACTACAAACTTTTTTCTTAATTGTCTTCAATAGAAAAAACTTGCCTTTCAACACAATTTATTTTATTTTCCTCTTCCACATATCATTCCCTTATTCAAATAAAGTCTGATAGAATTTTTCTAATTACACAATCATAACTTAAAATGAATATTTATTTTTTCTTCTTAATAAGACAATAATCAATCTCATAATCTAATATTAGTGAAAACACATATAACTTGTTTATAATACCAAAAAATAATAAAATTACAATCATAAAAATAAATATAAATAAATAATTTTTATTTATTTTTTAACATCTCAGATTATATAGAAGCATATAATATAGTGAGTCCACATTTATATAAAAGAGGGCAGTTAGAGTAGACTGTAAATAAGGTAGTTAAGCTTACAGTCATCTCAGAATGCGACATAATTTAAAACATAAACGCAAATAGAGTATTTCAAAAGGATAGGAATCACAGGGAAATCCTCAACAACTAAACAGTAATTCAAAATATAGAAATACGAAGAGAATCCTAAGGAGACTAAGAGCAACATCATCTTCCTCCAAAGCCTGCTCCAAAGGCACCTCATCCGCCTCTGCTCACATCCAAGTGGATGATCATTGCAAAAGAAAAGCATACCCAAGCAAACACAAACACACAAGCAAGGGTGAGCTAGATATAAAAATCATGTTATAGCAGTCATAGGCAATATGCAAGCAAAGACAAATACAGTACCCTGCACCCACATGACTTGTTGCACTTAAACTTGACTCGTCCGGACTTAGAATGATTGTCGAGCTATGGCGGGTCGTGCATTCGTGGTGGCCTCTACTGCTTTGCAAAGCCATTACTAATGGGTTTCACCCTACCACACTCACAAGGTTAGTCTGTTATCACTCACCTTGGGCCATACTGGAAGCACCCAAGACTAGGACCTCCTGCTACTACTCACGACATGATTCAATCCTCTCTACTTGAGAATGGTTGACCATTGTAGTTTTAGGATAACCCCCAAGACTGAGCTACCATGCAAATCATTCTAAACATTAAGGGCACCACCATGAATCTTCTCCTTGAAGATCATGGAATTACGTCCAACAATATAGGGCATCACCATGTAACCTCCCTTGAGATCCATGGAATCACGTCCAGTAACATAAGGCACCACCATGTAACCTCCTCTGAGATCCATGGAATTACATCCATCAACCATATTTTCACTTTGAAACTTAACTCTAGACATGAACAACCAAATACCATAATATTATCACATTGAATCCAAACATATAACCTCACTGATCATACAATATCATAGATACTTTTACACCATTCTAATAATCAAAACACAGTTCAAGGTTATCGTAAAACAGGAATAAAAAGAATAAAAACAGGTTATGGGCAAGTCGCTCAGCGCACCAAACTCGTTGTGCGAATAACAAAAACATTGGGTTTTACTCACTCACATTCGCTCAGTGCACCAAGTTTGTGCACTATGCTAAACTGAAAATTCGGCTACACATTATCAAACTCTAAACCCTCGCATAGCGCCCCAAATTTTCTATTCGAATTAAAATAGTATTTTCCCAGGCAACCACCAGTCGCATAACGACTAGATTCGCTATGCGAATCACCATACAGAGAGCAGCACCCTCCAGTCATTCGCACAATGCACCAGCTCGCACAACGAATGACCCAAATAGTGAGCACTTTCTATAGGGATTTGCTATGCGAGACAATTCGCATAGCGACTCTGCATCATCTGCAAAACGCAAATTCTGTAGAATTATGCACTCACACACACCCTTACCATTTCTAGGCCTTTCCTCCAACTTCTAACACCTCTAATTCAGGTTTTAGACCTAATTAAACTTATCTAAATGATTATAAACGTTCCTACTATAATTGTAAAGTGATTTAGCTCAAATTCTACTCTAGAACACCAAAATCAACAACTTAGGGACCCAAATCCAATTCTACTACTTGTAACTTGTTTTAGACCAGTTTGAGGTTCCTAACAAGTCAAAATGACCTATCTGAGCTACCCAAACAGCCCAAACCCACACAAGATCTCTCATGCCCAAAAATCACTACCTCACTACCTCCAATTTCCCCCAAAACACTACAGTTTCACTTGACCCCGTATCTAATCACCTTCATAACATCTCTACCTCACCAATGAACCCAATCATGGCAATACATTTTCCCCAAATCAATTTACAACAGCAATGTACAGTTCCACGTTTACTCATACAGATGCATACAAAACAAGGTCACTCTAAACACAAACTTGTTCATCAAACAGCAGAATATTACAGATTTCAGCACATGCATTGTTCATACAACCCATAGAAAAGTATCTGGCTCCCCTTACCTTGGAGTTGAGCAGTACAACCCACTAGAATGCTCTAACAGTGCCTCACACAGCAAGGACCCGACCAAACCCTACGAGGCACCACATTGGTGACAAAAACAGCTCTTAGAGCTAGAATGAATAGAGGAAATGGAAGGGAACATTTCTATCTACATGCAACCAGCATGCATGCCCTAGGTTCCAAAATCACAGAGGAGAAAGGAAAACGACTTACCCGCTGAAAAAGGAAAATCTAATCGGATGGTTGTGAAGCTCACTGCGCCGCGGTCACTTGAGCACCACCTAATCCAATATGCAATGGCTGAATGTGAGAGAATGGTAGAGAGAAGGCAGAGCAAGGTTAGGGAAAATAAGAGTTCTAGAAAGAGAAGAGAAAGTTGGCTAATAAACTCAGATTTTGAAAAGTCTCTTCTATAAGGTCATGATGTCCTTAGTTTTATGGGTCTGGCCGCCTCAACCTAAGGTCCAATAACTCTACATTTTCAGGCCCTTACATATTTAATTTTAAAAAATGATTAAATTAAAAAAAAATTACTTAAAGAATTAAATTCAAAAAAATATAAATTATACAATAGTATATATGTACACTCTAATAATAATAGTAATAATAAATATAACAAATAATATTATACACAGTAAACAAATATAAGAATATTAAATTATAAATGCAAGAGAGTGGCCCTCTTTTACAAGAACCTTAAAATCGAAATTCTTTTATTAATAGTTAATGTACATTTTTGTTAATCTTATTAAGAGAACCCAATGTATGTGACAACCAGCATTATATGCTAAGTTCTTTTCAAATGATTACTTATCTTGTTATTAATTTTATGATCTCACTTTAATTTAAGATCAGTGTCACCTGAATCATATTCAAATTGACAATATTAATTTTTTAAAAGCATTAGTTTATTCATTTAGAAAAAAGACTAAGATAAATATATATATATATATATATATATATATATATATATATATATATATATTAGATTGAGGAGATTATGCCTCCAAAAATTAATATACTAGTCATATTAGAGTATTTTTCCAAATTTACCAATTAAAAGTTAATTTTAGTCTATTATTTTAATTTTTGTTTCCTTACAACAGACAGTTTTTCAGTTGAACAACACAAACTGCGCAGTGTGACTTGGTACATAGAAAAAAAATAAATACTCCCATTGATTTCGGAGAGCTATGAGAACAATAATCTCCCAATCAAATCACATCAAAGTTCTCTCTCACATACCAAGCTTTTCGAACAGTTTCCTTTGTTCAGGTAAGAAATTGAGGTGATGTTTCTTCCAACATTTTCTGATTTTATATGCAATAGTTTGATTTCGACAATGATCAAATTATCGAAGTTGATGTTCACAGTTATAACAGGTTCTGTGATTGATAATTTTGTCGATACAGAGCTATCATGGATCCCTTCAAAGGACAAGGAGGCATTCAGATGCTGCTAACCGCTGAACAAGAAGCACAACACATTATTTCTAATGCAAGAAATTGTAAGACCTCAACCCTCTCAGACAATGTTGTTATCAAGGTTTTAGAAAAACTGTCTGTAACCACAATTTTATAATTTGTCTACAAACTTATCTCCATTTAATCTGAATGAATGGATGAATGTTGCGTTCAATTGTTCAGTAAGAACCCAAAGGTTGAAGCAGGCAAAGGAAGAGGCTGAGAAAGAGGCTGCACAATACAGATCTCACATGGAAGATGAGTATCAAAATTCAATTTCAGAGGTAAAAACTGATGTTTAATGTATTATTATAGGTCAAACAAAATTCAAATATGTTATGTTTTGATTGGATTAAGAATGTTTTGGTTTTGGGGTGAGTTTGCTTAGACCACAGGGACTTCTGGATCTAATGTGAAAAGGCTTGAGGAGGAGACAGAGGCTAAGATTAAACATTTAAAGAAATCAACTTCAGATGTCTCATCAAAAGTGGTTGAAATGCTGCTCAAGTGTGTCACAAATATCAAAATATAATGACCAAAGGTTAGATTTCACAGATTCTTATATCATCTCTTTCATTTGATATCACTCTATTTATTATGGCTTCTTTCTTATGGTTCAGTAATTGCTGAAGATGCAAACACAAAGGGTCATCATCAATAAAATGAACTGACAAAGCTATCAAGATTCATGTTCAAGTGATCAGAAGCAATTTTTTTCTCTCTCTCATTTGATATAACTAAATGCTTTAGTGACATCATTATATTGTTAATTACATTTCTCTCTTTTTTAATTTTTAATTTATGAGAACGTTATTATTTTTTTAATCTGTCTTTGACAATATTTATAAAGAAGTTTGTTCTAATAATGTATAAAGCATCATGCTATTTTAATAACGTAGTAATAGTAATTTTTAGTACTCATTAACTAAAGATTTGAAATATTTGATACATAGGAATTAGTATGTAGGATGCTATCCCTCACAAATGAAGTGAATAAGATATGTGTTTAGTTTAAAAGGAAAACATTTTCTTTAATTTTAAGGTAATCTTCCATGCCTGAAATTAATAAATAAAAATTGTTTTTAATTTCCTACAAATTTATCCCTTGAAATATTGTGAGCATAAGTTCATCAAAGAAGCTTGTGGTATTACCTTTTCAAAGTTCAGCCCCATTGACCTGTGCAATCAAAACAATCTATCTTAAAGGAATTAAAAAAATGCACCAATATATATTTTCTTGAAGTTTTTTCCTTTATTATATAATTATGAGAAAGAAAGTTTATGACATAATACATAATATGATACGATTATGCATTAGAAAAACAACAAAAGCAAAAGTACTTTTAATACACATTTCTCTCTATTCTTTGTATATAGCTCATCAAAACCTTAATTAAGAAAAAGTAATTAAAATATTTGGATTTTTTTAGCTTAGAGAGATAAGTGTAAAAACAGTAGTTAAAAATGTTACTCAATGAACCAAGTGAAAAGAAATAATTGCATTAATTTTATCTATTAAAAATAATGTTGGAAATATGTTACAGACTATAATAGAATGTTTTTGTACTAATAACTTAAATATTAGTTTATTGGACTAACTTATAAGTTAGTTTTACTAATATAAAAGTGTTTAGTAAGATATATTAAAGTGATTCATTTTAAAAATTGAGATGCTTATTTAATTATTTCTTAACCTATAATGTTGTAATATATTTTTTATTAAAAAAAATTCTACTTTTTTTAATCATTAGTGTTTCGTTACACAATGTTATATGAAAATTACTTATAAAATAATAGTTAAAGTTAAGTAATAAAAAAATAATTTCAAAAAATAAATTAAAATAAATATTTATTAGAATGATTTGTCTAAAACAAATTGGATAGATACAACTTTTAAAAATAAATAGAAAGACTAAAAAATTTAAATACTTTTTTAAAAGCACTCAAATTACAATTACATAATATATCTTTATATTGAAAGTATGAATTTTATTTATATAGCAAAACTTACATTTATCTATCATTTTTCTTTTTTTTTCAACTTATCAAATAATCTTGATCGGATAAAGTAGTTTATTTCTTCAGCTAATTTTCCCAAAACACATTCATAATCTAATTTTAATCATTCTATGTAAACATTTCAAGAAATGATGATCATCGCACTTTTGATAAGAAACATTTTCCACAAACTAACTCTTTCCTGTGTTTTATATATGAAAAATACATATCTAATGTGATTTAAGAAAATAAAAAACAAATACAATATTTTCATGAGTCAAAATTGAAAATTTATTTCTAAAAAATAAAAGTAAACATTGGTCTCCCTGAGGTGCAAGTGAAAGACCTACTCTAACACTTCCTATCTAACAACTATATAGACTAAAAATGTATATTGCAAATGAAGGAGGAAATGATATCATAAATGTATTTCACTGAGATTCTATATATTTCAAGGTGGTAACTGAAGCGAATGGAAACTGTAACAAGTCTCTCTAAAATAGCTCTAAAAGTTTAATTATACAGAATACTTAAGAATAATACATTGAAAAAAAACACATCAAGGCAGTGAAATTTATGTCAATGTGCCTATCTGTTGCAGCCTTGATATGAAAAGATTGATACAAGGGAAGAAATACATCTGAAAACAAGAACTGTTTCCTAAGCAGTTCCAAAGAAAATGAAAAATGAGAACCAGTCAATGTATAACTTGCTTCACATCACATGCATCAGGCTCACCTTGAAGTGTTCTTATGATACTGAGCAGTCCAAAATGATTTGACAAAGAGGACTGTAAACAAATGAACTGATCTACACTGTATGCTCTATCTGGTGATACTCAAGATTGCGAAGAACAATTCGGGCAAAGATTTTTGCTTCAAGTGGAGCGGATGCTGCTGCAGCCGCACCACGCAGAACTCGGGGTGCTCCCAAGCTCTGCATGAGGCTCGCATGGTGCATGGCATGTCGTCCACCAGGAATTGTAAACTGCAATTGAAAAATCAACGCATAACAACGTCAGCATTCAAACTGAATATGGATTACAAAATGCCTATGCTGCTACTTGCTATAGTTACCTGGAGAAGAGCAAATGCTGCACAAGCCTTGAGTATAGATGATTGATTTCGTAGCATAGTGATGAATCTTCCAATTTCAGCACCACTGAGAAACAATAAAAATAAAATACGGTAGAGGTTCCAACATGAGTAAACCATGGATAACCGATTGCAGAAGAAAATCTTAATGAAAGGAAGAACGAACTCTAGAGCACAAGGTATACCATTAAAACCAAAAAAAACAGCACAACTGCAGAAACATAGAGAAGAGACAATATAATGAAGCTGTCCAGCCTCCATGCATGGTGATATATTATACATCTATGAAAGATGATGAATGAGAGAAGCTATAAACACGATCCAATCCCATAACAAACCTAGCAGCATTACACGGCAAGTGCCAAAAGCCACAAAAAATTGACCTTGCTTTGGCATAGTAAAACATCTGAAAGTAGGATTTAAATAGCACACGCATGTTAAACTGTCATGATAATTATTGAAAAAAAACATTTTGTAATTCCTTCCAGTCTTACGCTCCATGAATTAGACACGAAGGAGACTTCTCAATCAAGCATTGTCGCTGAGTAAAAATTCACTCAGAAAGAAGAAAGAAACAAAACATACTAGGGGGCAGTTTTTATCACTTCATTTAATATTCACAAACAATACTTTCATGAAACAGGAACTTCGGAAATAATTGGTCAAAATACCTATATATGCCCATGCTAAATATATATAGCTGAATGAATGCCCATAAACGAGGAAAAGTGTTAAAAACTTAAAATTCTATGCACTATTGCAACATAAAATTTTGATGCTAAAACAAAGAATACAGGAAAAGCAAGCAGCTGACAATGGCTTTGTATCATCAGAAAACAAGATCATACATGAGGTAGTAAGGTACAACAATAATGAAGAACAACTTTTACAAGGTATAAGGAGGAAAGCAAACCTGCATCTTAGATGTCCCGCTTCTTGAATACGTGCACCTTCAGTAACCTGTGCTAATGCAGCAGGAGCAGATGACGCAGCAGCAGCCGCAAATGCTTGTGGATCAGAGAACATTAGAACAAAAGCTTCAATGTGTTTCAAAGCCATCCTTCTAGCTCCATCCAAGCTCACACTCTTAGAAGTACTTTCAGATGGAGTGCCTACTAAAGCATATTCATCCATTCTGCAAAACATGTCACGATGCTCAAATATACACATAAAAAGATCTCTCATACCCAGTTTCATTGGTTAAGCAATTATTTTACAGTAAAGTCATTTTATTTTTTTTCATATATTCACACTATAAATACAGAACAGAACAAATTAGAACAGAAACAAAATAAACCAAAGATCCACCAAGTATTCAAATAATAAGAATGAACAAACTTCAATAAATAACATTTACCAAATGAAAAAAAAAACATTCAAAGAAACAAAAAGAAAGGGTAACAGGGACACAGCCGATTTTAATCAAATTAATTACCTCCCGTCAAACATGTAAGCCAATGCCAAAGCAGCCATGAAGCGTGCCATTTTTGATACTGATGAAGAACAGAGATCAACAAGCGCAGATACTCCACCTTCCTCTACTATTCGTAGAGCATTACTAGCATTGAAAGCAAGATTCCATAGTGCCCCTGCAGCAGTTTCATGAACATCCTGAAAGTGGAAGGTGGCTTGAATCTAATCAGAATTTTACATATATAAATAGATAAAGATGCTAAAAAAAATACAGACAAAAGGTATGTAAATGCTTGTGGGATGATAAATACTTGTGAGCAAAGTCTGAAGGAGCCAAAACTCACATAGTATACACGACAAAGTATCTCCCACAAGAGACTAAGATGCAAAGAATGAAAGCTTAAAAACAGGAAGACCAGATATTCCTTTAGTAAAAAGTTGAATTTCAACACATGATAGGCCTGTGAATTATACGAATTTCATGCCCAAACAACTCTTGCTTGAGAGGGAATGTGATATTCATGTGTCATCACTTGATAGCTAAAGCCCTTTGGGATGTCAGCAATAACGAAAGTAAAAAAGTTATCATATCATAACCTAGAAAAGTAACTACTAAAAAACAAAACATCCCAGTTGCTAGCAACAAATAATAGTTGTTCTGTTTAACCACCTACTTAACCTGCATAACATATGCAGTATGAAAAAAACTATTGATAGAACCCAAAAGGGAAAAAGGCTTATGGAACCCCACCAATATAATTGCAAACAGCTACTCTAAAGCAACTTAAAAGACTAAAATAATAACACCACCAACAAGGAACTAGTTGAACCACCAAAATGGGATACTTTTTTGGAATTGCTATGTACTTGTCTAGCACTGAATTATAAACATACACGTAAGCATCAAACATGAAGGGAATAAATGACCTCTGCTTCAGAGCGTGCAAGTGCAATCAGAGGTGCAACACCTCCTTCTCGTCCAATGGCAACACTAAGCAAACAAAAACCAACATTAATGAATACAAGCATAATCTAATACAGAAAGATAATGAAATTTTATTATGACAATTTTTTTAACCAAGTTCGAAACCATATCTTAGTCAAAGAAAATGAACAAAAAGTAAAAAATAGAAAGAGCACATTGAACTAAAATCATTTATTTTATTAGTGAAAACCAGAACAGATCCTCTTATTCGTCTTCTGCTTTTAAACAAAGGAGGTTGGAAACTATCTATGATGCAACTACAAAAACAGCAGCATTGCCCATACAAATAACCAAAAGAAATACCAGAAAGGATATTAAATATTAAACCTTATATCTATCTGGAATTGGATGAAGGGAATGGAAGAGAGATTTAGCTTTAGATAATCATAGAAGGTATTGCAATAAGGTCTAAAAGTGTACAAAATAAAATTGGAAGGAAAAACAGAGTGGTAGAAAGCCTATTCCATGATTTTCCAATTTCCCCCATGGCTCATCATAAAGATTTAAGTTTATGAATGGCGATAAGATTACAAATATTTAGAAGATTTCAAAACTCAGTATCATTTTTATAAATTAAAAAGAAAAGATAGATTTGTCAAAAAAAGGAATCAAGAAGAATATAAAAAGGCACACTTGTAATAATTTGTATATTTTATATTCAAGAGTTGTTTTATATAAAGTGAAGATAATGGATAAAAATATTAGCAATGAAAAAAGTTAATCTATCATTCCATTTCTTAAATAGTATGCTTAACATCAACTTCGGTGTTAAGAAGATGGTTCACTGTAGTGTACTAAATTATAAACACATTCTTTAATTTTTAAGATGACTTTTCTCTGCAATTAAAGATAGGTTCTCTCTGTTAGACTGACTTTTGACAATTTATAAGCATAGACAAAAAGATAAATAAAGCATGGTATACATAAGATTTCTAAAGTATTTTTTTAATCAAATCCTCTCAAACCCAAAAGAAGAGATAAAAAATGAAAGGAACATAAGAAAGAAAAAGAGCAAACAAAAAAAAAACAACTAAACCAAAACACTAATAAGTAAGTACTACTACGAAACCTGAAATAATGAAATCATTCAGTCCTAAAAGAGAAATGTGATTTTTCGTAGACAAATGTTTGTACCCCGATACTACATCAGATATGACATATTCCAAACAAGTCTTACGAATCAAGATTCTGGGAGATCAAATACAAACTGAAATCTTTGAAGTACCTATTAGTTTCCGAGACTGATAATCCCCACAGAGCTCCAGCAGCCCTCTCTTGAAGTCCAGGGGAGGCATTAGCACAAGCTTGGGCAAGAGCAACCTATAGAAACCACAATGTCAAAACATAAACACACTAAACTTTTCAGTCTCCTGCAAGATCAATGCTCTGGTAAAAGGATTTACAAGATCCATTAAAAGATTATATTTGTTCAGAAAGTGGAAAAAATAATTTTATTCATCTCTATAACCTCTACATATTGATTGTCAAATAAAGTTAAGAATGTTTGGGAAACATTATTTCTTAGTATCCAAATATACTATTACATAAAAAAATGATTCCAGTAGAAATTAACATTTATCACATACTATTTACAAGGATGCATTTTAAAAAGTCTAATCATGTATACCAAGTATCTTAGCCTAGGAAATAGTACCCATTTATGCAGAGATTAATAGAAACGAGGATAAAGCTGAGAGAGGGAGAAAACTGAAGAGGAATTTCTGATAGTGATAAAATGGATTTGTTACAGAGAATGCAAATGTACATGTATTGTAGACTACTACGGAGTGGCTGCTGAGTTAACAGTCAGTTACACAGTTACAGCTAAGCTGAAACTTAGCAGACTATCATTAACACTAGAATATTATATCTCTAAAATGGATGTTCTGCATATAGGATGTACTGCAGAAGAAAGCAATTTCACTCAACCAATTCCATTCTATCTCCCAGACTCTCTCACCCTTTCTCCATTCCTCTCCCTCCCCCACTCTAAATTTAACAACGGTTTTAAAGTGCAGGTTTCTCCCTTATTTTCTCTCAGATTTTCATTTTCTTAGGGAATGTTTCTTATCATCCCTTGTATCTTTCTATTTCTATTTAATACTACAATTTTTTCTATTTAAAAGTAATAACTTAACCTTGTAAGAACTTACCAAGGCCTGAACTCCACCAGATGCGGCAATGGCTTCTCGATTTCTATCGTCAAATGACAAATTCCAAAGTGCACCTGCAGCCTCTTGCCTGTATAAATATCAGGGTTAAAGGAAAGGTACTGCAATAATTACTATGTTTCAAGGTAAAAGATCACAGGCTAAAGAGAAAAGGCAACAATTGTAAATCAATTAAACTGTTGTATAAATGGTTTATGAAACCAATTTCTAAAAGCAATGGCCATTTTCTTTAATCATATTGCAGTTCAGGTCATTGTTTGTCAAGTCTGTAGTTAGTTACAGCTTCTAAGATTAGTATTGGTTTAAGTGAGTTTATTTGTAGCAAACTTTTGCAGTTGCGTTGAGATATATAATTTATTAAAAATACAGGTGTTGAGTCAGTGTTTTGTTTCACAATTATTCAGAGTCTTATCTCATACAAATATATTCACTTGGGTTCCCTTTATTCCACCTAATCCCTATTTTTTTTATCAAAAACATACCTAAAAGCTATACACAGGTACAATATCACACACAAGCAAAGACCAGTTAAACATTACCTAACGCCCTCATGGGGAGAACGAGTAAGTTGAACAAGAGCCTCAAGAGCACCCGCTTCTTGTCCAACGGCAGCATTGTTACTGTTACTATCTCCATGAGCAGCTAAGTTAGCCAATGCACGAGCAGCCTATATTTAAAAGTAGTTATTTTAATAACCCCACACCAATGCAATTGCATCCCTCAATGGAAAGCAAAAGATTTGAAAAAAATATAACAGATTCTGAAGAATCAATTTATAAGTTAAAAAATAATGCCCATGCATATGTATTTAATGTAAACATGAAGAATTCATAGAAAATTATATAAAGCATCTCTTAGCTAGATCATCATTAGCATTGTATATATTGGCAAGATCACAACTAACACAGGCATGTCATCCCCCATGCGGCACTAGCACAGAACCATTGACCAAAATAGGACAGTGTTAGACCACATTACCATCAAAAACAGAAATGGCATATCAAACTATTCCATTTCTCTCAATATATAAAAAAAACTACAAACCTCTGTGAGGTATAACTTATAGCAGACAACTACATATGGAAATAGATCCATGATTCTTGTTCCACTTATAAGTGCACATCATCGTTATCCAGAATAGGAAATATGCAACATTGTTCTCAATCATGATTATCAAGCTCGAGTTTTAACTCTAAAAATGTACAAGTTGACAAATCCACAACCCGTTTCATGTTAACTCACTTGTAGGTTTGTTTTTTACAGTGGGCTCAGTGGGATCATAAACTCAGGTGAACTTGGTCAAACCCCCAACTTAGAGAGTTCAACTGCCGTTTTTTAACTGTAAATGATGCTCCTTTGTGTCATTTTGGCATGCAAAAATGGAAGAAAAGGGAAGACCCACGTTTAGGGTTCTCCACAATTCATCAATGTGTTGTTTCTCTTTGCTGTTGGTGACAGAGCTACTCTTCTCATCATGGTGCCCATCTCGCTGCTGATTACAATGCCCATCCTGCCTCACTGCATCCCTTCTCTATCTGCTATTTGTTCTTCGCATCGAGGTTTCAAGCACGTGGCAGCTATCTTCTCCCTACAGTCTTGTGGTTTGCAAATTTCTTGAAACCCCATTTTCTCTATACAATTTGCAGACATTTATCTTCTTTTATCTATTAAATGTTATCATATTAAGAACCTGTTTTGTATGAACTTATATTCTATTTGGAGTTGTTTGAACTTATTTAATAGCAATGAACTACTTGACTTGTTACTTTATCATTGAGGTTAAAAATTTTGCATTATGGAAGTAAAAGGCTCAAAGTTATTACAGGTATTTCAATAATTTTTTATATGAAGTAAATAGATAAGAGTTCACGTTTCAAGTTTATGAATCAAGCTTACAGACCTTTCACTAGTTTGCATAAACTCTTGATTTTTAGCAACCTTGTTATTAATCGAAGATGGCAGAAGGCAAAAATTCTGCCATACAAACATACCATTGTGGCCTATGGTGCTGCCATTGTGAGCCTCCCTTCACAAATTGCCTATGGCAGTTGGCAAAAAAACCGTCATAACTGCCATGGCACCAAAAGTTAACACTGAGAAAAGATAGAGAATATAAGTCCAGAAATTCAAGAAGGAACCTAGAATCAGAATGAAATTCCAGATTCAAGTAAACAGCCTTGTAATGCGATGGCACCATCAATGTCAAAAGGATTTAGCCATTGCTAAGCCTTCCAACTTCCAAGCTAAGGGCTCTAGGTAAAAAATCAAATAATACCACCGACAACACAATTTCATAGCCCCAACCCCCACCCCCCACCCCCACCCCTTTGCAGGAGCAAAAAGGAAATAACAATTATTGTTGGAAAGCCACCTCAATCATGGTCACTCCTAGCCAGCCTTAATTTCAGGCTCAAGGATGGTGTATAGCCTTGCATCAACTAGAGATAAGATATGAATTAAATAGAGCTTATGAAGTTTGTAAAATCTTCACTTTACAAACCGATATTATGGAATTAAATTAAGCCCAAACTCTAAGAATTTTCAATCATGTACACACTCATAAAACCATTTTTAAAATATCTACGATGGGTTCCAATATTGAATTGGCAGGTATTATCAATGAAATAAAACAGCTTCAAAGATTTTAGTAATTGAATTGGATGGTACCCAAATACTAAAAGGTTGTGCTACCTGCTCTTGCACTCCCTCAAATTTGCACTTACGTGCAAGCATCACCAGAGCATGCACACCTCCTGCCAGTGCAACCTCTGTACTACACTTGTCATCGGCTGCCAAATTAGCCAGTGCACCAGCCGCCCGTTCCTGAAAAATTAAAACTATCTAATCAACCAACTGTCTTACACATTATAAAACAGCAACTTACATTACTGGATATAAGAAGTGATATAATAAAAGTAACTTAAGAAACTCATAACATAAAACCAGAACTTACTAAAACTCCATCTCCACTAGAGGACCACTTGAAGATAAGATCCACTAAAGCTTGTATTCCACCGGCTTCAGCAATAGCACCCTATGATGGAAGGCTCTTAAGTTTATAATTTAAACTTTAAGCATTAAATGCCAACAAATGAAAACTATATAACATACAAAATCCAAATTTCCAACCTTGTGCTCTTCTCCAACAGAGAGATTCCATAATCCTCCGGCAGCCTCTTCAGCCACCAGCTTGTTCATAGACCTAGCCAAACCAGCAAGAATCTCAATCCCACCTTCTTCTGCAACAGCTTTGGCCACATTGGCATTGACAGACAAATTTGCAATGGCCTGCACAAATTTTGAAAATTTAGAGAAACAAGTCCACATTGATTATGTTTGATTGTTCTTGACTCAGATTTATAGTGAAAAACGCATCTTTAACGCACAAAATATCAAGAACACCTCAGCAAAAATGTAAGCATTAATTTTTCTCACAACAGATCAGGTAAAAAATGACTATAAATTATCAGGTAGACTGTATTTAAACAAAGGGATAGAAAGAGTACCTTGGCCGCCTCAGATTGAAGCCCTTCCCTCCAAGACTTTGCCAGGCCAAGTAGGAGGCGTATGCCTCCATCTCGCATAACTGCTTCAGCCCTTCCACAATCTATGCTAGCATTTTCGTCATCAATTACAACAAAAGTTGCAAGTCCTGTGGCTGCCCTCTCTTGAACATCCTCCTGAGAACTCTGCATTAGACTAAGCAAAAGTGCTCCACCTTGTTCAACCCAGAAATTATCAAGACCCTGCTGAGGACTCTCAGCAGAACGCAAAAGTGTGTGAGACAGCATCCACTCAAGCCAGGGTATAATTTCATTAAGATCCTTATCATTATTCTTTGAGGTCCTCCAGTTCAAAAACACATTTTTTCCTCTCTTTGTATTATCAAAAAATAAAGAAGCCAGTCCTTTAAAAATATCAGTACGAAGGGAAACTAATAACTTGTTTTTATATTTACTAGCAGAAAAGCTAGTGTCCTCTTCGAGGATAGGACAATTCAGAGCAATCAAAACCCTCAAATTCTGTGTTAAGGATAACAGTCTGAAAACAGCGGATGGTCCAATATCAGTTCTTGAAACATCTAACCCAATCAGGTTAGGAAGTTTATGCCAAAGATGGGAAACCACACCCCACTTCATACTTGAAGTCCCCGCCACAGAAAGGAAACGAACTGATAACACATTTCCCAGTGCAACCTCGTCAACATTCAGACAGTCAATGAAACCAATATCAGTCAACTTTGGACAATGCTTAGCCAAAACATTAATAGCATCACCATTTACATCCCTGATACCCGAGAGTCTGAGCTTACTCAAGTTAGGACAGCAATGAGCTATTGCTTTAATAGCATCACTACTTATTCTCTCACAAAAATCTGGTCCAAGCTGAAGGCTCTCAAGTGCCTCATGCCGAGCTACAATCACTGAAAGAGTTGCATCACTAATCTTCCTGCAATAGTCACCGCTCAATTCACGCAAGTTCTTAGCTCGAAGATGAATTATTGCATTAGCAGATTCCTCCCCCCGAAACCTGAGCTTCTGTAGATGCACACACCTGGGAGCAAGTGATGAAGCCATGTCAGCATCAAACCTGTGCGAACGAAGATCCAGAGAAGTCCACAGACACGGGGAGCTACCAAGAGACCTCCATGTTTTACAAGTTGACGACAAGCTAGCTCGATCTCGGTAACTCAGACATGACAACAGCTGAATTACTGTGTCATCAGGCAAGCAGTTCCAGTCAACAACTCCTTGGGGTTCCAAATGCAAAACCTCCTCCTGAACTTCAGGGGAACTAGATTGCACCACATTCCCTTTACTTTTCCTTGCCACTTTCCTCCTCACTCTACGATTCATTTCTCAACAAAATCACACAAAAACCTTCAAACTTCAAACCCCAAATCCCCAAAACACTGCAAGAATTCACCAATACAACATCCTCAGACACACAAATCCAAAACTACTGAAAAAGATAACACCAACCTCCAAAACACAATCACCCCTCCACCCCAAAAAAACCCTAGTCTTCAACCAAAGTTAACACATCAAAAACAAGATAACAAACAGACCTGAAACCCCGCAACACAAAACAACCCACCTTAGATGCCTAAAAACGGATAAAAACACAAAATTCATATGCAGGTAAGAGCACACAAAAAAATATTAAAATGTTATTATTTTCTCAAACCTGTGGACTCAGGGTATTTGGTCTTTGTTGTCACACAAATCAGATGCATTCAATAGAATTCTCAATGAAACCCATCAAAGAAAAAGGAGTAAAGAATGAAGTTTGTTGAATGGGGTGCGGAGAGAAAGATGGATAATTCAAAGGGAAATTCAAAGGATGAGAAAAAGGTTGTCTTACATGAGAGGGTCGAAGGAAGAAAATGAGAAAGAAAAGGAGACGGTTGATTAGGTTAAATAAAAGGGAAATGTGAGAGAATACAATAGAATTCCAGCATTGGGGAAAAGGGAAGGGAGGAGGGACGAAGGATGGGATGGGAAGGAAGGGGAGAAGAACAATGCTGTGAAACTACAACTCACAAAAATCACCATCTTTTATATCCCTTATTTCATAAATAATTTCATCCATTTGCATCATAAATAAAATAACATCATCTTATTTCTTATTCTTAGACATCATTATTCATCTTCTCAAATTATTATGTAATGATTTAAAATATGTATTAGGATACTTTAAACAGTTTCTATATCTTAATTTCTCTTACATGTTTATTCTTGTACTTTTTTTTTCTATTGTCTAATATGTTATCTTTTTTATGTGAATATTATGACAGAGTACGTAAAACAACATGTCTATTAATGTCACCAAACTTTATTATTCTCCATGTAGTTATGGTGGATTAGCTTATTAAGTAGTTCATTGTGGCAATGAACTTTAACTGTTACATTAATCTCAACACTCTAGTTAGTTCGGTGTACTTCAAATGTCATATCAGTCGCACACCACCTCCATGACAACATAGCCAAACATAATTTCTAAAAGCATAACATTATGAAAATCAATGTCTTAAAGTATAAGAATTTTTAGAAATTAATTTTCTGAATTCAAATTTAAAGATGAGTTTATACATATTAAATAAATTTAATATATATGACATTTGAAAAAAAAAATAGAAATGTCATCTACTCCAAATCACAAAAAGATTCACTTTGCCACTCTAGGATTGTTGTTTTAGAAAACTAGACATAATCAAACTTAACCGAATATTACATTAAAAAATGTATTTATTTAAAAACATATAAATTGTATGGTTGTTTTAATTTGGTTTTAAAAGTTAAATTAATTATTAATAAAAGTGGTTCAATTAAACTTAATTTAGCTCGTAAAAAACCCATATTCAATTGAATTTTGAAAAAAAAAATCATTAAGTCACTTCCATATAAAACAAACAAAAAGGATTGATAGTAATATAATTTTTGTTTTAGTGATAGATTGTTTTTGTTTAGTATGCCTCAAAAAACCTAGTTGTTATGACAAAATCCATGGCCTTAGAGTTTAATTTTTGACATTTTCTCTACGAAAAGTGTGTTGAATCTTCTGTATTTCAATCGTTTGGGTAGTTCAAAATTTATCTAAGATTATATTACCTTTGTCTTATATGTATTAAAACAATGTTAAACAATTTTATTATCTTAGTTATAAGAAATATGGTACCACTTGTATTAATTGTTAATTTTCTGTAAGCTTTTTACTTTACTGTGAAGTATAAAAGTGCAATCAATTGTTAGATTAGATTTTAACTTAATTCAATTTAACTAGATTTAGTTGAATAGATTAAATAATAATTTTAATGTATAAATAAAATAACAATTTTCAAAATATTACAAAGTTGACAAAATACTAAAAATTTAAAACAATGACCATAAAACTCATACATGTTTTAATGGGATCCCATAGAAGAATGACAAACAGGATCTCCCACTAAAATATTTATATTTTTCAATAATAATTCGTGTGATATAAAATATTCTATATGATAAAACATAATTTATTGTATAGTATAATAATTAGACCGTTAGAATTTGTACTATATATTTATCACGTAATTAAGTCAAGTTATCGGTTTAATACTCATATATTCGTTCATTGTCTAATCCAATCTTAACAAATAAATAAAAAATAAATGTAAAAATTTTGTTAGTTAAGGACATTCGCTCATTTTCCTTCAAAGTGAAAATAATTTGTTAACAACACGTATTAATAGTATAAGTCATACTTATTTGTTAAGAGAGATATTACTTGGAATTATAAGTTATGACATTAAATATAATCATTACTTAAATCTTTCAATTTATTATACTTCTGAAGTATAATAGATTAATTTTTTAATAATTTTGATGAATTATACATTTCTTTTTTATACCAACTCTAAAGACGTGTTTATTTCAATAGTCTTTTGAAGTTTTATTTTTCCAAATTTTCAATTTTTTGAGTCAATTCCAAAAGTGTTTATCATGGTTTTCACTGAATAGGTTATTCTAAAAGTTAGATTATTTAATTTACGGTAAACACAATGGACATTCCAAATTCAAAATTCCAACCATTATTGGTTTATTAAAAATAAAATTAAAATATACAAAATAGAGATATAAAATAAGTTGTTTAGAAGTAAAGATGGGTCACGATAAGTAAAATGACTACCAAAGCAAGGTTGAAGAATTCCTAAAGGATCTAATAGAAGTTAAATCGTGTTAAGTGCAATGACAACGAAAAATAATAATGTGAAAATAGAGAAAAAAAAGTGAAAAGCTGTGTTTTTTTCCCTAAAATTAAAATATACAATATTAATCCCCATAAGAAAAATTTACATGATATGAGGAGACCCCCCATTAATTTTTATAACAACGGATTTGGTTTCCCCATTATAGTATGTTACACTAATTCTTATAATTGTGACACATTGAATGATTTTTTTTCCCTAATAGATGTTAATGTAAGACATCGATATATCCAAGTTAATTATAAAAATAACTTCTTTGTATTGGGTAAGTATGGTTTCCCATATTCAAACAAACTACAGATGATAACTTATTATTCCACTAACACTATTCGATAAAATTTAAATAAGCTAAGAACACAATAAACTCGTATATATTTAATGATCGAAACAAACTAAATAATCTCTTCTTAACCATTATATGAGTGTCCAACATGTATATAAATTATGATAGTTATACCAAATTATTTAGTAAGAATATTTTAAAATTAATATTTACTTTTATTTGAAATTGAATATTAATAATTTCAAATGAATGAACATGTTATACACCGAAAAGTATTAATCTAACACCATAAAACACTTTTGACGTAATATTCTTTTCAAAGTTATCAAACTCCATTAAAGAAGAAAAAAACAATTGAAATCATAAAATATTGAGAATCTTGTAAAATATCAATAATTTTCTTTCATACGAGTCATTCTTTATGATCTTTTGAACAGAGTTACATAGTAGTTGATGGAAGATGATACATTTCTTGGAGATAGAACATAACATTTTATATGCATTGTTCAAAGAGTGTTAGACCAACTTGTAGTAGCAGTTATTTTCTGAGAGGAGAACCTCATAGCCTTTCCCACACGGACACCTAAATCCAAGGCTTATACACTTTTCAGCCCACTCAACACTAACAGCTTCTTCAGAATCTCCTGCTCCCAAATCATCCTGCAAAACCACATCAATTCAAACATCAAAATTAATCTAAGAAGACGAAGCCAAACATACACATACCTGAGGAAGGACTTTCTCATCTTCGGCAGCTATACACTCTTCTTCTTCCCTTACATTTTCTTCCTCATCATCCTTCATAACCTCATCCCACCATTGCCTCATCTCTTTCAATCGCTCCTTCATCCTTCTCAGTTTCTGCAACCACAAAACAAACAAACAAAGCAAACCCGTTATTCCAAACCCTAAAAGATCAAAACTTTTTATTCCCCTTTTAATTTCTCAACCCTCCGTACCACTGAATCAGGAGTGGCGGTTTCCTCGGCGTTCAGACTCGGCGAAGCTGTGGAGAGATCTGAGACACTCCTCCTGAGGCCCGGCGGCAGGGGTGGCAGCCCGGACCCTCTCTCCGCAGGAGTGGGAGGCGCCGGAGCCGGAGGGCGGTAAGGGTCGGAAACGCAGCGGCGGAGGACGGGGAAGGAGCGGCGCTTGTTGACGAGGGAGTTGAGGTTGAGCGGAATGGGGACGGCGGAGAAGCCGTAATGGGAGAGGTCCTCCTGGTCACAAAATAACTTCTTGGTGGAGGGCTCCCCGGATAAAGAACACGAGGGCGGCGATCGGCGCTTCATGGGGTTGTTGACCGCGGAGCAGGGCGGCTGACGGTGGCAGCAGCCGTTGTTGAGGTGCATCATGGACAAGAGGTCGGTGGGCTCCACCACTGTCGTGGGATCAGCGTGATCGTGCATCGGTTGTGAGTTTGCCATGCTGGGGCATTTGTGTTTGGGAGGTGTTTGTGTTGGCGTTGGTTGTGGAGAATTTGCGGTGACGGGTTCTTTCTGAGCATGAACTTCACCCATTTTCTTGAACTCTTTCTTTCTGATTTCGCGTTCTTTTTCTTTCTTTGGTTTTGCTTCCAGAAAATGGGAGTCGCCACGGTGAAGAAGGAGAAGGGCTTTGGGTTATATAGTATTTTGAATTTTTAACGGCTATTGGCGGGTTCTGTTTAAGCTTTTAGGATAACCACACTTTATTAATGTTACAATTTTTCTAAATAGAGATCATTAATTAGTCTGAATAATTATTAAATACTCTAAAACAATTTTTAATAAGTATTTTTATGTACCTTCGTTAGCTTTTTTAAAAATTAAAATATATAATATTACATTTAAATATAATAATCATGATCGTTGTCAAAATTTGTGTAGAAGTCAGATTAACGATTAAACAATTTCTTTTCTTATTAGCAAACGTAACTTTTTTTCTAGAAAACATAATTACAGTGTAGTAATTTATTCTAAATCCTAACAATGGATAATTGTAGGCGGAAGCATATACTTTGAAACAAAGAAAATACATTCCCTTTTCAAAACATGAATTTGCGTATCTTGCTTAATTACTAATTAATGAATCGACTATATTTTAAGTGTTCGGACTGATTCAACCACATTCAATTTTAGTTTAAAACTTTTAATCCGTAAAAAAAAGTATTTGATAGCATTTTATTTTTATAAAAAATTAAAATAATTTGTTTGAATATGACATGAAGAAATTAAAATGGAAGATATATATAATATTTTGATTAGTTAAAATTTTAAATAATATACCATTCTTATATTATCTTTTTCACTCACTTTTAATTGAGATATTTTCTGTTTAGATTTATTTTAAGTATTATCAACCTAATTTAAATCAATATTTTGGAAAAAAAATTTAAGGTATCAAAACAAATATACAAACTTTTTTTAAAATAATAAATTAAATATGTTTTTAGTCCCTCGTGTGATTTTAGATTTCGTTCTTTTTCCAAACTTTGATTGTTCACTTACTCTAACTTTTAGTCTTTGAAAATCAACGACGTTATATTTAATCTGATGTGGCTAACGATTGTACCATGAATGATGTCAACTTACTTTTCCACTATGTGCCACGTTTCATACCAGTGTTGTAACTTAAAAACTCTTATTCTTTCCACAACCACCACCACCATAACATCGTTAAGCCATCACCTTCCACCATCATCGTTTTCATCTTCACCATCGCAGGACTTTCGCGCTGCCATGACGAAACAAACCTGCAAACTCAAACCCCCATTGAAAAGCCAAATCGGAGTCCAAAAACCTTCATTGTGCATCAATTCATCTTCCTCCACCACCATAGAGACCCAAATTAGAACCCAAGAACACCAAAATCACATAACCCTAAATCCCCAATTTTCAAAAACCTCCACATTGTGCGTCTTCCTTCTCATTGCAATCATTTTCAATTTCAATTTCACAATTGAACCTAGACAAAAGAGAATTATTGTCTATGATTCAAGATTGGATGAAAAGGTGTTTAGAACATCTCCTACAATGAAATTCGTTGTTGATGGTGTAGATGCATGGTCTTTGAATAGCTGTGGACTTCTATCTTTTCTCAAGGTTTGTGTTTAGTGTTGTCTTCTGCAGTGAGGCATTATTAATTTCACATTTGGTAACTCTTCGTAGTGTAATATCATGACAGATATATGAGGCATGTAGATCATTGTCCTTAAGGACTTATACGCGGTGTATTGTGCAAGCCCCTCAGGATACAACAGGAACTTCTCAGAATATCTGAGGATCTCAGAACTAGTAAGGATCTATAAAAAGAGAATAAAAACCCTAGAATATTTTTAGGAAGAGAAAAAATGAAACTAAGAGAAGAGAGAATTAGAGGAGAGTGATTTCAGATGATGTGTTTTGGAGTGAAGGAAGTGCTCTATTTATAGAGCCTATGATGGAACTAACCCTCCTTAGCTTGAGGAGTAATTCACGTAAAAAGTGGTACCAGTTGGGAAAAGGCTTCCAACGTTAAAAAACTAAAGCACAAAATTCGGTGGTTGACGAGAGAGAAAGGCAACGTTTTGCAATGTTAGTGTTGCTTGCGGAAAGCTTGGTCAAACCTCTAGACCTTTATTTTGCAATATAATAACTGTACAAGTTTATAATAATCCCCCACATATTGCAAAAGAAACAAAATAAAAGAGATAGAGAAGAAATATCCTGGGTTTCATAAGATGTAATGTTTTAGAGCTGGTATAGCAAGCTATATGAACCAGTCCTAGATTAAGAACCTTAACCCACAATGTAGTTGGTATAGCAAGCTATATGAACCAAAGACACTTGAGTGTGTTAAAGGTTTATCAATCACAGTACACCCCCACAATCCTTGTTGGTATCGCTGTGTTGCACTTACTAGGCCATGCGTGTGCCCGATATTCATGAGTGCTCTAGAGATCATGCCAAGATCTCATGCAAGCGGCCCTACTTAACACTCATATAGGTGATTTCATCAAGTGTATGCTGCAAATCATACACCACCCATAAGGGATATGAATATCGTTAAAAACTTTGTTTAATTACAAAGTTTAACCTCTCAATAATGCAGTCTCTAGCACTTTCACACACACCATAGGAATGAACATATTTGATTTAAAATCAAATTTGTATTATCATAACTAATAAGTGACTTGTTTTTACTCATATGAACCTTATTCATGGGATCTCCAATCACAAAGGTTGAGTTACCATTACTTATGTGTTTGCTAGTGGCTTAAGTCTCATTCCCCTTGATGTTTCTAAAATCATATTTCTTCCCAAGGGTTTTGTCAGAGGATTTGCTATATTCCGTTTTGATTTCTCATAGTCTATGGAAATAGTCTCACTCTTTAGACAAATCTACTAAGGTCCAAATATTATTTTTCTGAATTGATTCAATTTCAGTCTTAATGGCTTTATCCCACTATTTTGCATCAGGAGCACTAATGGCTTCTACAAAGCTACTTGGATCATTATCAACTAGATAGGTATATAAATCATTGCCAAATGAAGTTTTCTTCATTTGTCTTTTACTCCTTCTTAATTCCTCACATAAGGCATCGTTATTATTATTATCTATAGGTTGAGACATCTTACTAACCTTTAAAGGAAAAACATGTTAAAAAAACTCAGCATTTTTCGTGTCCATTATATAATTACTTTCAAGTATATCACTTTTAAGAACTAAAAACCTATAGGCAGCATTATGTTCAGCATAACCTAAGAACATGCAATCAGAGGTTTTAGAGCCTATTTTCCTTTTCTTAGGATCGTGTAACATCACCTTAGCGAGGCACCCCCACACTCTTAGATATTTAAGGTTAGGTTGATATCCTCTCCAACACTCATAGGGAGTTTTACCAGTTTTCTTATGAGGTATTGTATTTTGTAAAAAACAAGCAATAAGCAAGGCTTCTCTCCAAAGGTTATTAGGTGCACTAGAACTAATAAGCATTGCATTCATTATCTCCTTAAAAGTTATATTCTTTCTTTCAGCTACTCCATTAGACTCAGGTTAATATGGTGGGTTACTTCATGGATGATACATTCTTTAACACAATAATCATAAAATAACGCATACTCACCACTAGGGATGGAAAAAAAGTCCGCGCCCGCGGATATCCGTGGATAAAACCCGCGACAGATTATTATTATCCGCGGATATTTATTACCCGCGGGTAACGGGTAGCAAGTATTTTAATATCTGCTTCTAAGCGAGTCGGATGCGGGTATTATACTATCCAACACGCGGATACCCGTTACCAAAAAAAATTAATTAATATTTTTAAAATTAATTTTTTTATTACTCTTAAAAAAGGGAAATTTTAATAACAATGACTTATGATTCCTTTCAATTACCTTTTTTTTAAAAGAAAAAAAAAAGAGAAAAAGGGGTTACATTACTTTTGATCTAACCCTAATAGAGATATAAGACATATACGTAGAATCCCATTAGAAAATTCTCTCTGAACGAAGGACTCTTTTTTTTCTTCCTTCTGGTTCAGCTCACAGAGGGAGTAGGCTTCATTCCCTCTTCCTCTCTCTCTATCGGTTCAGATTGGGGTTTTGTTCCGATTTGAGATTTGAAATTAGGGTTTTATTTGTTCTCTGATTTTGGGGGTTTCTTTTGTATGTTTTGATTCGCATTTTGGGAGTTTGTTTCTTGATTTCTTCCCTGTGGATTGGTGACGTGATTTTGGGGTTATGATTCGAATGAGTGCTTTGAGTTTTTTTGGATTTTAGTTCATTGATGTAGATTCGATTTTGGAAGACCCCAGTGGTTATCGCGGTTTGGAGATTTCTGTGATTGCGTTCGTTTTTGGAATTTGGGTTTAGAATTCCTGTTTGCGTTTTCTTGGAAATTCTTTATCTCTTTATTTCATACATTGATAGGTATTTGTGGATTAATCCTGTGACTAAATTGAGACTTCAGTTACTGGGTGTTTCTTCCTCGTATCTTTTTTTTTTACTTAAAAGTTGTTCAATATTTGTTTTATTTAACTTGTTTAAAAATTACAATGTGTCTTTTTAATATGTAGCAAATATATTAAATTGTTCTCTTTAACTTGTAATTTAATTTAAACCTTATTTAAAAATTCACAAAATATATTTTTTAAATATTTGTGGGTTGAAAACAGGTATCCAACGGGTATCTGCAGGTTGAAAAAATTTCGCAAGTTGAAAAAAATCCATGAATTTTTTTTATGCGGATATCCAGTGGGTAACGGATCGGGTTGCGGGTACGATTTTTGCATGCGGGTTGGGTTGCGAGTAGACATTATTCGTGCCCGACCCAACCTGTTGCCATCCCTACTCACAACCTCTATCTGATCTAATCCTCTTAATTTTCTTATTTAATTGATTTTCTACTTCTGCTTTGGCACTTGCAGCCACACACTCTTTCATGTTGGTATCTTCAATAATTATGTGAGTGATCAAATCTGAAAGTGACATTTTCTTGTGCAGTTGTTGCTTGTAATCAGTCCAGGAAGGCGACGGTTTCTCGATCAGAAGCTCTGAGACAAATTCATTTGGTAGAAGAATGTTCTCCAATTTGATATCTTCGAGCAGCTTGTGGTACTCATTGATTTACGACTTGATATCCTTGTCTTCAACCATTTCCCAGCGATAGTAATTCCCAATAATAAACCTTTGTCTGACTATATCTTCAGCAGTGTATTTGAGAATCAACGAAGCTCAAATATCTTTCGCTTTCTTATAGGAACAGTACACATCAAACAAATCGTTAGAGAGTGCACTAAGTAAAGTATGACAACATACCTTGTTTGCATGAATCTAATCCTCAACTTGTTTTGAATTTGGAAGGAGACGGAGTCCGGTTTTGAAGATGAAGAGCAAAGGCGACTCCGTACATGTCTAAGAGGGTTGACACACATTCTTGCCATTGCCGAAAATTCTGACCAGAGAAGACTTCAATTTTTGATACATCTGGAAAGGGTTTTGCGAGTACCGTATGAGTTTCAGAAACAATATTTTGATTCTCCGGGATTGAGTTGTTGTTGTCAGACATAAGTCCTTAAGATTGTTGCAAAAGCTGACAATAAAAAACAAAGATCCCGAACAAAAGATTTCCTGAGGCGTGTAGATCACTGTCCTTAAGGATTTACCCGCGATGTATTCTGCAAGGCCCTCAAGATACAACAGGAATTTTTCAGACTTTCTGAAAATCTCAGAACTAGTAAAGGATGTTTGAAAAGAGAATAAAATAAACCTAAAATATTTTTAGGAAGAGAATAAAAAAAAAGAAGAAAACTAAAAAAAAAAGAAAGACTTCGAGAAAAATAACTTCTGAGAATGTATTTTGGAGTGAAAAAATCCTCTGTTTATATAACTTATGATGGAACTAACCACTTAGTTTGAAGAGTAATTCACGTAAAAAAAAATGACACCGTCTGGCAAAAGGTTTCCAACAAATTTTTATTAGAGAATCTTAAAAATAATTAAAAGAAAACACCTTGAAATCATTTTAAAGTAATAATAAATTTAAACTAAGTATGTTTTATTAAATAAAATTATATAAAAAAATATTGACAATCTTACAGAAACATATCAATATTTGAATAAAAATATTGGAATGGGAAATTAGATGATGGAGAAATCAACTCCATACAATTTAAAAGTTCTTTTTTGGCTTAAATTTATACTCATTGAGAAATTTTTGAATATTGTATCATAATCTTAGAAACTACAATTCAAATATAAAATTATGTAATTGGACTGAAACATGGCCAGATTCAAATTGAGCCACGTGTTGTGTTTACCAGGATAAACATATAGCCAAAAAAACTTAATTATCATATAAAAAAATCCACATTTGTCCTTTTATATTTAATAATAATAAAAAATTTATTATTATTGTATTTTGTTTCCCATCTAAATCAACGTCCGTTTATACTTTTTTATATCAGCATGCAAAGTTTGCATCCACTCTGACTCTCTTTCTCTCTCCCAATCCAAAATCTCTGTGAATCTGTGACACTAGTTTTTTCCGTGTCTTCTAGTTTGACCTTATTTTCGCCATGAGAATTGCTACTCCTTCTTCTTCCTCGTCTTCCTCAGGTTGTTCTCATTTCTGGTCGTCGGCGCGCCGATCGAAGCGCCTCGCTACGCCGGAGGAGAAGGCCTACCGCGACAGCACCGACCTCGGCCTCTCCCGCCGCCTCGGCGTCATCGACCTCGTACTCCTTGGAATTGGCGCATCCATCGGCGCCGGCATCTTCGTCGTCACCGGCACCGTCGCCCGCGACGCCGGACCCGGTACACCTCTACTCTTTTAGCTTCTAAAGCGTTGTTGAAGTTTATTTATATAATTATTTTTATTCTTTGAGAAGTAAATTAATGTCACTTTAGTTTAATGAATTATTAATTAAGTGTATAAGAGGAGATTATCAAATTAATGGTATTTATTTTCGTATCTGAATGACTGAAAAAAAAAATGACTTAGTAATAGTCTTAAGTTGCTTTATTAAGTAATTATTTTTGTGAAATTTTAGGACCGAAGACACTTTTTAAATCATTTTATTGCAAGATCTTATTTGAACTACTTTTTTTTGTAGCTCCCATACAACTTAGGGCATTAGATTTCTTAAAATTCCATTTAAATTTTTACTCTAATTTAAATCTCACCTTTAAATCTTAAGTAATTTTCTCTAAGTCTTACCGTCAATTTTTTTACTGAGAAAAGATGTAAACTATGAACTTTTTTATCATTCGAGATATTGAGAATTCTTATCGGAGAACTCATTCTTCGCGGTGGAGATATCTATTCCTCTATTGCAAGGTCTTGTAAATAATAGATCTCATGTTTAAGATTTTTGTTGAAGGTCAACTGTTAAAGATTCCCTTACTACTTGTAACGTTATTTTTATTTATTTAATTTTGGACAAAATTTGGCTAAAATTCTCTAATTACAATTAAGGTTTCGCCTGACTTGTACTTTGTGTAGGATGTAACATCTAGATGATATAGAATCATGTAACATAGTAAGTTCACATTTATATAAAAGAGAATAGTTAGAGTATACTGTAAATAAAGTTTTAAGCTTACAGTTATCCCAAATTGAATCCTAATTTAAAACTTAAACATAATAGAGTATTTCAAAATATAAGAAATAACGGATAGAATCCTAAGGAGACTAAGCAGCAACATCATCTTTCTTCAAAGTTTGCTCCAGAGGCACCTCATCCATCTCTGCTCACATCCAAGTCGATGATCATTGCAAAAGAAACATACCCAATCAAACACAAACACACAAGCAAGGGTGAGCTAGATATAAAAATCATGTTATAACAGTCATAGGCAACATGCAAGTAAAGACATATATACTATACTATACAAACATGATTTCTGGTACTTAAACTTGATTCGTCCGGACTTAGAATGATTGTCGAGCTATGGCAGGTCATGCACTCGTGGTGGCCTCTACTGCTTTGCAAAGCCATTACCAATGAGTTTCACCCTACCACACTCACGAGGTTAGTCCATTATTACTCACCTTGGGCCATACTTGAAGCACCCAAGACTAGGACCTCCTGCTACTACTCACGACATGATTCAATCCTCTCTACTTGAGAATGATTGACCATTGTAGTTTCAGGATAACCCCCAAGACTGAGCTACCATGTAAATCATTCTAAACACTGAGGGCACCACCATGTATCCCCCTTGAAGATCATGAAATTACATCCAATACTGATACTTTTCACTTTAACACCAACATGATAATGCACACATAAGCCCTTAAAGCAACTGGAACAATTAAGTAAAATAGCATACTGAAATAAATAGGAATATAGGCTAAACAGAAAACATCAACACATAATGAGCAAGACCGAACACCCTGTGAATGGTGGAGACCGAACGGTATCTCACTTCCCAAAGGACAGGACCGAACAGTCCATAAAAGGTAAGACTGAAGAAGTGACCGAACACTATTTAGGACCGCCCACTAAGAGAGACCGAATGCTACTACGACCGAACGCTACTTGAGAGACCGAATGCTACCTAAGACCGAGCACTATCAAGACCGAACGCTACCTAAGAGACCGAACGCTACCTAAGAGACCGAACGCTACCTAAGAGACCGAAAGCTACCTGAGACCGAGCACTATCAAGACCGAACGCTACCTAAGACCGAGCACTATCAAGACCGAACACTATTCTCTTTTATATAAACTTAACCATAACCATTCCTAACCACTTTTACTAAATTCTAACACCCTTAATTCTTGTTTTATACTTAATTGAACTTATCTAAATGATTCTGAACATTCCTACTACCATTCTAAAGTAATTAAAACTCAAATTCAACTCTAAAACATCAATTTTCCCAACTTAGGATCCAAAACCCAATCCTACTGCTTTGCACCTATTTTGATCAATTTAGTAACTCAAACAAATCACAATACACTAGCTAAGACTGCCCCAACAGCCCAATTGCGCTTTAGGCCCCAAATGCCCAAAATCACTACCTCACTTACTCTCAAAGTGACCTAAAAGCCACAAAACTCCAAATTTCTATCCAACAAAAAATATACCAGATTTCACACTTAAATCACTTCTAATTGGTCAATTATAGCAATTCAAACCCATCCAAATCAATTCCAAACAGCTCAACACAGTTTCATGGATTTCACATATCAACACATACAATACAAGATACTCAAAACGCAAAATACAACTCCAAACAGTACACCAATTCAGAATCCAATATACATGCACTTCATGCAAGCAATTTAAAGAAGTATTCTAGCTCCTCTTATCTTAGAGTAACTTGACTGGATAGCTCGCAAGAACATACCAACCGTTCCTTCATCGCAAGAACTCAAGAAACCCTACAACCCTCCAAAATGGTGATGAAAACAGCTCTTAGAGCTAGAATGGAGTGGAAAAATGGAAAAGGAGAAAACTTAAGGCACATGCAACCAGCAAAATGCATGTCCCAGTTCAAGAACGGAGAAGAGTTTGCATGGAGGGACTTACCAGCTTAGAACCCAAAATGAATCGGTTAGTTTCGAAGCCCACTACGTTGCGGACGTTTTGGCGGCACCTGATCGGAGATTAAACGGTTCAGAGATGAGATTTGGTAGAGAGAAGATAGAGTTGTGGTAGAGAGAAGGTAGAGAAAATCTGAAACTGAGTTTTAGAGAGAGACAAAATGCTTAAGCTAATGGACCAGGATGTTTTAAATGGGCTTTTTAAAGTCTGGTCCTATTAACTTAATAACATTTTTACTCTTTTAAACTCTATTTTTCAGGCATTCACATAGGAAATAGCATAAATTACCGAAATAAATCTCCAAAAGCAAGCATTAATGCAATAACTCTATCTAAGTTTTACGTTTTGTTCTTTTATCCGCTAGGTTTGTTGTTGGACTTGGAGGTGTGCTAGTACCTGGGTAATGGGAGTTGAAGAGCATTGAACTTCATGTAGCAATAACCTTAAATGACACGGACATGAATGCAGTACTACACTCACACAAGGATAACACAAATTTTAAATATTACAAAATAGGACACATCTATAAACTTAATATCAGATTCAGAAGAGACCCAGATCTTTATTGAAATAGAATAGAGATATCACTGTTTCAAAAGTTTGAATCAGTTATCAGTCATTACTGACATGTCAAAAACTGCGAATTTAATTAGAAAGTGCCGGTGTAATCTTGATACTTTAAAGGACTTTTACACTATAATTCAATCATAATAGCATGTGTTGTAAGATTGTTGATTTTTGCAATAATTAGTTTAAAAGACGTCTATGGGGATTTCTATTTGGCCGTTAGTTATAATCCTTACAAATATTGAAAATCAAACCCAAATACTTTCTGCTGCGAGGCTTGATATGCACTGGTTATTTTCCAGTTACGATTATTCCAAACTTAGTGGCTTATTAATGTTTGTTTCTGTGATACAGGAGTGACGATAAGTTTTATACTTGCGGGAGCATCGTGTGTTATAAATGCACTCTGTTATGCTGAACTAGCTTCTCGTTTTCCCGCTGTTGTGGGAGGAGCTTATCTATATACATACACAGCTTTTAATGAACTTACGGCTTTTCTTGTTTTTGCACAATTAATGCTTGACTATCACATTGGAGCAGCGAGTATTGCCAGAAGCCTAGCAAGTTATCTGATAAATATTCTAGAACTCTTTCCTGTTTTCAAAGATAACATTCCAAATTGGATTGGACATGGTGAAAGCATTGGAGATGTGTTATCCATCAATATCTTGGCTCCTATTCTGCTTATACTTCTCACTTTAGTTCTATGTTTAGGTGTTCATGAATCGTCAATTGTGAATTGTATTATGACAGTGACCAAGGTTCCTTTCCATCTTACAAGTTTTCAAAATACAGTATTAAGCTCGTGTTAATTATGGATTATCTGATATGGAATCACAATTTGTTTTGCTGTTTGTTGCAGGTAATCATTGTTATCATTGTCATTTTTGCTGGAGCATTTGAGGTCGATGTTTCCAACTGGTCTCCCTTTGCTCCAAATGGTTTAAAATCTATATTTACAGGAGCTACAGTAGTCTTCTTTGCATATGTTGGTTTTGATGCAGTTGCCAATTCTGCCGAAGAATCTAAGAGGCCTCAGGTATTTCATTTGAGATTCCTCCCGTAGTTTATGAATTTTCCAGATGCTATATCTCATTTATCTGTTGACAATTATAGTTTTATTGGAAGTAAAATAGGGATTGCTTTGAATTTATGCATTGCTCAATGCCATATTTTGGTTGATAATGAGTACAGAATATTCCTTGGATCCGAGGTCAAGGATTCCTCCAAGATGAAAACAAATAACATTATAAATCTCTGTTAACTCCTTTATGCGTGACTATTCATGGTTTATATTGTAGATGAATCACTAACATTAGTGACAAAATATAATAACAGAATGTCTAAGTGGCAAGATAAACATATGAGAAACAGAATTCCTCTTAGCCTGCCTTCCTATGTTGGTCTGATAGGAGGCTAAAGGTGTATGTGAGAAGAAACAGACAGGAGAAGTAGTTAGTTAGTTAGTGGGTCAGTAGCCTAACTGTTTTATCAGTTAGGAAGGGTGATGTATCTGTTAGGAGGTCAAACTTGTATAAATAGCTAGAGAGGAGAAGGATAGGGACTTTTTGTCAATTCTTGTATCTGAATCAGACTTGCAGTCTGCTTGGGGGAGGTTAGGCTCCCACATTCCTATATTCTTGTATTGTTTCTTGTTCTCTATAAATCAGAGGAGGTTATTCAGTATTATGGTGGATTCTGTGTGAGTTAAAGTGTGGGAAGAGTATAGGTTTCATTACTCGAGACCTATCATTTGGTCCGACCTGCCGGATCCAAACGAATCGGAGAAAACGCGAAGATGGAGAATGTGACTGAGGCAAGGCTTGAAGCCATTGAGATTACGATGGAGGGGATGAAGGCTGAATCGGCGGCGGTACGAAGGGACCTTCAACAAATAATGAGGATTTTGGGAACGCAAGGCCATCACGGTCCTCAGGCGGAAGGGAGTTCAGAAGATAGCTCCGTCAACGATAATCAGCATAGGGGACCCAGAGTGATTGGAGTGGGCGAAAATGGTGGAAAAGGGGAAGAACAGAAACCGTGGAGGAAGAGGGTAGAGTTACCGACCTTTGAAGGAGAGGAGCCACTCAGTTGGCTCAATCGGGCAGAAAGATTCTTTGACATACAGAAAGTAACGGACGACGAAGAAAAGGTGGAACTCGCATATGTGAGCATGGAGGGGAGTGCGGCGTACTGGTTTACGTTTTGGAAAGAGAAGGCTCGAAATCGATCGTGGGATGGCCTGAAGGCGGCCATGATTAATCGCTTTGGGAAGGGATTCAGAGGCACGGTGTTCGAGCGATTGGCCACTCTACGGCAAGAAGGCACGGTGGAAGAATTTGTTCGGAGTTTCGAAACGTTGATGGGACAGACGAAAGGGGTACCGGAGGAACAGGTGTTAGGATATTTCTTGGCTGGGTTACGGGAAGACGTGAAGGGACCGGTGCGAATTCAGAATCCTTCTGAATTAATGGAAGCGATGAGGATAGCAAGGGATGTGGAAGACGCGGCGCTGCGAGTTCAAGGATGGCAAGCAGGTGGGTCTAAGACGAACCCATACGTTATGCGACCAATCGGAAATGTGACGCGAACGGAGCCGGTGAGAACTGCGACGACCCAAGTAGTGAAAACGGAGGGTGGAGGAGTCGCGAGAAGAGAGGGAGTGGCGTCGAACATGGTGACGAGAGGGAGCGTCGCGACGGCCGGTGACGGTCGAGCCAGGGCGGTCCGTAACTTGCCTTATCCTGAGTTCCTTAAGAGGCGAGAAGAGGGTAGGTGTTATCGATGTGGAGGGCCCTTTGCCCCCGGCCACCGGTGCACCGAGAAGAGCCTCAGAGTGTTGCTATTGGCGGAGGACGAAGACGAAGGAGAGACGGAGGTGATTGACGATACAGGGGAGAAGACGATGGAGTTATCGGCGTTTTCTGCTGAGGGGTGGAACGGTCCGAGAACTTTGAAGCTGATGGGAACGATAGGTGAACGGAGGGTGGTGGTGTTGATCGACAGTGGCGCCAGTCACAATTACATCAGTCGGAAGGTGATGGAGGAATTGGGATTGACTGTGACGGACACTCCGGCATACTGCGTAAGCTTGGGTGATGGCCATCGGAGGGAGGCGCGTGGTCGGTGTGACAAGGTAACAGTGCAGTTGGGGGAAGTCGACGTGGAAGAAGATTTTTACGTCTTCGATTTAGGAGGGGTGGACGTAATTTTGGGAGTTGCATGGCTGGCCACATTAGGAGAAGTGAGTAGTAACTGGGGTAACATGACGATGATTTACAAGGTGGGGGATAGGAAGATATGCATTAAAGGTGACCCATCCCTATCGAGACAGCTGGTAAAGGCGGAGTCCCTGTTAAAAGTGGTGGATGCAGAAGCGGGAGCCATGGTGTGGAGCTTAAGTAGAGTGGAGGCAGATGATAGTAGTGAGTGGGGGACAGATTTGACCGTGGGACAGAGGGCAGAGTTAGTGACTCTGCTGCAGACCCACTCACACTTATTTCGAGGTTTGCATGGCTTACCTCCGACACGTGTCCAACAGCACCGTATCCAGCTAAAGGAGGGCCATAACTCTATAAATGTAAGGCCTTACAGGTATCCTCACCTCCTCAAAAGTGAAATTGAAAAGCAGGTTGAAGAAATGTTGAGAGCTGGAATCATCCGTCCCAGCACAAGTCCATTTTCGAGCCCAGTTATATTAGAAAAAAAAAAGATGGAAGTTGGCGTTTTTGTGTGGATTATAGGGCGTTAAACAAGGCGACAATACCGGATAAATTCCCCATACCAGTGATAGAGGAATTATTGGATGAACTCACGGGTGCCAGGTACTTTTCTAAGATTGATCTCAAGTCCGGGTATCATCAGATACGTATGGAGGAAGAAGACGTGGCTAAAACTGCATTTCGCACCCACCAAGGACATTATGAGTTTCTCGTGATGCCCTTTGGCCTCATGAATGCCCCGGCAACTTTCCAAAGTACCATGAACAACTTATTGCGGCCCTATTTGAGGAAGTGGGTTTTAGTATTTTTTGATGATATCCTCATTTACAGCCCCAGCTGGGAGGATCATTTGAAGCAGCTGAATCTGGTGATGCAAACGTTGGTACGGGATGGATGGGTGGCAAATCAAAAGAAGTGTGAGTTCGGGAGAAGAAAAATTCGTTACCTGGGCCATCAAATTTCAGAAGGAGGGGTGGAGATGGATGATGAGAAGGTAAAGGCCGTAAGAGAGTGGGAAGAACCCAGAAATTTGAAGGCGTTGAGAGGGTTTTTGGGCTTAACCGGATACTACAGGAGGTTTGTGGAGGGGTATGGCAAATTGGCCAAACCATTGACTGACCTATTGAAGAAAGGCAAATTTGAATGGAACGAAGGGGCGAGAGAAGCGATGAAGCAGCTGAAAAATGCGATGACTGCTGCACCTGTTTTGACTCTACCAGATTTTTCCCAGGATTTTCATATTGAGTGTGACGCGTCGGGAAGAGGAGTTGGGGCTGTGCTGACTCAAAATAAGAAGCCAATTGCGTTTTACAGCAAGGCTTTATCCGAGGGAAACCTCAGCAAATCCATTTATGAGAAGGAGTTGATGGCCTTGGTCTTGGCCATTCAACATTGGAGGCCATATTTGGTCGGGCGGAGGTTCACGGTGCATACAGACCAAAGAAGTTTGAAATATTTGATGGAGCAAAGGATCACTACACAGAGTCAGCAAAATTGGATGGCAAAATTGATGGGGTATGATTTTGAGGTGGTATATAAAAAAGGAAGCACAAACAGGGCAGCTGATGCCCTTTCGAGGAAGAATGAAGGAGAGCTGGAGGGGAAAGAGTTGAGGGCGATATCCAGGCTTTTTTGGCCAGATTTTGAAGAGGTTGTCAAGGAAGTAGAGGAGGATGCAGAGTTACAAAAGGTGATTGCTGACTTGAAACGAGATCCCAATTCACATGTGCCATATACGTTGGAAAATGAACGTTTACATTACAAGGGTCGATTGGTACTGTCGGCCAAGTCAGTATGGATTCCAAAATTGCTGGGTGAGTTTCATGTAACAAAAATGGGGGGACACTCGGGAATTTATAGGACTTATAGAAGAATAGCTCAGTCACTGTATTGGATGGGCATGAAGAAGATGATAACAGAGTTTGTAAACAGCTGTGTGGTGTGTCAGCAGCATAAGTATCAAACATCATCACCACAAGGGTTGCTGCAACCCTTACCCATTCCTCAGGCAATATGGGAAGAAATCAGCTTGGATTTTATTGTGAGACTGCCTAAGTCACAAGGATATGATGCAATCATGGTGGTCGTAGATAGATTGAGCAAGTACGCTCATTTCATGGCACTAAAACACCCATATTCAGCAAAGACCGTGGCGGATGTGTTTACCAAAGAGGTTGTAAGACTGCATGGGATACCAGCTTCTATGGTGAGTGACCGAGACCCTTTATTTTTGAGTATTTTTTGGAGAGAGTTGTTTAAAAAACAAGGGACACAGCTCAAGATGAGCACAGCATATCATCCGGAAACGGATGGGCAGACAGAGGTTGTGAATCGCATAGTGGAGGGATACTTGCGTTGTTTTTGTTCTGAACAACCCAAGAGTTGGTATTTGATGTTGCCTTGGGCAGAGTTTTGGTACAATACGAGTTATCAGGGGGCAGCCAGGTGTACCCCATTTGAGATAGTGTATGGCAGGCCTCCTCCTTCTTTCAGCCGTTTCATTCCAGGAGAAACTCCAGTTGAAGCAGTAGCTCAAGATTTGATGACCAGAGATGAGGCTCTCAAGCAGCTAAAATACCATTTGAGTCGTGCTCAAGATTTGATGGCACAGCAAGCGAATAAAAAGAGAAGGGAAGTTGATATAAAAGTGGGAGATTGGGTCTATCTGAAAATCAGGCCACACCGACAGCTTTCAATGCCAACCAGGTTGCATCCCAAACTTTCTGCACGGTATTTTGGGCCGTTCAAGGTACTGCAGCAGGTGGGAAATGTAGCGTTTAGATTGGAATTACCTGAATCAGCAAAGATACATTCGGTGTTTCACGCATCACAATTAAAGAAGGCAGTGGGGGATCGAAAAGTAGAAAAGGCTCTGCCCGAAGAGTTGCAAGCAGAGGGACCTGCTTTTTGGCCAGCAAAAATTCTGCAACAGAGGCAGATACAGCAGGATAGGGAGTCAATTCAGCAAGTATTAATAGAATGGCAGGCTGGAGGTGAAGAAGGAGCAACTTGGGAAGATCTAGCCACAATCAAAGATCAGTTTCCAGACTTCAACCTTGAGGACAAGGTTGAGAGTGGGGGGGGGGGAGTAATGATAGGAGGCTAAAGGTGTATGTGAGAAGAAACAGACAGGAGAAGTAGTTAGTTAGTTAGTGGGTCAGTAGCCTAACTGTTTTATCAGTTAGGAAGGGTGATGTATCTGTTAGGAGGTCAAACTTGTATAAATAGCTAGAGAGGAGAAGGATAGGGACTTTTTGTCAATTCTTGTATCTGAATCAGACTTGCAATCTGCTTGGGGGAGGTTAGGCTCCCACATTCCTATATTCTTGTATTGTTTCTTGTTCTCTATAAATCAGAGGAGGTTATTCAGTATTATGGTGGATTCTGTGTGAGTTAAAGTGTGGGAAGAGTATAGGTTTCATTACTCGAGACCTATCATGGTCTCATATGAATTCATCTTCTCATAAGTTATGTTTCCCTACCTGTCACTTGCATGGGAGTTTGCGATTTGTAAGGAGTTCAAGTGTGGAGCCAGGAGTCCCACATTGAGTGAACATTGAAATTAGTGTAGCAACTGCCAGGTTTTGAATTAGTTAATATTAGTTTATATTATCTCAGAATAATATATTTATTTAGGCTAATTTTTATTTACACTTTCACTTATTTGTTCTTCTCTTTCTATTCTCAAGAATTAGTTCACCCAGACGTTTTTGTATTTATCTTTTCTGTTTGTGAAATTTCAGCGGGATTTGCCAATTGGCATAATAGGAAGCCTCTTAGTATGTATTGCATTGTACATTGGAGTATGCTTGGTTATTACTGGAATGGTTCCATACAATCTTCTAGGAGAAGATGCTCCTCTGGCTGAAGCTTTTACATCTAAGGGATTAAAATTTGTTTCTGTTCTGATTAGCATTGGTGCTGTTGCCGGACTTACAACAACACTTCTTGTTGGTCTCTATGTTCAGGTAAATCCCTTCTGAATTATGACACGATTGATGTGTCTGACATGTGCTAATGCATATAAATGGGATGTTTCTGATGAGCAGTCTCGGTTATATCTCGGGCTTGCCAGGGATGGCTTACTACCCTCGATATTTGCAAAGGTTCACTCCATACGCCACACCCCTATTCATTCTCAGATCTGGGTTGGCTTGGTTGCCAGTATTTTGGCTGGGCTGTTGGATGTGCGTGTGCTCTCTCACATTCTTTCCGTTGGTACACTGGTAAGAGTTGACGTCTAATCTGTTGGTAGTGGACTTGCCAACAAAATATCTAGCTTATTTTGTATCATCATATAGTATATATAGTATATACGTGTGCTTTGATTAACATGAAATATGTGTGGACTAAGGAAAGTTGGGACATTTGTTGTTGTTCAGTGGGTGTTGCATACATTAATCTAATCTTACCATGTTTTGGTATGTGTTAAGATAGTGTGCGTCATATTTTTCCATTTAGGAAATAATATGGCATGATGTGCCTTGACAAAATGTATTATCTATGTTTGATTCGTGATTGAAAATTCTTAGTTAATGTCCCTCACATGATGTATTAACTTATTTCAGACTGGATATTCAGTTGTCTCAGCATGTGTTGTTGTACTTCGCTGGAAGGATAAGAAAGGTAGTCAAGTGTCGTCTTCTGCTGAGCGGGAAGGTGTAATTTGCCTCATTGTCGTTGCTCTTTTTGGATTTGCTACTGGGCTCTTGTACCGTTATGATGCTTCATTTATTTTTCTGATTCTCACCATAGTTATCGCAGCCGGTGCTTCTGCTGCTCTTGTTTTCCGCCAGGTGAGGGTTATTTTATATTTTATTAAATTGTTATTTTGATAAATTTCTCTAGAAATATTTTAAGAGAAAAAAATTAGGTTAAATGATTCTAGTTTTGTATAAAGTCAAAATCAACTTTTGAAGAAGATAAAATGAGAAAGCTAGTTTATGCTAGGTAATTTTAACTTACGGGTTCACTTTATCTTTTTATTTTCTTTTCATATAAGTATTTATTGAGAAATTTATCCAAACAGTGCGCAAATATATGCTGCTTTGGGCTATGTCGAAATGCTTTAGTTGCAGAATATGTTTGTAATAATATATAGTTATATTCTATGGATTGAAGGTTGTTGTATGATGAATGAACATGTAAAATTTCCGATTTGGTTATTCGACAATGTATAAATAGTAATCAAAGTGTCGAGTTTTTAATTGCGTCTCGTCATTAATGGAGATGGAGAGAGTAATCTGAAACCGTTTGTTGCCTTCTTTTCCTGGATCATACCACAAAATGAAGAACACATTATGTGTCAAATACACCAAAAGGAAAGGCAATCTGAAGGTCAACAACTCTGCTTCCCGGATTTCATCAAAGGCCATGTTAAAATTTGTGAAATTGACGAGCTTGGGGGATTTTGATGTTAATTTCTTTCACTGATTCCATTCTTCTATCATTTTGCTTTATAGGTTTACGCAGATGCACCGGGGTTTTCCTGCCCAGGGGTTCCCATTCTGCCAAATATCTGCATATTTTTCAACATGTTCTTATTTGGCCAGGTATGCCCATTATATCTCCTTTTTTTAATACATGGCCAAAATAAAAAGTTTTTCAGTTGATTATTTGTACGTTAATTAAAACTACATAACGACGAACTTCTGTTGGCAGTTGCACGAAGAGGCATGGGTGAGATTTGTCGTTCTTTGTATTGTCATGATTGGTGTTTATGCAATATATGGCCAGTATCATGCGAACCCCAGTGCAGAAGATAATATCTATATTGAGGCACCTGTGGAAGAAGATCCATGAGTTATCTGTTTAATATTATACAATTTCTTGCCATTTTTGGCCTACCAGGGCGTCGTTAAAATGTATGTTGTAGTAAATCAGCATTTGTAGCTTCTGTTAGAAATGTCCATTTTGTATGAGTAACTGCTATCTGTCCATATCTGTTGAATATGATACGGTCAGGTAGCATGTATGATGATGTATCTCTTCTCTACTACTTCATAAAAAAAGAAAAATCATCGTGTATCTATCTTGTTCTAATTTCAAATTGAAACGTTCCCAGGGTGAGGGTGTTTCCCTCTGAACCCATCGAAACTCATTCTGTATTCTTGAATAAATCTTGCATACGCATGTTATTTATTTTCCTGGGTCGTACTTTCAAGATTGTGTATTGAAAAGTATTCTTGGAATATCTATTTCCTAGTGCATTTCGGATATATAAAGGTAGAGTATAAAAAACCGAACCGACCTGAACTGGCGCAACCCGAATCCAATCTGAACTAGATCCAACCCAATCCGATTCAACTCGACCCCATCCCACCTGACCTGACTCGACCTAACTTAAACGAATCCAATCCAACTGAATCCAAGCCATCCCAATTGAATCCAACGAACCTAACCCAATTGAACCCAAAACAACTCCACTTAATCGAATCTAAGCTAACCCAATAGAACTCAATCCTACCCAACCGAATCCAACCGAACCAACCCCAATCCCAAACTCTAACCCAACCCCACACAAATCCAAATCCAACACAGCTGAAACCAACCCAACCCCAACCCACCCTAACCGTGAAACAACCCAACCCCAAGCCAAACCCAAACCCAAACCCAACCCTACCTATCCAATCCAACCCAACCTACCAAACTAACCCTTAACCAAAGCCAAACCCTAAACCTCAAACCCAAACCCAAACCCCAATACAAACCAACCCAACACCAACCCCAAACCCATTTCCAACCCCAACCTGACCTAAACCTAAACCCAACCCAACTCCTACACCAACCTTAACCCAACCCAACTCCAACCCCAACCACCAACCCCCAACCCAAACCCCAACATAAACCAACCCAAACCCAATCCCAACTCCAACTCCAATCCCATCCCGACCTGACCCAAACCCAACCAACTCCTACACCAACCCCAACACAACCCAACTGCAACCCAAACTAACCCCACAAAAACCCAAACCCAACCCAACCCTACCCAATCCAACGCAACCAAACCCCAACCCCTATCTCAACCAAATCCAACCCAACTCAACTGAATCTCAACCCCAACCCAACTAAACCCCACCTACCTCAAACCCAACACCAACCTTAACCCAACCCACACAACCTAACCCATCTGATAATGCTAATTCTTATTATTATTTAAGCATTATTTTAGTAGCAAAATCAACTCCTTTCTAGCTTGTAATTTGCTTAATCATCTTCTTTTGTCTTGTTTTCTTAATAAGTGTGTTTTAGGTTACATTGATGTAATTTCATCACTAATCTCCTTATTTTGTAATGGAATATTGATTGGAATATATGTATATATGTGTGTGTGTATATATATATATATATATATATATATATATATATATATATATATATATATATATATATATATATATATATATATATATATATATATATATATATATATAATAATATACATATATATATGTGTGTGTGTGTGTGTGTGTGTATGTATGTATATGTATGCATACATACACGTGTATGTATGTATACATATATATGTGTATGTATACATACATATACACGTGTATGTATGTATACATACACGTGTACGTATACATACATACACATATGTCTATATATACATATATATATATATATATATATATATATGCATTTTTTATCAATTACTAGTATTCTTGTTTTTTATCTTAAAACTTGTATGTAATAGGAATGTTTATGACTTGAATTTAGGGTTTCATGAATTATGAGGATGTAAGATGGAACCTAGAACTGAAACAGGAGTCCTTGTGGTCATTGATTTTAGGGAAGGATGATGATTCACATGTTGTCTTAAGATTATAGTTCTTTAATGCGGGTTTGCATGTTAGATTTTCCAAGGGATTGAAGTTTAATAGGGAAAACCTCAGCTCTTTCACCTAAGGGATTAGGGTTAGAGTGCTTTTGTGAATTGACTTTAGTAAATTGATGGAAAGGAGATGAAATTGGATAATCAAAAGAGTGTAGTAGGTGAAAACTAACCTTAGCAATGTTATTTCATACCATTTCTAGTATATTCCATTTCTAAGTGCCTTTAAACACCAAAGTCCAACTATTGTGTATTTATAATTTTATCGTTTTGCACATGCTTGTAAATGGATGTTACATTCTTGAGTCTAAATGAGTTGTTAATCGTACAATTCTCTAGTATTACGAGTTTTTTGGGAAAACGATATCTGATCTTACCATGATTAATTACTTGAAGCGATTCGGTGCACTTGCCGAACCACCCAACACCATCCCAACCAGACCCAACCCAAACCAAACCAACCAACCCCAATCCCAAACCAAAACCGAAACCCCTAAACACCCAAACCCACAAACCCCAACCCCCAAACACCTAAACCCACAAACCCCTAAACCCACAAACCCCCAAACCCCAAACCCAAACTCCAAACCCCAGTCCCTAAAGAAACTAAACCCAATCCAATACCAACCCCAAACCCAAACCACAATCCTAACCCAACCCAATCCTACCCAACTCAACCCAATCCCTCAAACCCAACCCACCCCAACCCCAGCCCAACACAATGCAACCTAACCACACCCCACCCAAACCAACCCAACCATACCCAACACAACCCAACCCAATTGGAACGAACCTAACCGATCCGAACCCAACCCAATTGAACCCAACTGAACCCAACCAAGCCCAATCAAACCCAACCGAACCAAACCCAACCCCACCAAACCCAACCCAACCAATCCAAAATCGAACCCAACCGATATGAACCGAACCCAACCAAACACAATCCAACCGAACCGAACTCAAACCAACCCAACCAAACCTAACTAAACCCAACCCAACATAACTCAACCCAACCCAACGAACCCAACTTAACCGAACCCAACTTAATCGAACCTAACCTAAACGAACACAACCCAACCCAACCCAACTCAAATGAACATAACCTAACCCAACCTAACCAAACCCAACCTAAACGAACTCAACCGATCTGAATCGAATGCAATCTAATCCAATCGAACTGAACCCAAACCAATCGAACCCAACCCATCTGAACCCAACCAAATCGAACATAACCCAACCCAACCCAATCCAACAAACCTAAACCAAACCCCGCCCAACCCCAACCCCAACAGCAACTCCACCTGCAACCCTAACCCCAAACCCAAACCTAACTCCAAATCCTAACCCCAAAACCACAAACCCAAAAATCCTAAATCTCAAACCCCAACCCCAACCTGAACCCTAAACCCCCCACCCCAAACCCCAATCACCAAACCCCAAATCCTAACCCAAACCAAACCTAACACAACCTCAACCCCAACCCAACTCGGCCTAAGCCAACACCATCCCAGCCCCATCAACAACCCCAACCCAACCCTATCAACAACCCCAACCCAACCCTACCCCACCTAATCAAACTCAACCCAACTGAACCCAACCCAGCCAAACCCAAACCAACCGAACTCAAACCAACTGAAACCAACCCAAACGAATCCAACCGAACCAACCCCAACCCCAATCTCAAACCTAAACCCGAACCCCAAACCCCAAACCCACAAACTCCAAACTCAAATTTTGAACCTCGAACCCCTAAGAACAAACCCCAAACCCCAAACTCCAAACTCCAACCCAACCAAACCATACCCTAACCTCAACTTTAGCGGCAACCCAACCCAACCTCACCCAAACCCAACCCAACCCAACAAACCCCACCCCAACCCCAACCCCGACCCAACCCAACCTAACACAACCCCAACCCCAAGCCAAACTTAAACCCAACCTAAACCAAACACAACCCAACCCATCCCATCCAAACGAAAACACAACCCAACCCCACCCCACCCCAACCCAAACTCAACACAACCCAATCTAACCCAACACAAACCCCAATTAAATCCTACCCATCCAAACCAACCGAACCAATTAAAACCAACTAAACCTAACCTAACCCAATCCAACCGAACCCAACCCCACCCAACCGAACCAAACCCAACTCAACATAACCCAACTAAACCGAACCCAACTGAACCGAATCCAACAAAACCAACCCAACACAAACCAAACTCAGCCCAAACAAACCAACCTGAACCCCAACCCCAACCCCACACCCAACCCAAAACTCAAAACCAAACCCAAACCAAATTGAACCCAACCCAACCTAATCCAATCCAACCCAACCATACCAAACCAAACCAAATTAAACCTAACCCCAACTCCAACCCCAAACCCATCCCCAAACTCAACCCCAACCCCAAACACAAACCCCAAACTCCAACCCCAAACCCAAACCCCCAAACCCCAACCCGAACCCAAGCCCATCCAAATCGAAACCCAACCCAACCCTAATCCCAACACCAATCCAACCCACCTAAAACACCCCAACCCTAATCCCAACACCAATCCAACCCACCTAAAACACCCCAACCCAACCCAAACTCATCCCAACACAACTTAACCCAACCCAAACCCCAATCCCAACCCAAAACCCATAGCTAAAGCCATACCCCAACCCCACACCCTTAATCTAAACCCTTAACCTTAAACCCAAACCCCAACCCAACCTCAACCGACCCCCGACCCTAACCCTAACCCAACCCAACTTCAACACCAACCCCAACCCAACCCAACTCAACCGTACTCAACTCAACACAACCCAACCCCAACCCCTACCCCAACCCAACCCAACCCAATCCAACCTACCCAACCTCAACCCCAACTCAACTCCAACCCCACCCAAACCCAAATCAACCCTACCCAATCCAACTCAACCAACCCTTACCTAACGCAAACCAAACCCAACCCAAACAAACCAACTCATACCCTACCCAAACCCAACCCAAACCTACCCAAACCCAATCCAACTCAACTCAAACCAGATCAACCCAAACAAACCTACCCAAACTGCAACCCTAACCCAAACCTTAGTCCTAACCCAAAACCCAAAGTCAACCCCAACTCCCAACCCTAAACCAAAAGCCAACCTCAACCCCACCCAAACCCAAACCCAACCCTACACAACCCAACTCAAACCCCAACATAACCCTACCAAAACTCAAACCCAACCCAACCCAACCCCAACTCCAACCTAACCGAACCCAACCTCAACCCCAATCCCAACCTAACCCACCCAACCCAACCCCACCCCACCCAAACCCAAACCCAACTTAATAGTACCCAACCCAACTCAAGTAAACCTAACCTAGCCCAAACCAAACCCCAACCACAACCCTAACCCTAACCCCAACCCAACTCATCCCAACCAAACCTAACCCAACACAAACCAAACAAGCCAACCCCAATCCCAAACCCCAAATTCTAAACACCCAAATTCACAAACCCCAACCCCCAAACCCAGACCCCAAACCAACTCAACCCAATCCAACCCCAACCCTAAATCAAAATCCAATCTCAAACCAACCCAATCCTACCCAACCCAAGCCCAACCTAACCCAAACCCTGTTAAACCCACCCCAACCCCAACCCAATCCAACAATAATAAAAGAAATTAAGTTATATATTTTTAATTAAATTTAATTAAAAACAAAATAAAATTGTATTTCTTAGGTTAAATTTAATTAAAATTAAATTTAAATTTAAATTTAATTTAATTTATATTATATTATATATTTTTTGTAATTTTATTTAAATTTTATTTTAAAGATGTATAAAATATTTTTTTTTTGCAGGTATTCACAAGTTTTAAAACATCCACAGATAATTTTTAAACGAGTACCCTTGCAGATAGTGAATCAGGTAGCGAGTTTTATCCAACGAGTCGGGTTGTGGGTACACATTATTCGTGCCTAACCCGACCCGTTGTCATCCTAAACCCAACCCACCTTACAGTAACATGTCATTATGAAATAATAAGACATGATCTTTTATGTTAGTTAACATCATACTTTCAATCATAAGAAATTTTATGACTTTTTTAATCTACACAATATAAGAAGGTTTGTAAAAATTAAAAAAATATGTCATTAACAATTATAGAAGAAATCTAGGTAGACAAAATTTTGTCCGGCAGTGATTTTAATTTTTAGTTATAATATATTATCATAAATGTATTTACATTAGACATTTTAAATTGTAATAATCTATAATTAAAAGCTTGCTGATAAAATTCGAAAAAAAATCGGGCATATAAATTAAACAAATTCCAACATCATTTTTACATTACTTTTAGTTCAAAATTGAAATATCAATAAAAGGTACATCAAATTTAAAGGTATGTTAGTTCTATAATGTTAATACTTTAACGATTTATGTTATCAGGGGACTAACATGCATTATTCCCTTTTATAAATAACTAATGTCGAATCTTAGCTTTTCCACCTTAGCAACAACACAATATGCTAATATTCTAAGTGCCTATTTGCATAAATGGAAAAGAGGGGTCTTCTACCTTTGCCTCATCTTGATCTTTATTCCATGATGACAGATAAACCTTATTCCAGTCACATGGTTATTTGTCTAAATCATCAGTTTAAAACAAAAGCAAAACTTCTTGTAAACATTAATGTATTCCAGAGGCTAACTCTTAAATATAAGAACATCTGTATCTATATATGCGGCTGACATTTTTGTATTTCACATAAGCCATGCCTATAATAGTTTTCATCTCCATCTCCCTTCTACAGTGAAAATACAAATCTATATCTATGTTAAGTAAATGTTCTAAAGGGTAAAACTTTGCTTTACAAACAACTATTTTCATATTTGTATTTAAAATAACGGGTGAATTTCATCCCTCACCCTTTTATCCTAAGGTTCTTAAAAGAGGGATAAAAATCATCAATTATAGAAAAAGACAACTAAAGTCATTGTTTTTTAAAATATAGAATCCAAGATAAATTTTGACCAAAATAAGGGCATTTTATCCTATTCTAAATTTACAACATGATTTCTATTAGTCGTCAAGCAAAGAGACTTAAATATCTTTCCTAAAGCTTAAAATGTTAAGAGAATGCTTAAGATTGACTCACATAAGACCATCTCTATATTTTCAAATGATGTATAGAAAATGCATTTGATAATTAAAACTGTGCTATCATGTCAAAGATCAACTCTCCTAAAAGCATAAGCTGCTAGGCAAATCATTAGTTCAAGAGGGGCAACTACAATATGACAACCAGTTAGATAAAGCGATTGCTCCAAAGAAACAGCACACAAAAATGAGTAACTAACACAAAAATTCAAATGGTGAAGTTTAACATGAGAAAGATACAGTGGCACCAGAAGCAATATCCATAGATATTTTGTTGTATGTGAAAATAAATAAATGGAAGACCTGCTGCCACAAAAATAACAGAATTTCAACTTCAGCAGTTATGCAGAAACATAAGAAGAAAATAAAATTTCCTAAAGTGAAGGAAGCTGAATGATGCATACTACTATTAAGATCTCTGATGAACTCCATGTTCATCGGGTTAGAAATAATTGGATCACAATAGTTTACAAATCACCTAATCATCTTGTTTCCAATGGTCTTTTGCTCTTTTGCTCTATCAATAGATCCCATTTTCTGAAGCCTGATTTGAGCTTTGAACTTAGCTATAAATTCACTGGCTTTCTTGTCTACTTCAGAATCCAGATCTGAATCATTGACAAATTCAGGTACCCCACTTTCATCTGAGCTCATCCGAGTATTTTCAAGCTCGATATCTGAGTCTTGCTTTGACAAATTCTTGGTTTCTTCTAGCCTATCTCTTGTTCGATGATTGGAAAATTTAATCTCAGGCTTAGGACAATAAAAATCCAGAGTTTTGTTACTGACTCCTTTCAATGGAAGATCTGATTCTCCACTTTTCATTTTATCCCTTTTCAATACTGACTCTACATTGTTGACATTCTTTTCAACCTTTTCATCACTTTGCTTGCTAGATGTTTCTCCTATTCTCATTGTCCCTGAAATCAGTCCGCTGCTTCTTCTTGTTCTAACTGATTTTCCCCTTGATGGAGCTTTCATTAGGCTTGCAGGTTTTTCTGTGTCTGATTGCAAAGCATGAATCCGGGACTCTTTATTGCTTGGGGGATCCTCACCTCCAATCTCATTTAAACTTCTCAAGTCATCATTCAAACTGTTCTTTATGTCATCTGGGAGTGAGGAACCATTGGTATAACCTTGTGCTTCAAATGCTTGCAATGAAGCTTCACTATTCCTTCTAACCAGAGGTGATGGTGAACTAGAAGAAGATTCATGTGAGCTCTTCTTTTCCCCTAAATCTTCCTTCTCCAAGTTCATATTCTCTGATAAAACAGAATCCAGGGAAGAAGATAAACTTGACTGTGATGAGAAAGATCCCATAGACTGGAAAGATCGTGAGCTGAGCAATTCAAGTTGAGTTTCATCAACCGACATTGGCCTTAAATGTGAAGGACGGGAATCAGCAACATATTTTCCCTTAGATTCCAACATGCCATTTCTAGAAGACATCTGGAAATTCTTCTTTCCAAAATCCACCTCTTGAAAATTCATATTTTCTGAAGCAGGCACGTAGGAAGTCTGCTTTTGTTCCATATCTTCCACTTGGAAATTCACATTTTCTGAAGCTTGCAAACAGGAGGTCTTCTTTTGTCCCATGTCTTCCTCCACAAAATTCATATTTTCTGTAGTATGCATACGGGAAGTCTTCTGCCCCATATCTTCCTCTTGGAAGTCCATTTCTGATGAAATTGAATCCAAGGAAGAATAAATTCTTGTGTGGGAAGAGAAGGGTCTCACAGACTGGAAAGATTTTGAACCAAGTGAGTCAAATTGATCTTCATCAACAGACATTGGCCTGAAATGTGAAGGAAAAGATGCAGCACCATATTTCCCTTTAACTCCCATCCTTCTATTTTTTGATGAAGACCCATGGAAAATCTTCCCCAAATCTATCTTCTGAAAACTTGTATTTTCAGAAGTAGGACCGTAGGAAGCCTTCCTTGTACCCACATCTTCATCTAGGAAGTTCATAATTTCTGAAACAGAAACAAAGGAAGTTTTCATTTGCCCGACATCTTCCTGTTGAAAATTCTTCTTTTCTGAGGTAGACACATAGGAAGCTTCGAGTTGCCTCTTTTCTTCCTCATGAGCATTTACATTATTTGTTGAAATCGAATCCAAGGAAGAATACATATTGTGGGAAGAGAAAGATGGTGTTTCAAATTTAGTTTCATCAACCGAAAGAGGCCTAAAATGTGCATGACGTGTAACATTGCCATATTTCTCTCTATCCATCCTTCTATTCCTTGAACGCCATGGAATTGGGGAAGTTGATCCACCACCACCAGTAGTATCACTAAATTGTTTATCCAAATTGGAAGGTCCCAGATCCCCAAATTCCTTATCTCCGATCTTATCTGAGGACCTGGAAGAGCCCCTTGAACCTGAACTGGAGTCACTTTCATTGGCATATTTAGGACTATCTACATCTCTTGCAACCGATCTTAAACTGCGAATCGGTAGCCCTAGAGGTTTATAATCAACAACCTCACCACACTCACCAGTGTCGTAGTTTGGTTGAGCCACAACCACCACTGGCTCACTATGATAGTACTCAGAATTCCAAGCTTGAACTACATTGGTTCCGTTCCCATCACATCCAACAGAAGAATAACCAAAACCATCTTCAGAAATTGGCAAATGGGTTTTGTACTGTTCATAAAAAACACCAACAGTACCACCCCCGTTGGAGCTTACAACCCCAGCCCCCCCATCAAAGTACTGAGGATTCCAACAATGCATCATCCTCTTCTCATCAACCCCACATGGATTTTCATTAGCATTTTCATTTTCATACCCATCATCAAAAATAGTGGAAACAGGAAACACTTTGGACACATAACTAGGTGCAGTGGCATTATCGTCAGCACAAGAAAGAGTGGTTTCTATTTCTACGTGTGTGTCAAGTTCTGAATTTCTTCTACTAAACAAACCATAAGTCACAGCAATGCCAATGAAGAGAAGGTGGAGAAGCTCCCAGAACTTGTTGAGTATGGTTTGGCTCACAAAGTCAGGGGCTTGAGAGGGAAAAAGTGGGAGAACGATGATAAACAGAGCCAAGAAGAGAGCTTTGAAGATGAAACCTGAGCAGGACTTACCTTGGTTGGTGGGTTTTGGTTGGATCCGTGAAAGTGGGAAATGGGGTTTGGTGTAAGGGGTTGAATCCGCCATTGATGGGAAAGTAGAGTGAGTGCCCCTTTGCTCTGTGGTGTGAACGTGTTTGTTTGATAGTTTGTTGGGTGTCTGAGATGGGGAATGAAGAAAGGAAGACTTTGATAACAAGGAAAAGTGCATCTGGTCTGGCACTAACAGGGAAGACAAAAAACATTATGGTAATTTCCCACATTATTGTAATGACATTCTTACCCTTTTCTTCTATGTTTGACCTTTGACCATTATTTGCTTTAAAAACGGTTGGGCCATCACAAGCCCACCAGCCCAGCCCAAATACACCACGCTAAAATCTGTAGAACTTCGATTTTTATTAAGGTTCATGACAGATTTCACAACTTAATGTTTATAAAGATGTATTTACAAGGAAATTTTCATATTAATAATGAAATTTGAGCCCTGATTTTTATAATTCTTCTTATGAGAAAAAACGGCGAGCGCTATTGTGAGCTGCTCACCCTGAAAATCGGAATTTGATGGACGTATTGAGCAAATAGATTAATGATGGAATTCACAACTATCAAGTATTTGGTACATCAAAATTGTTACACATTTTACTGCATTCAGACATGTAAAATTATACATGAAAATTTGAAAGTGTTTTTATCTAGTTCAATAAATATATTAAAAAATGCAGTTTAATAAAATATTTTAAGTCTTTTTATTATAAAATAATTCAAATTTGTGTTTATTTAAATCATATTTACATATGACTTTGATAGTTGATCTATTGGTTATTTATATCCAAAATTATTTATCATCCAAAATAGTAAATGTGGAGAAACACATGATAAGACTGCGCAAGAAATAGGTGAAGGTAAAGGGAAGAGAAGATGTTGCACAGCCGAAAAGTTAGGTAACGAGAAATTTAGTTAACCTATATTTTCATTGGAATTCGTGTAATAAAATAAACTATATCTTATATTTTTTTTTTAAATTTAGACCTCAGAAGCTATTTATGTAAATATAAATAATAATATTTGTTTATTGTTATTATAATATATTAAAAAATATATTTATTCAATTTTATTATCTATTAAATATATGTTAGTCTATACAAAAACGCTGATAGATAATTTTGTTTTGTTTAACAGTCATGTAAAAAATATGTCTGCTCAAAAAAATAATTTATTATATATATATATATTATATAAAGAAGATTTCACGTGTTTATATTTATTTTCCAATCCTCTTTAAATATTTTTTAAAATTAAAATGAATATTTATTAATTTTATTTTTAAATAACAATTTCTTTAAATTTAATCTTTGATTTTAGATTTTTTTAAAATTTAACTATTTTTTAATTATAAAACTATTTATAAAGTAAATAATTATAAAAATTATTTATATTTAATTTTATAATTATAATAATGACACACGATACTTGTTTTCATTAAAGAAAGTATAAAGCTTCACTTTCAAATTTATTGGGTATACCTCTTTTCAGTTCTTTTACTCGTTTGTATGTAATACATTCAATTATTAATATAACTTATCTTTTGAATCTTTAGTTTTATATATATATATATATATATATATATATATATATATATATATATATATATATATATATATATATATATATATAATAATAAGATAATAGAAAAAGGTAATAATAAAATGATAGTAATAATGGTACCTAGATAGTTATTATCTTTAAGATGAACAAAATCTTCAAATTTTAAATTGAAGCAAGAAAAATATTTTAGAAAGATAGTGATTTTTGTAAAATTATATTAATGGTAGAGAGTAGGGACATTTCAATCCAATCAAAGTCATTTCTTGAGTAAGTTCTTTTTCTTATATCTTTTCTCTTGAGTTAATTTTGTTTTTTTATATCTTTTCTCTTGACTTAATTTTTTTTTATTTTGGTTGCATTCGTAGATTATGGTGTTTGTATGTGTCTTTCATTGGACAAAGATAAAGTCTATAAGTTAGCTAGAGAGTGTGAGAGGATAATTAAAATATTAATTTTAGTGTTTTATGTATAAATTATCTTCTTCATTTTTTTTTTAAATAAAGGAGTTAAAAGTTTAAACTTTAGTAAATAAGTATTAAGAAGTAAGCAGAGCTAGTTAAGATTTTTATATCTTGGAATAGATTAATTAAAAAATAATTAACTTTTTACTTAGATAATTAAAAAAATAATCAATTGGAATGATTCTTATTGAATAATTGATTCTCTCTACAATGGAGTATATAATTTGGAAGAGTTCAAATTAGGTTTTGTTGAACAAAATTTTAACGAGATACACCATACACCATGTTTATTAAAGACTTTTTTTTTACATTATTTTTTTTTATTTTATTCGAGTTCACCTTGAGACTAACGTTGAAGGAAAATAAGTAAAATGTGTAAGAATCTAAAAAATACAGTATATGGTGGATAAGTGTTTTAAAACAATGAGACCAAATATTTTAATGTTAAAATAATTCAATAATATAAATAAAATTTTATAAACAAGTTTATTATTTAAAACACTTATCATCTCTCTAGAACTTTTTCTGAGTTCTCTCTTCCTTCTATCTAAGATTAGTTTACGGATTAGTTTTCTTGATAAAACAAATTAAGTTTCTACTCATTTTTCTTAAATTCATAGTTTAAGATGCATGCTTAAAAGTTTTCTCGCATGTGTTGTTCTCTTTCTTTTTCTAGTTTCTTGTTGAGCAGTGGTCCTAAGGACTCACTTTAACCACTGTTTTGTGATTTGTAAGCTTTTGTAGAGTTTCTTAAGTTGAGATAAGGGTAGTAAGTCATACAGAGTTGTTATAGTTTCCTAACCAAATAAGGGGAATTAGTGTTTTCTTTTAATTTGAGTTATGAAGTATGAACTAATAGTTAGTATGTGAGTTTAATGTATGTTGATTGTTATGCTTGAAATGAGTGTTTTTAGTACTAAGTGTATTTGAATGAATGAACTTGGTTGAATGATTTTGTTTGGTTGAATGATTCTATTTACAAAACGCATCTTAAGCCTTAAGTTCATTCAAAGAGAGCAACATAATTCAATAGCCTGTGAAAGGACAACATTAATTTAAAACATGCCAAACAACAACATTAAATTTGAGCTATCGCTTAGAGAACGATGATATTAATAAGTGCAACAATGGTTATATCTCACCAATGACACTTATTATAAGCCATTAATTTTAACAACCACTAGTTAATTGTGTGGTTCTATGAAGGAGAGTCAAAGGAGTAAAAAAAATTGAAATGGTGGATTGTGTTATTGTAGCCTTAGGAATATTGTCCTTGCTTCAATAATCTCTTTGAGTTCTACATGGCAAAAGCAAATGAAAAAGCAAAAGTAGTCTTCACGTGAACTTGGCAATAGCAGTAAACCCATGGAAAAACCAATATGTTGGCACCGGTTTCTGCTTGATTGGAATCAGTTACACGGACTAATACAACAATATTTGTGAAGTAAATTGGGTTAAATATAAGGGTTATTTAGTAATTTTTCTCGCAATCAACGCAAATCTGGCCTACCATATGAGGATTCACTTTTCTACAATACCTCAAATCCTCTTTATCACTCACTTTTAGATCTTTGAAAACAAAAACAATGAATTTTGTAATTCCTTCATCGCAAATTATCTTAAACAGTAGATTCAGTCAAAACAAACATAACCTAAAAGATAACACCAAGTATCCCAAAATCAAAGATGACAGTCTTGAGCTCAACCAAGTGGCTACTCCACCTGCATGTAAAAGTCGACTCTAACTTCACCAAAAGCATCAACAGAGCTGAACCAGAAAGTCGTGTGCATGATACTATTGAATATAATGAAAATTATATATGGGATTAATCTCCCTTGTGTTAAATATATACATAGGGTATTCTATTTATAATAGAAGAAATATGGGTTAAGCCTAAAATACAAATAATAACAAACTAACTAAAAATAAAAGATAAATATAAAATAAAGATAATGTATCTAACACTCATCCTCAAGCTGGTGCATACAAATCGTATGTACCAAGCTTGTTACTAATATAATCCATAAATACTTAGTGAAAATATCTACTTCACTCGAGTGACACCAAATTGCTAATGATTTGCAAGACGACATAGAACACGAAATATCAGCCCAAAAGACTCCTCCTAAGCAACAAATCTGGGAGGTTGCTCCATGTAAATCTCTTCTTGCAAATCGCCTTTGAGGAATGCCACTAGTGGATAAAGAGGTAATTGTTGGAGAGCCACCACGACTATAAAAAAAACTAACAAAAACCATCTTTTCCATGGGAAAAGAAAGCATATATGGATGGGTCAAACACAATGGTGAGAAAAGAGAGGTAAGAAGAGATAGCAGCGGAAGAAGCCATGGATGAATAGGAGAGATAAATCTTAAAAATCAAAGATTCTTCAATCAAGGCACCTGAAAAAGGAAAAAGAGCAACCTCGATGCTCTGAATAGTTGCCCTAGATGAGACGAGACGTGTGACAACACGCGATAAACCTGAAAACGGAAAACGAGCGACCTCAACGCTCTGAATTACTACTATACATGCCACCATGCACGACGAAAAAGGAGGAGATCCACAACTTTAAAAGGTGCTAAGAGCGTGTAAGAGCTTCGATGAAGGCATCAATAATGGCATGATGGTCGCCTGGCCGAGACAATCAAAATCATTTGATCGTCGATCGAAACTTGAACTCCGATAGTGGCAGCGGTAGACGACGGCGCCACCGACGACAATTGATGGTGCCACCGCCGACAGCGGCAAAGGTAGTGGCAAAGACACCAGAAAATTTTTCCTCAAAAGAACCAGGTTCTAGATACCATGTTGAATATGATGAAAAATTATATATGGGATTAATCTTCCTTGTGTTAAATATACACATAGGGTCCTTTATTTATAATAGAAAAAATATGGGCTAAGCCCAAAATACAAATAATAACAAACTATCTAAAGATAAAAGATAAAGATAAAAAATAAATATAAAATAAAGATAATATATCTAACACTCTCCCTCAAGCTGGTGCATGCAAATCGTATGTACCAAGCTTGTTACTAATATAATCCATAAAGACTTAGTGAAAATATCTACTTCTACACTCCAATGACACCAAATTGCTAATGATTTGAAAGACGACATAGAAGACGAAATATCAACCCAAAAGATGTTGAATATAGTGAAAAACTATATATGGGATTAATCTTCCTTGTGTTAAATATACACATAGGATCCTCTATTTATAATAGAAAAAATATGAACTAAGCCCAAAATACAAATAATAACAAACTAACTAGAGATAAAAGATAAATATAAAAGATGAATATAAAATAAAGATAATATATCTAACGCTCCTCCTCAAGCCAGTGCATACAAATCATATGTACCAAGCTTGTTACTAATATAATCATAAAAGCTTAGTGAAAATATCTACTTACGCATTCAAATAACACCAAATTGCTAATAATTTGCAAGACGACATAGAAGATGAAATACTAACCCAAAAGACTCCCCCTAAGCAACAAATTTTGGAGGTTTCTCCATGTAAATCTCTTCTTGCAAATCACTGTTGAGGAATGCCACCACTGGATAAAGAGGTAATTGTTAGAGAGCCACCACGTCTATAAACTAAAAAAAAAACATCTTTTCCATAAGAAAAAAAAATATATGGATGGGTCAAACGCAATGGTGACAAAAAGTGGAGGTTAGAAGAGACACCAACGGAAGAAGCCATGGATGAATAAGAGAGAGAAACATTAAAACCATGTTGAATAACCAGGCTCACTAATTAATTTATCCGAGATATCAACTTCAATGCTTTCTATCTTGTCAAGACCGAGTTCCACATCTCCAACAAGTGTCGATTATCTCTTTTGGTGGAAATATTTATTACTTCAGTTCCAACAATCTTGTCATCTATTTGGTCCACTACTTTGCGTTGTCCAACATCAATGAAACGGTAGAACACAAAATCATCCTTTGGTTGCGAATTTCCAATATTCTTAGAAATGCAAATGACATTGCATTTTCCAACTATAGCTTCGAGAGGATTAACGTTAGCGAAGCCCTTGCCATCATCGCATGCCAAAAACAACTTGTTCTCCTTGGTTTGGATCCCTTCCAAGAACTTCTAAATCTCGCGGGAGCGAAAGAACCACTGCACCTTGACTTTCCTCAACTTGTCGCAATTCTCCCAAACCTTGATTAGTTTTCCTATGTGAGGCACGTCACAACTTTCGTTTTGGAGATAATGGTATCGTTGAGAACATACTGCACACCATCAAAGGTGAAGAACTCGTAGAACCGCACGTCCTTCTTCTTCCCACCCATGCCTCACTTCCTACCCCATGCAAACTCATAATTCAAATCATCTTCCTCCATTGGCGCCGCCATGGATGGTGACTGAAAGAGAGGGCAACAGTTGCGCAATGGATGAGGTAGTAGTTTGAAAAGAGAAAAGAAAACCCTCACTGCTAGTTTGGGGAATTTTTTTCCCAAAAAAACTATATTTTTTAAGAAATACTCAAATAAACAAAGAAGGTAAGAAGAGACACCAACGGAAGAAGCCATGGATGAACAAGAGAGAGAAACATTAAAATATCCATCCAAGATTCTCCAAACAAGGCACAAGAGCAACCTCGATGCTCTGAATATCTGCTTGAGAGGAGACGAGACATGCGACAACGCATGATGAACCTGAAAGAGAAAAAAGAGCGACATTGACGCTCTAAATCGCTGAGACATGCCATCATACATGACGGAAAAATGAGCATATCCACAACTTTAAAAGGTGTTGAGAGCACATAGGAGCTCCGATGAAAGCATCGTTAATGACATTGTGGTTGCCTAACTGAGACGATCAAAACCATGTGATCGTCGATCGAAACTTAAACTCCAATAGTGGCAGCGATAGACGACGACACCGACGGTAGTAAATAGCGCCACTGTCAACAGTGGCGGATGGAGTGGCAGAGGCACTAGAAGCTTTTTCTTCAAAAGAACCTTAGACTCTGATACCATATTGAGTATAATAAAAATTATATATAGAATTAATCTCCCTTGTGTTAAATATACACATAGGGTCTTCTATTTATAATAAAAGAAATATGGGTTAAGCCTAAAATACAAATAATAACAAACTAACTAAAGATAAAAGATAAATATAAAATAAAGATAATATTTTATAACATATACAATACATCTTACTCAATTATCTTACTTTTTTTTTATAATTTTTTTTAATAACTTTTTTTATAATTGTTAACATATATATTTTTTTTAATTTTATAAAATTATGTATATTTTTATTCAATTTTAATGTATGAAAATGTTTATGTTATGTTAATATTGTTTTATAATAATAATAACTTATTTGATTTTTTTTATGATTGAGTTTTTTTAGAAAAAAAACATTTCCTTTTAAATTAAAATGCACGTATTATATTTTAGATGTTAAAACTAAATATAAGTTAAAATTTTAATTTATGTATAATATTTTTTAAATAGTTTATCAAAATAAATTTATAAAAACTCTCAAAAACAAGAAAGAATTAAAATGTGTTTTTACAATTGTTTTCAAATATAAGTAATTTCTAGACTTATAAAAAATAACTTTTGAACATTCTTTTTCTTTTAAAATTATCTTATTTTTAAGCTTAAATAAATTCAATATACTATATTTTTAACTTTTCAAAACAACAAATTATATATTTAAAATATGATTTTAGTTAAAAAATTATTTTGAATAATTTTTTTTAAAAATTAATATTTGTATATTTATATTTTAAGAAAAAGATATTAGTGAAAAATTACTTTATTTTTAATCTTAAACAAACCTAACGTATATTATATTTAAATTTTTTCAAAATGATTAAATTATATATCTAATTACAATTAAATAATCATTTTAAATAGAATTTTATAACGCCAACATTTATATATCTATATCGAAAGAAAAATTATATTAGTAAAAAATTACTTTATTTAAACTTAAACAAACTCAATATATATTATATTTTTAACTTTTCAAAATAATAAAATTATATATTTAAAATATAACTACAATTAAAAAATTATTTTTAATAGTTTTTTTATAAAATCAAAATATATATATATATATATATATATATATATATATAATTAAAAAGGATATTAGTAAAATATCATGTAAAATTTGAAAGTTACTTAAACTTGCAAAGCAAATAAAAGAAATAATTAAAAATGCAACCCACTTTATGTGAGACTTTTGGAGATGAGATTTTTAAAAAATCTCCTATTATCTGAGGTAGAAAAATTGGGCTTGATTTCAGAAGGGGTGAGTGTCAATTCATGGCCAAAGAGCTCAAATGACATCTCTAATTATTGTGGCAAAAGTTTTTGATCAAGTTTCTCACCTAAGAGTTACCTCAAATTCTATAAATAGAGTATTTCGTGCTATCCAAAACACACAACATTTTCTTTCATTCTTCTTCCTCTTAGTTTGATCTTTCTCATTTTCTTTTCTAAAAATATCTTGGGTTTAATTTTTACATTTTTTTAGTATTCCTTTCTAGTTATGCAAAAATTTATGAGAAATTCATGTTGTATCATGAAGACTTCTAGAATACATCATAGATAAGTTTTTAAAAACAGTAAAATAAATACATCTCAATAAATGTTAGTTCGCAAATTTATCTAACAATTTCTACAACAAGTTGGACTCAAATTCAATCATTGTTATATATTCTAATAAACTTCTCTCAAAAAAGTTGGACTGAAATTCAATCAGTGTTATATGTTCTAATAAACTTCTCTCAAAAAAACCCATATGATAGTTGTGTAATAGAGTTATTCCAATGTTATTAACCAGTGTACTGCAATGCCAATATAGTGTTTGTTGTGCATGAAACTATGACATTGTGAGAGACACATGATGTGCAAGGTTAAAAGCAAAGACAGATAAATACATACAACAAGAAGTCTCAATGTTTTTCACCGTATCAGTATACGTTTCTCTGCACTTCCTCACAAATTACGTAACCTAAACCTCAATCATCTAACAAATTCATTTTATCCCTTCTACTTGCAGAGTCCAACTTCAGAAACAAACAAATAATCATAATATACTTCTAGTTGTATATGAACATAAGTATTTTATTTATTTAAAATTAGTAATTCAACACTATTTGATACCAGTTTAGCATATTCCCTGCAGCACTGGTTCAGTTCAAAATGAAGTGCAAGGAATCCAGTTTCATCATCAACAAAACCATTGATATGATCTACTAGTCATATTATCTCATGAATAAGCAAGCTATAGGATAACTATACATCAATTTTGATAACAAACAGTAACTAAAAGGCATTTAAAGTCATCAATTCCACTGCAGACACAGTCACAATAATTGATAACTAGGTCAAGGACTGTTGCAGCACTGATTTTAAGGTGATGAGCTGATGAGAACACACATGACAGCCAGAAACTGTGGCAAACAAAATGATAATGGCATGCACATCCAAAATCTCATCAAAGAAGAACTCTGTCACAACATTCAACCTTGGAACTCACGGATCACAGAACTCTCTCAAATGTAAATGCTTCAACAGTGAGGTTGACGACCAAATTCCCAATCATATACATTTTCTTTTAAATCCTTATGAAATATTGTTCAATTAAAAAACATCATAGCAAAACTCAAATTTGTGAGTTATAAACTGAAAGAAGAAATGTGTCATTTAATTAATGTGTTCCTATGATTTGAAATCTGCTTCTAATTTAATATGTTAAATGACAAACAAATATGTTAATCATATTTGTGTAGATATTTTCTTTAGCTTAAACTTTTAAAAATATTTTTAAAATAAAATATAATAAAAAGTCAAATTGCCTTAACTTACTGAAGTGGTAATTATTGTTGAACATCATTTCAAGCAACATAAATCTCGCGCACATGATTGACTATAATATGATCTTATAGTGCTACTATTTATAAGTAGTTTGGTATTGAAGTGAATATAGGAGAGAGTTTAAAGGTTTTTTTTGTCAAGATTTAATATTTACCTTGAGCTGTTCTTTATGTTCCCTTTCCATACTTCACGAAACACTGTTAACCTCGTGGACTTAAGGATCATGATTTTTGGGATTCTGTTATAAGATATTTCTCTATCATTCTTTTTGTTTTGCCTACTTTATATATTATATTTGTCACTAATTTTCTTACATCCTTGTTTGCTTAAATATAAATATTATTTATTTGTTATAAGAAAATGTTTGAGTATTGCATAGAACATACAAAGTCTATCATTGCTATACTTTTATTATTTTGAATCTATCATATTTCATTACGTTACATCATCTACCTAATAATACTTCTTCGTAATTACTTCCATTTTACACTTCAGAAAAGGAGGAAAGGAACCATCTTTTTTATTTTCTTTGATCTTTTATCTAATCGGTCGATCACTTCAAATAAAACATTTACGAAATTATCATGATTACGATAAAAGAAAATATAATTTAAAGAAAATAAAGAAAGAAAAATAATTTGTAACATGGTAATAAGAAAAAATGAACCATGAAAAAAATAAATTGGTCTATCGTTTTTTGTACAAAAATATTTACATAAAAAAAATATAAAACTAATTTTATTTTTGTACATTTATTTATTTAATATTATTTACTTGACTTCAAGCACTCTTCTTCCCTTTTTTCATTTATTATATGATCAAATAAGAAATAAAACATTTTTTTATTAAAGAATATAAAAATTATCTATCTTCTTTTTCTTTTTCACACTTTCTTCTCTCTCTTTATAGCTCATGATACAGTAAACTCTTGACCTATGCTGAGCGTCTGCACTTCATCTACTGTGTAAAAGGCAAACCAAACCAAACCAAACTCCTCGTGTAACCAATGATCTAAAACAGCAAAGTATTGGGACAGCTTAGTTTTTAATGTACTTTTTCTTCCTTCCTTTTACAACTTTAAACTTTCTAAATCACGTGATATAACCATTGATATAAGTGCGTAGACACACACTTCTTTGCATTCTCACGTTAAACAAAATAATTTCCAATTAACATGTGGGTTTAATTTTAATTTCTCTTGAAATTTCAATTATTTTATTAGATGGAAAAATTAATTAAAAAAGATTCTTAAGACTTATGAACCACTTGAGTAATTTATTTACTATATAGACAAAAATCAATTTATTCAAATAAATATAAAAAAAACTAGGTGCAAAAAATTTGTCCTTCCGACCATTATGCGTGGTTAATTGGTGTTCATGAGAGTTTATATTCTAGTTCCATCATGTCTTGTAGTTTTCAATTGGCAACCCGCAATAAATTTCGTTCAATTTGGGTTTCTCTCAAACCCCTTTCACAAATAGTATTTGCCCCATGAAATTTAATATTTAATATATAAAATAAAACATATTACATGAAATGATTATTACAGAAAAAAAAAACTTAAAAAAGGGTTGGGAAAGAGAGATCAACAAAATAGCACTAAATCCCACTTTTACGTGATTTTTCACTCCTTCAAGAAAATCCCTCAATTAGAAAAAAAAAGGCAAATAAAATTAGTTTCTAAAAGGTGAAAAATAGTTATTCCTTGATGGAATGTAAAGGGAAAATCTAATATTTTATTTACATTTGTTATACCATGTGGTGTGACAAAAAATCTCTAAAATGAGAAATCACTATCATTCCTTCACGTTTAACCCTCTTTCCACCATCTCTCCTTTCCCCTAGGAAGTGGCATCCCAATTTGATGAGAACTTCACGGATTCGGATTCTCTTTCTCTTCTTTTTAAAGTCTAAACTAATAAATGCTTCTACTATTTGGCATATGAAATCTTACCACACTCTGTTAACGTATCTACCCTACACAAACCTTCAAGTTGACTACAACGTATGCCATACACAGAATAGAACGTCAAGAGTTAACACCAAGTCCAAACTCATATATCCCTCAGTCCAAAAAAACCACAAATTAGTGTTTCCATTGAAAATTGGTTCTTTTCTTCACATTCCACATGTCTAGTAACTAAAAATGTCTAGACATCAATGTAAACATCACATTGCCCACGGCCAATTATGGTCGAGGAATTGAGCCATCAAACGGCCAAGTGTTGACAGCCACCGGCCGCCGGATGTTTGCCCCAAACAGTTTGCGAGAAGTCGGCGGCACCACCGGGTGGACGGCGGCAGGAGAAGACGTTGAAGACGAGTGGCCACGCTCACAAGAGGGGCACATTGTGAGAGTGGTGGGAGGGTTCATGTGCATGTACATTTGTGGGGATGATTTCAATGCCCTAAGCTCTTGGACCTCCTTCTGCAACCTTCTATTGTCTTCAGTTAAATTCTCACAACATCTCTTCAAGTATTCACAATCCACTTCGGTCTGCTTCAACTTGGTTCTGTTTCAATTCAACTAAGATCGTTACATTATAGTTCACATGTTCTTTTGAAACAAACGATATCCCACACCAAACATTGAAGAACATGATCACACCACAAAAGCAAAACAACCAACCAACCAAACATGGATATTCAAATTCACAACTACATACTATATTTGAGTGGCCCTTTGTATTTATTATCCATGTCTTTGATATTTGACACAATTGTTTTAATTATTATAATTTTGGATCTGTGTCAACATAATTGTGTCGTTGATCATTGTCAAAGGAGGGTAGTCAAACCCATTATTTGTTTTGACGTTATGCTAAAGTTGCTTTGAATGCATTTTAAACAGTTAGATTAATAATTAACATGGACGAGGAACAACGAAACCATCCCACATGAACATCTCTTTCAAGAATTAATACTATCTGTATTTGTCCCTTCAATAAATAAAATACTTATAAAAAAATTATAACCAAGCTAACAACAATTAGATGACATGCGTAATGTCATTTTAAACCATTCAATAATACGACAGTTTTTTAATATTTATTGAAAATAGCACCTACATTATAATTTTCTTATTTTATGTTTGATATGCACTTCAGTTATGCTTCATCATATCATAAAACATGTGGCGACTCAGGCACCGCTTTGAACGTTATATCAAACAACCCAAAATAAAAATTAAAAAATAAGAAAAATAAAAGGCTTTATAAAGTAAAAAAAATAATTATATTTAGATATTAATTAATTATTGTAGACATTTTACCTTGCCCTTCTGTTCTGAAACCACACTTCTACTTGTCTTGGTTTCAGATTCAACTCCTCTGCCAAGGCTTGTTTTCGTTTCTAAAATTCAAAACAGAATAATTATCATTATCATTATTCTAATAATATGAATAATAAATTTCATTTAGTAATAACAACTTTTGAGATAAATTCTAATAATAATAAATAGAATAAATTTCAAAAAATATCGGTATTCACAAGGAATTTACACAAATGCCACTAACTAACCGGATTCAGTGTGTTATGCTCCTTGAACGTTTCTTCCAACACCATGGACTGTTCTTTCGTGAGCCTCAGTTTCTTCCTCCCGCCTTCGCAGTCTCCGCCGCCACCATCATCGTCATCGCTCCCCCGCGAGCACGACGTCCTCTCTCCAGAGGCCACCAACGCAGCATTATCGTCGTCCCTCTCGCTCCGCTTGCCGCCGCTGACGCTTGACACGGCGCTGTTCGGTGACGAAATGCCGTTGTCTTCCTCACATTCCACCGTCGATTTCACGTCGATTCCTCGTATCACATCGGAGCTCCGATCTGTACATGCAAGAGTTTCAAATAGGTTTATTAAGGAATGGCAGTTTTTGTAATTAAAGGACACGGCAGAGGGTATTTCTGTAAATAACGGTATCTGTATTTGGAAACATCAGAAATAAAATAGAATAGAAATAGAAAGTAGAAATGAAAATAAAATGTTGCTGAAAAAAAAAGAAAAATTATAAACATTACACGAATGTTTCATTTTTTTTTTTTATTCTTCTTATAAATAATAAATCAAATACAATAATTTTTTCAAACCTTATTAAAAGCTTTGTAATAATACAACTGATTAAAAATATTCAGGCGCAAAGATAATTTCAGTCAAAGGCACCAAAAAAGTTACCACCAAAATCGGGGTTGCAAAAACGTTTCTACAAACCTTGTGCAAAGAAAACCTGGATCTGAACTAAGTCTTTTTTTTTAATGAATGAGTTAGATATAACTATCAGCAACCAGGCTTCAACTTTAAAAAGTCAGAGGAAGAAAAGATTTTTTTTTCAGAAAAAGAAAGAGAGTTTGTATGTGTGAAGAGATAAACTAACAAAAAATTTGTGAAGTGAAAAAATACTATTTTTGGGTGAAAAAGCAAGGAGAATATAGAAACAAAATATCAGAAAACACTAAAGAAGAATAACCTCGTACCTGGTAACTGAAACAAATCAGCAAAGAGAGTTTTGTTGTGATTTATGGGAACAGGTCGGGGTTGATGCTGCAGTTGTTGTTGTTGTTGAGGGTGGTGCATGTGATTCACCTTGAAAGACTGTTGATTCACTCCCAAACTCAAACTCAAACTCAACCCAACCCCATCATCTTTTTCAGCCATTTCTCTTTAGAAGAGAAAAACCAAGCAGCAATGTATTTCTGGTTGGCCACTTGAGAAAAGGGAAGAGAAAAAAGGGATGTGATTTAGGGTAGGCAAAATGAAGGAAAAAAGTGTGGTGTTTGGTGGCAGTGTGTGTAACAGGCTTTGGCTTTTTTGCAGTGTAGGGAAACTGATGGATGGAACTAAATATATATACAGAGAGAGAGATAGAGAGCAAAATAGTGAATGGATGGTACAGAGGTAATTATGACCTGGGTCAGAGTGACAAATTGCCTCAATCATCACTTAAATGGTTATCCTAGGCATTTTAATATAATCATCTTATTCTGTATATGTTTTAGGATTTGGATTCTTGAACTCTACCTCAGGTTACTTTTTAACCCTGGTTAGTTAGTCTTGAGAATTGGATTGGATTAGATTAGGACTAGGATTTGGATTTTGATTACTTGTATTAGTAACTGATTACCAGAGCTTAATTAGCTTTAACTAGTTCTGTTAATGAAAAACTGCTACTTTTTCGCTCCAATGTTGACCAGAAAGAGCAAGTGTATTTGTTTCACGTGATGTGCTTGGAATCATCATCATCTGGAATCATCATCGCCTCATCATCGTGGAGATGATGAGTGAACTCACGTTTCACCTATTTATTTATGTTATAATAAATAAATATATTATTTATTATTATTAAAATAAAGTGTTGAGATAAAATTAAAAAATTTATTTTTATCATTATGGTATGAAAATTTAGAAATACTGTATCGGAGATGGTGAGAGTTGTAGCACGATGGGTCTTGTAGCGGATTTTGTAAAGGTGTGTGGGGCCCGTTTGACATAGATGTTCAATGGCATGGTAGCCCCAAATCGATGGGATTGAACCCCACGCCGCGTCAGCGCGTGAACTTCATTCTCTTCAACTCATTTTTTTCAAGGGCATAAAGATAATTTCCACTTCCATGCTTTTGAAGTTCCAATGTTATCAAACAAAATTCTGCTTCCGTAATGAATGACTTTACAAAACTGGTATCATTCCATTAAATATTTATTGAAAAACATTTATTATTGCGTTAGTTTCTAGTTTGTAAATAGTAGTCTTCCCATTTTTACTCTCAACTGCCAAAAAAACTTAAAAAAAAACGTTTAAATTAAATTTTGTTAATTCTAAGACTATTTTTGAGTCCATATGTAAATAACTGATTATATCAATTTTTTTCACAACAAAAATAATTCAGAATAATTTTTATTACCTTAATTATATTCATTAATATTTAATAATAAAAACTAACAGAAAATATGTCAGAGATATAAAAATAAAATATTAAAACAAAACAAAATAATATTTAATTACACTTAAAGCATATTTAAGAATAAATTTATGTAAACTAAAAAAATAGAGAAGTGATTTGAATATATTTATAAATTATCATAGAAAAAAAAACTATACAACTATGAATCATGCCGGTGAAGAAACTTATTCCAAAAAACAGTCGCTGAGGCAATTAAAATATACTAAAATCATTAACATTCTATACTTACTGAAAATAAATAATCATAAATAAATGGTCATAACTATAATTTTAAAAGTCGTAACTTTGAAACTATCAGTTCAATCACGACAGTTATTAATTTAAAAAATAAAATTTATTATATTTTTTTTTCACTGTAAATTTGAATATAATTGTTTAACCTCAATTGCTTTTCGTTTAAAGAGAGCACTTATAACATGGTCTTTTACTGAAATAAAATTTATCAATTTTTAATTAATTGAAATAAACACATTTGAAATGCAATATTCAAATATTTCTACTTAAGAAAACATTTATAATATCTTCCTAAAAGTTTGAAATTCTAATAAATACTAAGAAAGTTAAAACAATTAAAACTAATAGTTTTAAATAAATGAAAAGTAAATAAATAATCTATAAAATTAACCTTACTGTTAAATTTTGGTATATTTTATTGCTATACATTATTGTCTATAGACTAGAACAGATAAAAAAGATGATCATTTTGTAAAGTTTTTATTTTATTTTATACAACCCTTTATATATGAAGAGGAACACATTTATTATAGTAATAATTTCAAAAGAACATTTAATATTATTTGAAATTTTGAAAATGATAGATAAATGAATTAAAAAAAAATCAAATTTTCATTGAATAAAAAAATAGTAGAAACGATTATTATTCAATATTTTTTATATAATAATGTTGTTGATACAAAATATCCACCCAATTTTATGAATAACTAATATTTAAAAGATAATTTGACTAAACACATTAAATTAATGTGTGTTATAGTGTACATATATGAACTATTGTTTTTTCACCTTATTATTATTGTTTTTAATTATTTCACCTTCCACACACAAAAACTAAAATTAATTGGTATAAAATACTATCAATACTACAAAAAAGGGAAAAACTAGAATTGTCTTTCATTGGCCTCAGCTTCTGTATCTAAAATTGAAACCATTAATGTTTCACAATTAACTTTTAATTCATATCTAAAATTGAAACCTCAACATCTTTTCAATGTTGTTGAAAATAAGAACATGTCCACCAAGTTACCAGAATGGTCAACTAACATTTCCAATTCAATGCTCTTAGTAAATTGAAATTGTCAGTGTAACTTTCAATTAATTGCTAATTGAGTTATTTCTGTTATCGATTAATCTAATTCGAGATGGGTAAGGTACTTATAGAGTCAAAGTTTTAAACTAAACTCTTCATGGAGTTGAATTTGTAGCCATTAATGGAGCATAATATATACTAATGTACAACTAATGAAGAAAAACACCGTTTTACTTGTTTTATCAAAGTCAAAAGAAATTATATTTCATAAATGGGTTCGGTGATAACGATTGATTTCATTAATAATAAAAATATTTACCTTAGAAATTAATTGTTTCATGAAGAAGTCGTAGTTTCCAACACGAAAATAATTATATTAATTTCTCATCAAACAGGTTTGACAGTTCTTAAATTCAGGTTTAAGGAGGTTTTAAGAGTATATAGGCATGGAGTTTCTCATAAAATAATAATTTTCTACAATAAAATTATTTAACTTACATACAAGCTAATTTCAACTCAATATATATATATATATATATATATAATAAAGTTTATTTAAATAATGCTGAGTTATAACTACACAAATTATTATTATTATAAAAAATTAAAAACTAGTGAGCCAATTGTTGCAAAAGTAAGATAATTATATTAATTTTTTATGAAGTTTTTATGGAAAATTTTGATTTAAACAAGTTTTTATTTCATTTTAGGGTTAAATATATTAATTTAAAAATTTGATTTGAAATTAAAATTCGTTTTTCTGTCTCAATTTTTAATATAAATTTGTTTTTTAAATTTAAAAAAAAATATTTATAATTTTTTTAATTCAAAAATGTTAAAATCGTTTCACATATCAAATTTACATGTTACTCCATCATTTATACGTTTGATTCAAATATTAATTTGAAATATTATTTAACAGATAAAAAATTAATGACAAATTAAGGATAATATTTATTTATTTTTAAAATTAAAGAACAAAATAAAATTAAAGTTTAAAACGTAAATAAACTTCAATTTTATATTTAAGTTTAGAAATTACAAATATATTTAAATTTTATTTTATTTATAATTATGAAAGATAATTTATTTATTTTTAAATATTATATGTTTTTACGTGCTTTAATAACAAAAGTTGTATAACAGTTAAAATTACTTCTTTTAATCATTTAATTAGGTGTATACAGTATGTATGAGAGGTTTATGGATAATTGTAAACATAATTTCAATCCGATAATAGTTTCTAATAATATGGATCTAAAGAAATAAAGTTTCACTTTAAGAAACAAGATTAGAGTAATTTTGAGGGTTTTATATAAAGTTAAAATTTAATGTTTTTAGAACGAATAATTTAGTTTGATCTTATTTGGCTTATTACGGATTCGTTATTTAGTAAATTTAATCTGACTCGTTTATTAGAGAGCTAAAAAAATTTAAACTTGATGTGGCTCATAAAAAAATTGTGGGTTAAACGAGTTAGTTTACTGTTCACTTAATCAATTCCAAAATAATGTTAAACTCCAAGGACAATTCAAAATAAAAATATATAATATAATCTAAAATGATCTTAAACTCCAAATATAATAAAAAAAATAAACACAAAAGGAAAACTTAGGTGGGTTGGTCAGTCAACCCGACTCATCACAAGTTCAATCCGGGTGAATCAGATTCATAGTGAGACAGGCTTAAAATTGACTCATTATTTTTTTCAACCCAACCCGACTCAAACTCGAGGTGATCTCAGTTGACTCACGGGTTTCAACTCATTTTAATAGCACTATTAAAATATAATGTTAGTTGATTTTAGTAAAAATTGATTTTCAACCTTTCAAAGGTATATTATATATGATAATTTACACTTATGAACGAGTATTTATAGTAATTGAATGATATGCAAGATGTTGATCGTCTGATTTATTTTGACTAAGTTTAGCTTTATTATAATGTGTGTTCTATAACTTGATATAGAAAGTATAATTATTTGAACTTTTATTAGTGAAAAATAAATTTTATAACGACTTTTTTATATTAATTATAATTCATTCACTATAATAGGTGATACATTGACAATTGTAAATAAGATAATACTTTTTTATACAAATTATAGTCTAAATCCATATAAAAAATGAAAATAAATATATTCTTGTAATACATAATAAACATTTTTATAAGATTCTAATCATAATTGGTATAGAAAAAGAATATAGTGACCATTTTATAATAAAGGAGATAACTTTTTATACCAATTATAGTCATAACTAGTATAGAAAGTGGTTTTTTTTTATTTAGAAACACACACAAAGAGGATTCTCAAAGTGTTATCGCTCGTTTAACATTTTTTGTTCTTCATCGTTGCTCCTGGTCGACATGCTACAGTTCTATTAGGGCATCTTTGAGATTACAAACATTGTTGAAGATTGTGTCATCTTATTCTTCTCCCCAATCGTGAACACATGCATATCTACACCATGAAAATCAGCTAGAGAATCGAGTCAAAATTGTTGAAGTCAACGCAATCAATTTGTTTATTTCACTTATTTCCTCGTTAGACCTCTAGTAAAAAATGTTGAAGTCATCACCACGATTTCGAATCCCTTACTTTGTGACAAGAACAAGGAGGTCACGACCTTCATCAACATGTTAAGCATAAGATCTATGAGACAGAGAAGAACACAACGTGCGTGCTACTACCACTGTCGAAAGTGGAAGAGAACAAGGTGGCTCAAAGAAGGATTGGTTGAAGATGTTGTATTCATTGTGCATAGTGAAGGAGAACAAGGAAAGAATCATGAAGGTGTTAGTGGAGCTTATGACGGACTTCAAGTTGTGTGAAATAAAAATATTAGTTTAATTGATATAAAAAGTAATATTTTATAAGTTCAGAACTAGTATATAAAGTTTTTCTAATCGCCATAAGTATTATTTGTATTAGTGTTTCTTTGACTAATTAATTGAACCTATAAATTTTTTAATCTAATGAAGAAAAAAAAATAGTTTGACCATGTTCAAATTCTAATATGATTTTTCTCATATTAGTTTGTAATTTTAAAAGTTGTTATATTGAGTAAAACTTAATTTCAGGTTATAGAAATGTTTTGAATTTTAAAATTTGTTCTCTTTGTATTGGTTTGAGTTTCAACTTCTTTTTTTAATATGCATAAATTTATTTAATGAGAAAAAAAAAGTAAATTTTAAGTGGATTTTATTTACTGAAATTAATTTTGTGTTTGCTTAATAGAAATATAAATTGAACTCAACATATTTCAATTCTCTTCACTAAATCTCATCAAAGAGGATTTTGATTGTGTTGGTTTCACTCAAAGAATTTCTTCATACTAAAGAAAGTTATATTTAGCCTGTTTAATATATTCTTAAATTTTGTGATTGTATAACTATTATTTCAAATGCTTTCTGAAAATAATATCTAATGAAAAATATGTCAATGTAACATATTGAAACTTATATATTTACTTATTCATATACATAAGGCAAATGATAAAAAAAATTGTATGCTGAGAGGTTAATAAGATATTTTACATATAATTAGGAGAAAATGTGTTGAAAAGCATTGATTATTCGTTTTATGAGAAGTAATAGTTGTTATCATTGTAATACTATTTTATATAAATATATCAAGATAAAAAGGAATACTATATAAATGATGTCAATAAAATATTTACACTAATTCAACACAATGTTTTGAAAATATGTTTTTGTTTTGGTAAATGTATAAATAAGTTAGCTAGACAATTTTAGATAATATTTGTATAAAATTTATCATATATATTTCTATTATTTGTATGCAATAAGATAAAAGAAAAAGTGATAATACTATTTTTTATATAAATATAGTATATATATTGAGTTATTGAATAAGTGGATGAAATATCAAACTCTGTAAATAATATAAATCATATAAATAATAATGTTAAATAATTAAATATATCATATGAGCTAGGTTATATGGAAAGATTATCTTAATAAAATGTTTATTAGTATATAAATTGAATTGAAAGATTAATATATATATATATATATATATATATATATATATATATATAATATTTAAAGAATAAATATTATGTGAAAAATACGTAATTGAAAATATTCGTGTTTAACACCATTTGTGTTTAGCATAATTTCCTCTCTTTTTTAAATTAGTTGGTTATTTTAGGTATTTTTTGTGTGCATTTAATAAGACAATAATTATAATTGATACATTTAGTCATAATATTGCGTGAAACTTTATCCAATTAATAGTAATACATGTATTATATTTTGAACAAAATACTTCTAGATTTGTTTTTATCTCTAAAATTACACATATCTTTATTCTAATAATAAAACCATTACAAAGTGGTCACAACTTTTTCTTTTATAAATGAATAAAAATGAAATAAAAATATGTAATTTGGAGAAATGATTAAAAAGGCAGGAAATATGTAAGCAATGGAGGAAATAAATAAGTAGTTTTTGTTCTTTGGTGAGAGTGGAAAGAAAGATAAAGAAAAGGATGGGGAGAAGTTGAATATAAAGGAGTGGGGAGAGTTTGAAAAGATGAACGAAAGATTTGGTGGGTGAGAGGTTGAAGAAATTAGAGTTTGGAGGGAACAATATCCACAAAGTTCATGCAAACTTTCCATCATCACAAACCCATGATGTGATTGCAACCCACTTCAAATTCAACTCCATAAATAATATCCATTCCAATATTTTCACACCAAAATTAATGGATGAAAGTGATGTAAGCAGAATATTCTGCTCTTATAAGGGGCAAACCAAATACAAAAAAAGATTCTTGTCATCCACATATGATCTTAGTTCATGTCCATTTGCTAGAGGCACATGATTCTTAAATTATTTATATTCATTTCACCTTTAGATATTTCAATACCAAATGTACTTTCTCTTTGCAAAACTTTACAATCTTCTTCAAACATCAATCTTACAAATATTTTGTTCCCAAAATAATCATGTCTATGTCCACACATTATGACAAAAAAAAAAATACTATTTTATATTTTAAAAAAAGCTTGCACTTAATTGAATTCATAGTTTTTCAGCAAAGATTAAAGAAAAAAAAAAGTGGAGTAGGTTATTGACTGAGTAAAAAAAGATGGGGGTGGGAGAATGTGAGTGTATGTGACTTGTCTTAAAATTGTATGTGTTAATTTTAATTCTTTCATTATCATGTTGCACAACTCAGAAATCTCTTTATTCAATTACAATAATGTGATGAATCATTAGATTCAGTTTAATGATGGGAAAATGACAGATAGCTTTGTCTATTATATTTTATATTTTTTTTCTTGAAATGTTAAATTTTAGACATTTATTAATGGTTTTTTTTCAGAAATTGGTTTGTGTGATTAATAAATAAAATGAAGTTTGGAAGAGAAAAAGTGTGAGAAGTGGGGGAAGAGGGGCATCCATAAAAGGCAGTGAAGGGTGGGGGACAAGGGAAGAGGAGTCACGTGGGGAACACATCGAAATTCACGTGCATGAGCATGTCATGTTGTGCCACGTGGTCCCATCATTGCCCCGTGCGTTTCACTTTGTGTCTTCCTAACCAGACACGCAATCTCCCAATAATCATTGGATACTCTCTCCTTTCTATCCTTCACACGCTACTTCCCTGCGTGTCCTTCACTTTCCTCCCTAGTTTTTGTATTTATCAAAATCACATCTCTTTGCCACCAAATTTATTTTAATTGCTAACACGGGCTTCACTTTGAACATAAAGTGGTACTTTTAGTCATGTAGTAACATCCAAAAACAAAAACAATTACTTCACAATAAAAATATACCTTCCTGATTTAACAAAATACAATAACTCATCTTACAAAAAATATCCTATATTGCATTGTTAAGAAACTTTAAAGTGACTTATGAGTTTCAATAAAATGTAATGGATATATTTTTATATTTCTATTTTTTTCTATGTAATTTTCTGTTTCTTTAATAAAATTAGATCATTTTTAATTTTAACGTTCCTTTTGTCAATTTTTCACATAATATTGTCTTATACCCACTAATATAATTTGTTTACCGTACCCACTAATATATTTGTTTACCACTAATATATATATTTGCTTACCGTTTTGATTGTCATGCCATTTCGTCCTCTTAATATCTATTGAATATTTTTATTTATAATATTAATATAATATCATTTTTCTATTTTCATTTTTTTTTCTTATTTTACTCTTAAATAATATTTTTTCAAATTAAAATAATCATTTTAATAATTTTATTATTTACATGATTTTTTAATTTAATGATTTTTATTTGATTGTTTTTAGTCTTAATAAATTTTTAAAATTAAATAATTTTCTATAATGAAAAACTATTCAAAAAATAAATAAATAAACAAATAAAAACGGAGTATCTAATAACATATATTTACATAAGGACACTTTGTATGTTTTTGTTGGGAGCACTAGGTGTATTTGATTTTAAACTACTTTCACAATTTACAACTTCCAACTATGTTTAACCTTATGGTATCCAACAATTCATTATTTAATAAATAAAAAATCAAATTATTGTGATATTCACATTTAGAAAACATATATATTGTTTTGAACTATCACATAACTTTAAATTAAATATCTATAAAAAAAATAAAACTTTATTTATCCAATCCATTATTATAATGTAATAGTATAATTTGTTAATGTTCAAAATAGATATAATTTACAAAATATAATAATAAGATTTATATGATATTTTTATTTTTTTAAATATGTTTTATGACATATATAATAATATTTATGTGATATTAACCTTAATCTATTCATAATCAACATTAATACTATATATGTTATTATAGTTTGTATATCAACATATAAAACTCTAAAAAATGATAAGTTAGAAATGACGGTAGTCTAAAAATACTGAGACTCAGTTATTTAATATTAAATAATTTTATTATAAATAATTTTGTAAACTAGTTTCATTATTTTAAAATATATCATTTTTCTAGAAACTAATTTTATAGAGTAATCTATCTTTTTTCTAAAAGTTCTTACTACTGAGTCATCTATTTGATGATCAAGAGGTGTATAATCGATCACGATGTCAATGTTTACAATTCTAGCCGATCAATTTCTATCATAGAGAAATAAGTTTTTACTTATTTTTCCTCCTTCATTCCTAATCCGTGTGTAAAAGAATCTAGTGTCTTTGCATGTGTAATCAAGCTTCTCCTAATAATTTTTGGTTCATCTAGAGTTCTAAAGACTCTATTTGTTTTCAATTTGGTATTTTGGTAGGTTTGTCTAGAGATTTCTTGTATTTCAAGTAATCAGAAGAACATTCTTTAAGTTGAGCAGTTTTCTTGTATGGTAAAGGGAGCGAGAATTCTTGTTTTAGTTTGTGTTTATATTATAAATTTGGTATCTCTATGAATTTAGATGAATTTGAGAAATTGGTATGATTGTATGTATATTATGTATGTTTGATTAATGCTTTTGATAGTATGATGTTGAATATAATTTGAATTTTGTGATTGTGATGTGTGACACTATCATGATTGAATGTGATGAAGTTGTTTGGTGGTTGAAATACTGAACCCAAGTGTTTGGGGTGAATGGTAGTCATATTCTTAAGTTTTAAGACTAAAAAGGAGGTTTTGATGGGTGAGTTGGAGAAAGAGAGGCTGAGGTGAGAAAGTAATTGACTATGAGCTGTCATGAAGTGATTTGAGATTTGCTAGAAGTGTTTTATGAGTGAAATCTTATTTGTAGCGAAGAGTTGGTTCATAATTGAAGTTTTGAAGCATTTTTAGTGTAAAAATAAGGTTTTGAGTAGTGAGATATTGATGTAAAATGTGTGAACTGATTTTTAGGGTTAGGAGTGTGTTATTAGACTAATTAGGACTTGTCTAAAGGTTTATATCATAAAATTTTGTCATGGAATAATAATTGCTTCATAGGTTGAGTTTCTTAATTCATTTTGGAGGTTTAGGTTTTGGAAATTGAAAGTAGGATGGTTGGAAGGAAACAAAGGTGTTAGAGGGTGCTAACAAGTGTAATAAAACTTGGTTATGCAACTGGTAAACTGATATAGGGATTAGAAAGTGTTGTTTTGAGTTTAGGTGCTTTTTGGAGCTGTCAAATGGACTTAATGCACATAATTTCTGGTCTAAAAATCAAATGGGTACTTAGTTTTAATTTTAAATATGTGTTTGCATCAATTCTAGTGTGTAAGGAATCCATTTGATCATTAGAACAAGTCTCAAGATCATCAAAGTCCATGAAAACAATATGTTGTGTCAACTAATATGGTGCTGAGGGGCATTTTTCTAGCTCCGAGCCCCACCAATCCAGGGGCGCCAACTTTATAGCGCTAAGCGCCCCCACTCCAGTGGATTTGGCCCACTGAGGGGTAGCTTCTGGGCGTTGAGCACTACCGTACTAGTTTTGTTTTTTTGTTTGTTTTGGAAATACCAAATTTGGAGTTCCAAGTATTAGTTTTGGATGTTATTTAGGCCGTTTTGGGAGTTTTGGACCCTTTTGAAACTGTTGTGAGGGTTTCAAAGTTGTTTTCCTTTTCTAAGTATGATTTTAAAGGGGCTTTGTGTTGTTTAGTGGTTCTTCTTGGATCGTTCTTGTGTATTAATGTATATGGAATAATTTCATGTGATTTTTGATGACTTGTTTGGGTGTTTCTATTTATTTAATGTATGATCAATAGTCTCATGTATTGGTATACTATGTGAATCAGAAGTGATCTCAATGGTTTCAAAGGTATGGAAGAGAGTTCTAAGGAGGAACTCCTCAATGATGGTTTCAAGTATTGTAAGTATGAATATAGGAAGCTTAGTCTTAGAGTTCATCTTGACATTCTAATGGTCACTCATTCTCAAGTAGAGAGAGGTGAGGCATGTCGTGATAATAACAGGATGTCATAATCTAGGGGTACCTTGACCTAAAGCGAGTGATAACGGACTAACCTAGTGTAGTAGCTTAGGGTGGGCCAGTTATTTCACTACAACAAGTACACGGACTGTCATAGCTCGATATTCAACTTATCCGGATAGTCAAGTCAAAGGGTTGTCATGCATAAAGTGTTTGGTTGATTTGGTGTGAGATATGTATCATTAAGCAAAATGTTTAATATGTTTTTGATTTATTATGAAAATGTTTTGTATCAGTAGCTTATCCTTACTTTTGTCTTTACTTGTTTGTTTGTGTTTTCTCTTTTGCGATGATCACTTTAAATGGGGTGAGCTTAGTGATAACGTCTTTTTAGTCGTTCAATGTAAGGTTGATAATGAAACAATAACATAGATAGAATTTTGTTCTCCAAGTATAAGATCTTTCTCATTGATATTATGTAGTTTCTGGTAAGTTAATATTTATGTAATGTTTTATTTTAATAGTTTTATTCTACTAAAATGAGATGTTATAATATATATATATATATATATATATATATATATATTTATAAAATAGGTAAAATACATGTTATTATATAATAAGTATATAGTTTAATAATCACTTTTATTTATAAATACTCCTTTATAAATTTTCTCCATTTCTCAGTTATTTGAAACTTATCACACATCATTCATTCTCCGAAACTAATCCATCAAATTTAATAAAATAAAAAATAAGAAAATTATATTACACAAGCAATTAATAATTACATTCAATTATGTATAAGTGGAAGATGTCATGATTAATTTTATATTGACTCAGTGAACATATTAAAGATATAAATAAAAATTAAAAATATAAATAAATATTATGATGTAATAAATCTAAACCATGATATTCAGGTGAAGAATGTAAATTATTTTTTACCAGCGAACATATAGTAGTTAAAGTATATGGCATATTAGATAATTTTTTGCCTTAAATTTAAGAATTTTAGATAAAAATAAGTGAATAAATAACAGATATAAAAGAAATCTCAAATTTATTGTTTTAAAATATTTTTGAACAGAAACGAATATTATAAAAATGAATATTATCGTTTTTGTTATATAAATTTTTACATGTGTCTTTTTTTCTGAAGATGATATACTTTTTTTTTTTGCTTTTACATTAAAAAATTATCCCACAACTTTTAGAATTTTTTTCCTTATGCGATGTTACTAATGTTTTTAGAAGTTATAATTTCAATTTTTTTAAGAAAAAATATTTTTCATATTTCATTTGTTACTTAAATTTTAAATGTAAAACAAAATGATTTGTTTTATATCTCAATTTATAATAATAAAAATATACAATATATTTTAGTATGTAGTTCCTTAAATTTTTTACTATGTAGTTTCATTAAATTTGATATTTTTGTTATGATTTTGTAACCCTGAACTCAAATGTTATTTTCTTTTTCAACTATACTGAATATAATAAATTTTAAATTGACATTAATATTCATTAAATTTATGTTAGTATTGATATAATTCAATATTATTACCTATTTAAATTTGAAGCAAATTTCATCCACATTAGCATTTTATATTGTAATACAATAATATTTGAATGTACTCTTTGACACTATATAGTTAAAACATAATAAATTTTTAAATTAGTATACATTAAATTTACCATAACGTCTCTATAATATATAATAATCATTATCATTTAAATTTTGAACATATTTCACTAACATAAATATTATATATATATATATTTTGAGAATAAATTTCGTTACGGGTAAGGCGTGGAATCTTTTAATCAGAGCATTAAAAAAATGTTTTGAAGATGATTCTTGATCCATTTTTAAGTTGTTCTTTCTATTTGTTCTTGATGTAGGGTGGGTATCGTCAAAAACACAACGTTCAAATAAGTGATTTACTCAATTATTCTGTAATAAAGATAAGTAATTATAATTTAGAATTTCTATCTCTCTCACATATATTTATAAATATTATATTTAGCTTATCATTATGTGTGATCCATTTATTATCAATAAATATCATTATTCTTATTAATTGTCAATAAATAACTATTATTTTTATTAATTTTCTATTGATTACTTAGATTAATTTTCAGATCGGTCCATATTTTTTATTAGATGGTCAACTGTTTTGTCCTTGACTTATTAGTCATACGTTACAAATATAATTTTAACTTTAGTTATTTATTTCTTTAAAATGTTTTTCCTCAAAAATAAACATCTCAATTAAATAATAAATATTTATTTTCATTAAAATGATAATATTTCAATAATATATTATAAAGTGCAATACAAAAATGATCTTAATATTTTAATTTTAAAATTATTGATTGAGTGACGTGTGTATATAATCTATAATTTTAAAATTATATATATATATATATATATATATATATATATATATATATATATATATATATATATATATATATAACATTTTAGTGTTGTATTTATAACCAGTTTTTCTAAAAGTTAAAATACTAATTTAATCTTATAGTGGTTTGGTTTTCAGTTTCAATATATATTTTTAATAATATTTTAATTTTTTTAATTTTATTTAATTTTTTTTCTGTGTATATAATTAACCAAGTGAATAGAGTAAGTTAGGAGTCTGTTCTTTTTTTAATTTTTATAATAGGACCCCTAATTATGTCACGTAATATTGACAAAAAGAAATTAAATTATTAAAAATTATAAAATATAAATGAATTAAAAAATTCACTAATTTATTTGTTCATTAATTATTTATATGATGATATGGGATAAAAATCAATAAAGAAAAATTGAATTTTATTGAACAAAATCTTTTTATTGAATTGAGAACGAAAATAAATAACAAATAATATTTTAAACTTTTTTAAATGGTTACATATTAAAAATATATAGACATTTGATTTCTGTTTAAAATATTGTGATTATAAATTGTGGATAATTATTGGAAATATATATATATATATATATATATATATATATATATATATAATTTTATTTTATTTCATAATATAAGATATACTTGAGCTAAAACCCTATACCCTCGTCCATCTCAAGGCTGCTGAAGACTGAAGCGGCAACCTCACCCTCACCTCACAAGGGTGTTCTGTCTGCGGTAACCAATCTCGATTTCATCAGGTATGTATGTATGTTGATTTTTGATTTAAAGCTCATTCTCAATTGATTTCGCTGAATTTCACTCTCAACTTCCTAACAAACCCTAAACGCTCTTTTAAATTTACACATAAGTCTTAGTAGAACAACCAATGAAAGTAGATTAGTAAAAGGACCCTAGAAGAAACAGAGATTGGGAGCAAAACAAAAAGTTGAAGAACATGGGCTAAGGGTCGCTGGTGATCGCCGGCAGGCTGCGAGCCCTGTGACTGCGAGGGTGACGACAGAGACACTTTTTTCTTTACAAATTAATCACCTTCATATTAAATTTTTTGCTCAAGAAAACAAAACAATTTAAGTTGTTACACCCATATTGATCAAAAGCAAACAACATGGTTAAAAGATTGATGCAAATTATTATTTTCCAACAACCAGGATCCAAAGAAGCAAAACTATTATCATTCTATTTTAGGACTATGAGAAAGGGGGAGTTAATTAGAAAAGTTAGAACAATGATGTTAGTTAGTTAGAGAGGTTGTTAATTAGGTATCAATAGGGGAAGAAGAATAGAATGAGAGATTTAGATTTGTTGTCATTGTAAATTCAACCTTAGCGCCATCTCTGAAGGGCTCTTGGAGATGTTTCTCTTCTATTCAATAAAATATTTCTTTTCTTTCTCATTCCGATTCTTGGTTCCTAACATTCTTTAATTACATTATATAACCACCTAGTATCTTTCAGAAGGCATGATATGAGTCAAAATACAAGTTTTAGTCCTGTTGTTATTTGAAATCAAGAATGATTTTGTAGGTATAAAATCTTTCAAAAGGTCACTTTCATCGTACAATGCTGATTCATGGGAATTTGCTTGTTGAAACAGGTTTTAGAGCTATTGTTATTTAAAATCTTCAAATCATTCTTTAGGACTAATTTTTTAGTAAGTCTCGTAACTTCAACCTACAAGGCTGAGTCACGACAATTTTTGCTTGTTGAATGAACAGCTACGGTAAGTTCATTTGCATTTTCATCAAGTTCAATTTAGATTTCTCAATTCCAGTGTCAAAAAGGCTGCAGAATGGTCAAACTAACATAGCATAGTTTAGTTTACAAACCCTGGATTTAATTTACAAACCTAACAATTTCATATCAACATATACACATTTGAAAAAGTCAGTACAACTTAAATCACAGAATGAATTATTCATTTTCTCTCTCATCTCTTCCCTCAGACCATCCATTATGTATTAAAATATTGTTGCATACACTCATACCACTGAAAGTTACCAACTAATTAAAAGCCAAAGTCACATGAAGCAGTAAATTCCCTATAAAATTGACTATGTTGTCAGTTGATGTTACACAATAGTCACTATTAGGAATGAAAAGCGCAAGGGTGCTTCTTTGTTTCAAAGGCCAGATGCATTTGAGATACAGCTGACAATAGATTAACCAGGATCTACAAATGTGGTGTGGGTACTAAACAAAAAGGGTAACTTGGTGCTACAAAGTTCCAGCCATGGTTGGGTTCAGGGAATGGGGGAATGTAATATTTACTAAAAGCTGAACATTCACTCTTGATTAATTATATTTCTATTGAATCTCTTTTCGGCTTGTAAGCAGTATACAGCATTTTGATTACCATATTTGAAATTGTCCTGATTCTTGTGTTTTTTATGTAATGACTGTATAGTATTGGTTTAGTGCTAATTTAGGTGTCTTGATCAGGGTTGACATGACCCCCTACCTGTTTATTCTTCATTGACACCTGTGATTCTAGTTAATTAATTAATATTGTTTAAGTAGATATGTAATGTGCTATTTTTGTAAAAATAAATTTAGGTGTGAAAATGGCTGCCAAAAAATCTCGAAAAAGAGAAAAAAGTGAGAGTGATTCAGATGATTACAATAATGTGGAGTATGAAGAGGTATGGATTGCTGCAAAATTTTAAATTTATTAATATGTTATATAACCTTGAGGATTTTCTTATGAATTTTGATTTAAGGTTTGTTTTCCTAATGTAGGTGGAGCATGATTTTGATGACGATGGTGAGGAGGATGATTTTGATGACGACAGCGGAGAGGAGGAGGATGGGCAGAAGGTAACAGATGATGAGGATGATGGGACACGAGAGCATAGTGAATGGAACAATGATGAGATGGAACAGCTTGAGAAAGAATATAGAGATCTTCATCATCAGGAGTTGTGAGATTCCATTTAACATTTGATATACATTTAGTTTATAAAAATAGATGGTACTTAATCTTTATTGCTATACTGTACTTGTTTTGGGTATACTGTACTTGTTTTGCTAGGGCTATTTTTGTTAAATGAGCATAAATTATATTTTGTGAAAAAAATCAAATACATTTTGTTGTATCAAATATAATTCAGATGAATTATTTGAGTCATTGAGAACCTGTTTTATTATTTTCCTTCATCTTTAAGATCGTGTGGATTCTGAGATATCTCAAATTTAACTTTCTACCTTTAGAGATACTTTGAAGAACTTGAAGCATCATAAGGATGAAGATCTTCTCAAGGGTCAAGCTGTGAAAAGCCAGAAGGTATAGTTTTATTGTTTGAATTGTACCTGGACTAATTTTTTTGTTTTGTCTTAGTATGTGCATGTTACTGTCTTCGGTTATTTTTTCCCCATTTATTTACTATTCTGTTTCTCTTTTTGCTTTGCATTGTATTAAGTTGAAGGATGTTTCTTAGTTCTTAATTCGTTCTTAGATGTCCTAGATTTTGTCAATCATCTTTCCTTCAGTATCATTTTTGTGTCTTCTTTTGTAACAATAAAAGTAGTAACAAACAAAAATTTGTTTCATCTTAAGGCCCTCTGGTACAAAGTTCTCGAGCTTAGGTTCTTACTTCAGAAGCCATTCTCAAGTTCAAATAGTTTACCACAGGTATTTTCCTACTTCAGTTTTAATGTGATTTACTATTTTATTTTACCTGAATGTCATGTCTAAACATGGTAGAATTAAATTGTGTGCAGGAACCAATCAAGTCTTCGTTCTGTGAAGCAGATGAGGCAGTTAAAGTAGCATATTCAGATCTGGTGACTTCATCCAAAGAGACTTTAGATTCTATATTGGAACTGCAAGAGGTGCAATTTTTGGCTGGAAATTTAAATAAAAAAGAATGAGATTTTTTCTCATGCCTGTTTCATATATTTTATTTAGTGGACAAGACTTGTTTCTGTTGGATGTTTCCTTTCTATATGTCACCAGTTTTTGTCTTATGAAGTTTTATATGTACAAAATACTATATATGACCACTGATTTCATAGTCACTGATATTTTTTCTTGCTCCAGGCTCTGTCTGCTAGGAACCCATCAATTACCCAAGCCACAGTTGGTAACTTGTTTCTCTCTTGTTCTTATTTCCCTTTCTAGTTCTTTATATGATTTATCTGTTTCATCTTTTTGTACTTGATTGATACCTTGTTTACTTTGATGCTTGTTGACATATCTTTGGAGTTGCTATCTAGTGGTAGGACTTATCCATTATAACACATTCTTTTTAAGAAATGGTAAATTACTGTCTATTAGGAAAATGAACTTTATTCAAGGATTTTTGTTATCTCCTTTTTTTATGTGTCTATAATATGGACCATGCTTCGCTTTCATTTTAGTAATAAGTGGTATGCACTTGAAGTATATAGAACTTATGTAATTTTTATACTTTCGTGAAATGTTTGTGACAAGGTTCATATCATCTTTAACCAACCTTATGATCGAAAATGAACACATTTGTGAATTAAAAAAGTAGTCATCAAGCTGAAAATGATTGGAAGAGATAAAATTAGAAGTGAGACATGATAATCATCTAAAATTGATTAGTTTTGGTGGGGAAGGAGAAGTATATGGTGGAAGAGTTATGTATCTATGTACTCCTTTACAGATATGGGAAGGGAAATATTCCATTTCTTGTATTTTTAAAGTTTCGTTTTATCATGGTTGAAAGTAGATAGAGAAACATCTAACTAAAGTTCACCACTTACTCTTTTCCCATTTCAAGAAATAGTTGAATTTAATATTGCAGTTTTTGGTCAGTTTCATTCAGTTCCCATTTTTTGGTTTAATAGTTTGTAAGTTGAACAGTTAAAAATATTGTCACAACGCCATCATGTAATCCAATAAATATGGGTTAATCTGTAGGCTCATTCTTGCACTTGTATAAGTTATACAGGTCTACTGGAAAAATGTCTATTTATGTTGTTGATTAATGTTTAATATGCCAATATTACTTCAATATTTGTTGCATGTTTGGTTGAACCTTGAATATTTTTTTTAAGTAACAAACTTTTTCACCCTCCACTTGAAGGTTCAGACGGGATATCAACAGATTTAGATGTTTCTAAGCATTTGAATGACAGTGTCGATCAGGAATGGTCCCAAATTTCACAGATGCACAAGAGGTATTTTTATCGTGTTCTCAATGCAGCAGTATTTTGCTATGTATTTCTTCTGTCAAGCTGCTGCAGCATTGAAGCTTCTGAGTTTTGTTTTCTGAGCCTTTTCTTTGCATTAGCTATGCTCGAAGCCAAACATCTCTCAAATTATATATTTGTTTTTGCACTTTATATACATTTATATGTCATGATGTGATTCTTTGGGCATTTAATCCTATTGATGTTTGTATCTTGCAGCATAGCATGTTTCAGAGACAAGTCAATCAACAAATGGCAGCGAATGACCCAAGTAACAACTGGAGCTGCTGCCATCAAGGGAAAATTGCATGCTTTTAATCAGGTCAGGTTCTTTAACTGATTTTGGGTTTCTTTTGTGATGGGTGTGTGTTTACTCCTAATTTTACCCCATCATAGGATATTAGCAATCAAGTCTCTGCTTATATGAGAGATCCCAGTAGAATGATCAAGCAGATGCGGCTGAGAAGATCAGCTGTGAATGTATTTGGACATGTAAGTCATTCTCTTAATCTTTAGTTGGTTTAAATTGTGTTTTTCCATATAAGGTTAGGCAGAAGGAGTTTGTGAAATTAACAAGCTGATTTATTTATCTGTCATTTTCTGTCACTTTTCTGCAGGTTCCAGAGGACGATGATAAACCTAAAGAAGCGGTAAGCCTTGTAAAGTACTAATTTTCAAGTTATGTTTTATAGTAACTTGTGATTTATGTGTAGGATGTTCAAAATTCAATATCCCTTTGAGGTTTAGTTTGCTGCTGCTTAGCAGTGGGTCTTGAAACGTCCCCTTTTCTCATATTTTTGTCTTTTGTTTTATGATCAATACGACCAGTGGTAAAAATGTTAATTGCTGGAAATTAGACTATTAATAGAAACATGTTTTTGAGGTTACATTCCAAATTGAGAATTAGGTTTGTCAACTGCTTTATAGAGTTTCCTCACTTTATAGGTTTCACTCAATTGGAATTTGTTTAGATCAGGTGAGATAGCCATGCAGGATTATGAGATAGTAGTGTGTGATTGATAAAACCTTCAAGGAAAATGCAGAGATGTATAAATGACCTCTGACTGAGGATTTACTCCATAAGGATGAGAGAAAGAATAGGATTTTAAAATAAAAAGAGAGAAGAGCAAAATCCCTATCGATAAGTATTTTTCTCATTTCTGAATATCCACCAATACATCATGAATGCACAACCTGTAACTGAATAACAGACTTTGATAGTTGCTTGGTTCTCTATTATCCCTCTTCTCATCTGGTATATTTATGTGCAGTGCTTGTGTTTGCATGGATTTTGTAGGATCTTACAATGTGCGATATACAATCCTGACTTCCTGTTCATTGCTTGCTTTGCAGGAGACACCTACTGATGGTGACCCCGAACTTCTGGATGACTCTGAATTTTACCAGCAATTATTGAAAGAATTTTTTGAGACAGTTGATCCTTCATCATCTGGTATTGCCAATTAATCTTTTATAGCAACATTTCTATGTCAAATGCAATTGGATATTTGTAGCTTTTAGTTGTTGTACTTAATATCATACTGCCACGATGATGCACAAAATGTTATTGCATTTTGGAATTATTTTTAATCATTTTAAATTTCATAGTGGCTTTTGAAAGTCATACACCACCTTTTAACATGCACAAATGACTAAATTTTAGTTAAGCTTAGCAGAACTGACTAACACCGATTTGAATTTTAACTTTCTGTTAGATCCAGATTTTGCACTAGTACCAAGGGGTAGTAGCTAGTTATTACTAACATTTCCCTTCAACAAATAAAATGTGAATTATTCATAATGCTGCTCGCTTTTGAAAATTATGCCATCCTCTGAAAATTATGGCATCTTTTATATTTGAATAATCGGAATTATCTGGTGTTTTCCCGTTGTACAATCCTCTGAACATTGAGTCCAGAATATATCAGAGACTGGAATTTGAACATGTTCCTTTTTCTCACCGATGTTCAGTTATCTACCCCTAAACTAGGATTTAACAGTGTTTTCTTTGTGTGTAATTACACTTCAACTTTTTGTTTTGTTTTAATTTTGTGCAGAAAAAGCATTGTATGCTTTGAAGAGAATGCAACCCAAGAAAAGAAAAATTGTCGATCGTCGTGCATCCAAAAGTCGCAAGATAAGGTATTGTAGGATGTAACATTTAACCTATATGTATCGTGCAGTCTATTATGAACTGAATAATTTTTTGAATGATTTGGTGAAGGTATAATGTTCATGAAAAGATAGTAAATTTTATGGCCCCACTACCTGCCACCATTCCTCCTACTGCTCCAAAGTTATTCGAAAATCTGTTTGGATTGAGGACTCGAAGATCATCTGCTGCAGCCTCATAATTATCATGGTTGGCGGACAGAAATATTGGCCTCACAGTTTTGCCCTTAACATGTTGTACACTAATATGTCTCCTACATTATGTTTATTATTTGAGGAATTTCATTATTTTTTCCTCCACGAGATAATGTAAATCTATTCAGATCCATAGTTTCGCCTTCGATGAAATGATGGTGACCAATGGCTTGGTTCTAACATAATATTGTTCTGAATTTGCATATTTTTTTCTCTTTAAAATGCATTTCTTTTTCCTTATTCACTTTATTAAACTAGCCTCTTTCATGAATTGGTGATTCATTTCAACGAGCAGTGGTAAAGTAATGAATGAAGTAATCGCTTTTTTTGTAATGAAGATTAAAGAAAACCATGGAGATTATTGTCATTTGTAATGAATAGTCCAATTAGTGGGAAGACCTGAGGACACGAAAAAGATGTTATTTTGGTAAAATATTGTTAACCAGCTTTATCTTTTACGGTGTGTTTAGAAAAAACGAGTTAAACGCGAACAACAAATCAAACGTACCATAAACCCGTCTTCAAAATGTTATAATGTTGTGGTGTTCATGTCAAATTCTTGGACTGCTTTCCATTCATTTTGGATTGAGCTTGAAGGATTGGTAAAATTTAAAGTCTAACTCTTGTATTTGCGTGTTATTATTGATAAATGGTTATTATTGTACCAGCTTTCTTTTTGGAGTGTCAAAAAACCTATTCCATGGTGACCTAACTTTCAATTTTGGGTCGATGTGATCGTCCACGACATTCTGTTAAGACAATTTCTTCCTGCACTCTCATTTTCCTTCTACACTCCAATTTTTAAAGTGTCCATCTTGCCCTTTCTACACCCCATTTAAATACTCATTCAACGTATATTGATGTTCTTGCTTACGAGCTATTGTTTTTAATATGACTTAATTAACAATTCGTTATCTGTATTTATATTTGTAATTTGTTTTGGTCTTTATATTTGGTTTTGACTCAATTGAGTTTTTATTTATGTAAAAAAATTCACTATAACCCACATCATTAAATTGACATTAATATGGTTTATAAGTCTCATATCAAAATCTAGGTATGTTATTTATCAAAATCTAAGTTATCTTTTAATAATTTGACTTTGACATGTCATATATTTTTTAAAAAAAGATAACTTATATTTTTATTAATGACAAATCCAAAATTTGACATGTGTATTTTCAATTGACGTTAATGTCATTTTAGGAACACATTAATTTCTTTTTTCAAAAATTTAAGTTTTTTTTTTAAAATATAAGGAATTCATTTGAGTTCCAATTGAGTCTTTTTAAAAATTAAAAACTTAATTGAAAAAAGAAACAATATAGGAACCAAAATAAATTAAAATTATTTTTAATGTTAAATTGCCTAAGAATATTGTTGCCGGTGAAGGTTTTGTAGGTGTTGAAATTAATTATTATTTTTTTATAACCTTTTCGATTTTATTGCACAATATATATTCAATTTCTTTTAAAAAAATATTATTATGAAATAATTAATACTTATTCATTAATCTTAGTTTTATTACGTGTTATATTTTAAAAGTATTTTAAGAATTAACCACAAAATATAAATATACGCACGTCCAAGAAATTATGAAATATCATTAATATATTTATAATTCATATCTTATAATATAATAGTGTAGTGTGAGATTACGTTATATTTTCAAGATATTATAAAATATTTCCAAGAAATTTACGATTAATATTTTATAGTATAATAATTTATCATTATATTTTATTATATATCTAAAATATTATAATAATAATTTATTATTTAATATCTCCAATATATTATGATATAATAATAAATTATATAATATCTTGAAGATATAATAGCCATGAATACATGCTATTACATAAAGTATATAAATCTTTATAAATAGACCTTTTTCTTGTTTCAAATTTTAATGTTTCAAATCTTAGTGATATATCAACAATCAAGTAAGCTCACATAAAACTAATGTGTCAAATTCAAAAATAACGATAAATAAATATAATTAGGCTGAATGACCAACCTTTTAGTCATCTTCAATTACCACTTCTCCCAATAAACTCCAGAAACTATTTATTTTTTATAAAGTAATTAAAAAAGTTGTTAAAAAAAAAGCTGTTTTATACTTCATGAAATTGTAAACTACCATATGTAATAAATTTATTTATTATTTCTTATTACAATCACCTCAAAACATGCTAACACTTATTTGTGATTAAATAACAACTTATACTATATATTTAAAGAATCTTTTGGCCACAAAAATGCACTTTTCTTTTGTCATTGAAAACCACTTGTAGAACATTTGTTTTGGTATAAAAAGAATCAAAATCTATCACGGCATGCATTCACGTAAATGTGAATAAATAATTTGTGGTTTGTGTTTACACGCAACCATTGTTGATTGGTCAGATTAAACTTTCATGAACTATTCAAACTCAAAGATACAAAGAGAAATTAATGTAAAAGAAGCTGTAACTTGGGGTCCAAGATATTAGTTGTTCTTACTTTATGGTCAATTTGAGGTCAATGAAAAAGTGAAAAAAATTAGGGTTAATGAAATGTCACCACCTTTTGAATGGCCGCAGAGAAAAATTAGGACAAAGGAAAGACATGGCCATAAACATTCAGATGAGTTAGTTACAGGTGACAGGTCAAAGTCTTTCTATTAATAATTTACGAGATTTATCCTATTAATAGCATCTTGCATTCACACATAAAATGTTGTTCTTTTTTTAATGATATTCTTCGTTAGTATAATTTTAGTTGTCCTATTTTTCATTTTAATTACAGTTTCAAATTTATCAATGAATAATTTTTATTAAAAAAAATGATTTATCTAATAATTGATTTCAATTTTTTATGATCTAAACATAGAAAATGTCCACTTTTTAAAGATGCCACATCACTCTCTATTAATTAATAGCCGCCGCGTTTATACAAATAAAACTTTCATTAATAGGATCATGAATTTGTGCAATTGTTCCATGCAAGTTTCATATGCACATTAACCATCACAAATTAATATAAATTAATACTTCTCTATCCATTAATTTTAATTATCTGTCATAATTTCCCTTATATTAAGAAGTATTTGATTTTATTAAAGTGTACACTAAGTTCTTACTTTCTTGTTTATTAGTTTAAATCATATTTACTAACTATAAAAATTGCATTGCAGAAAAGAATACAAGTAAATTCAACAATACGATTATTGGGTAGCCAAATTTCAAAAGAAAAAACTCAAATATCAATAATTTTAGTTTTAAATACTTATTTTGTAATTAAACTAAATTTATTGTTTATGTGAGTTTAGGTGAGACATTTTTCAACAAATGAATAAAATAATTGACATTAAAGTCAATATAAGAATATAATTACTAAAACATATTTAAAAAGTTGTGACAGATGAAAACAGAAAAGTCTAATTTTTTGATGTGTCATGTATTGTATAGTCAACTAGCACACGAGAGTGAGACAGTAAATATATTTAAATTGAACCGAGAGACACTTTTTCAAATGAAATCTGTTTTCTATATATAATAAACAATGACACGGTTCCTCCAAAACCAAAATTTAATATTTAAGAATTCCACCATAAATTCACAAACAATTTTAAGTTGTTAAAAATGCTCTGAAAAATAAATTATTCATATAGATTCAGTGAATTAAGCCAGGTTTCTAGTCATCCAGTAAATTTATGAAAGCATACAAGTTTGATTATGTTTTTATTATTTAATGTATTAAGAAGTGAGCGCAGTGGAATAACCTATCAACACTTGGATAAAATCTTATTGATAATTCTCGTACCAATTTTAGAAGTAAACCTTATATAAATATTTATATATTGTAAATTAATTTAATATATTTTAATTTAGTGTGATTTTAGTTTTTCTTGAAATTTGGTTTTGTTTTTTCTTTAATTACTAAACTAGATTCTCTTAATCTATGTATTACTGACTTTTATATTGAAAAGGAAAAGTAAAAGAAAAATTATAGAAATGTGAAAAATTAAATGAGGTATCTCCTTTGATTTCTCCCAATCCGGTTACCATCTCTCTCCATGCGTTATCAGACTGAGACACATTTACATTTATTTACATACATAATAAAAATAAAACCGTCACAAAAAAATGAATTTCTATACTTTATAAAAAGTTAAAAAATAAAGAAAAATAATATTAAATAAATGTAAAAAATTTGTGTGGAAAAGAGTATATTTCTATTATCATATAAAGAGTTTTGAAATTTTGAATATAGAAAGCATTTTCTCATATTTAAATGCTGGCATGACGGTGTAAAGTAGGAAAGATAACATCTGAGGTCCAACATCTTTTGAATGGTCAGAAATGGCTGGCTGATATTATACTACAATACAAATGCCAAAAAGTTAGACATAAGACAAAAGTACACCAAGAATTTTCGATTAAAATGAGGTGTTACTACTAGGAAATTCTGTGTTCTTCATACCCTCCTCCTCCATATAAATATATACAACTTCCACGCTGATGTTTAGAACTCACTGAAAAACAAGTCAAAAACTTGTGAGAAAAATCAGATTATAGCAATGGGTTCAGAATGGTCTCTGTTAGGGTCATTCACTGCAACAATTATGATAGCATACACTGTGTTTGACAAGTTCATCCCAAACCATATCCGTTCTTATGTGCAAATATACGCTCACAAACTAGTAGGTTTTCTTTCTCCTTACATCCAAATCACCTTCCCTGAATTCTCAGGTGAACGTCTTAAACACAGTGAGCTTTTCACTGCCATCCAAACCTACCTCGTTCAAAATTCTTCTCAGCGAGCCAGAAAACTCAAAGCTGAGCCTGCCGCCGACAGCAATAGCCCCTTTCTTCTTTCCATGGACGACAACGAAGAAATCACAGAGATTTTCCAAGGGGTGAAGCTCTGGTGGGGTTCTCACAAAAGCACGATCAAAACACAGTCCTTTTCGTTTTACCCTAGTGCTGATGAGAAGAGGTTCTACACCCTCACATTTCACAAGCGCCACAGAGACCTCGTTTCAAGCACTTACATCCCCCACGTGTTGGAACAAGGTAAATCGCTCAAACTGAAGAATCGGCAACTGAAGCTGTTCACCAACAATTCTTACACCGGTTGGGGAGGGTATAGAAAATCGAAGTGGAGCCACGTTGTGTTTGAGCACCCTGCGAGGTTTGAAACCCTTGCTATGGAGAAAGCGGAGAAGGAAGAGATCATAGATGATCTTCTCACGTTCAAGAATGGGAAGGAGTATTATGACAAGATAGGGAAGGCTTGGAAGCGTGGTTATTTGCTGTATGGCCCTCCGGGCACTGGAAAATCTACCATGATTGCTGCTATGGCTAATTTTTTGTACTATGATGTTTATGATCTTGAATTGACAGCAGTGAAGGATAACACACAGTTAAGGTCGCTGCTGATTGAGACATCGAGTAAGTCTATTATTGTGATTGAAGACATCGATTGCTCTATTGATCTTACTGGGAAGAGGGTGGTGAAAAAGGAGAAGGAAAAGAGTGAGGATGCGAAGGATCCCGTTAAGAAGGCCGAGGAAGAAGATAACAAAGAGAGTAAGGTGACGTTGTCGGGTTTGTTGAATTGCATTGATGGGATTTGGTCAGGTTGTGCAGGAGAGAGGATCATTATTTTTACTACAAACCATGTGGACAAGCTTGATCCTGCTCTGATTAGAAGTGGAAGAATGGACAAGAAAATAGAGCTATCTTATTGTTGTTATGAGGCTTTTAAGGTTCTTGCCAAGAATTATTTGGATATTGATTATCACGGTTTGTTTTCTGTTGTTGAGGGGTTGCTGAAAGAGACCAAGATGACACCTGCTGATGTTGCTGAGAACATGATGCCTAAGTCCAAGAGGGATGATGTGGAGACATGTTTGAAGAAGCTGATTGAATCTCTTAAGAAGGCAAAGAAGAAGGCTGAGGAAGAAGCACAAAAGAAGGCTGAGGAAGAAGAAGCTAGGTTGAAGGAGAAGGAAAAGGAGCAGGAGAAGTTAGAAGAGGCAAAGAGTGATGAGAAAGCTGGGAAAGAGGTGAAGGAGAATGGATTTGTCCATTGATTTGGGAAAAGGATAAAACAAAATATTAAAGAATGAAGTTAATATGCATGCAATATGCTTCTGCTGCAGTGTAGATTCTATTAGTACATGTGATCTATATGTATGGTTTGCATCAAGATTTCGTTGTGTAATGATTATATATATTAATTTAATTATATAATTATAAACTATGTGTACTACCACAACTTCCTTAAGTACATATTTATACTAATATTTAAAGTTTAATTAGATTTGTAATATGTGAAAGGTGTATATTTAAAATTCAATCATCTCTAAGTTTAAACTCTGGATGATGATTTTGATTTAAGTCATGACATAATAGTCACATATTCATGAATTTAGTTATTTATTATACTAAACATGACAAAAAAAGTCACATATTAAAGTTATAAAACCTTTGAATAATAGTATTTGAATTTGTTCTCGTCTAGACTTACCCACAAGTATAATTAAATTTGAAACATTTAAAACATATGCTAATATTAATATAACAAAGTAGATGATATGAAAAAAAGTAACATGTATGAATTTCAAGTCAAGTTTCATCTTCCTATGTAGGAAACAATACCATACAATTGTGCATTGTCTTGCTATGATGATCATTATCATAAATAGTTAGTTGATTAATTAAGTAAACTTCCATAAAATATTACATTTAGTAACATATACCCATCAATATATGGTGCAAGGTACATCTCTGTTTTTGACTCATATGTCTATGTTTACAAATATGTTTGTTGTGATCAAGTGTGTTTCCATAAAGTGAAATGGTCTGAGATTCAATAAATTCATACATGGAAGTTCGACCTTGGTCCATAGTGACTGTGTCCATATACCTATAACAAGAAAGTTAACTATATATTAAAAAGTAACATTTCCAAGATTTGAAATATGAAGATAATGAAAAAATTGAAATATCAATATCACGTCTCTCCCAATGACCTCTAGCATCATTTAGAGTTATAATGTGCATTGATACATGACACTAGAAGTCAAATACTCTTAACTTCCATTCAAATTCTACTGGTCCTCAATTCATCCTATGCAATTTAGTTAACAACTTTCTTAGAGGATTATCCTTCGCTTCTGCCACATCATCATCTTCATGGATAACAGTTTGATGCATAACCTACTTGTCAGGACGAAAGAACTAAAATAAAGATTTCAAAGATATGAATAATTTATATATAAAATATTACATAAAAATACTAAGAATAACAATATAACATCTATGGTGGGCCAAAATATGACATGATCAATGCTTTACGCCAAATTATAAATGTACTTGGCCTTTCTCATTAATTGAGTTTTTGAAGTTGGCATAGACTCAAGCATGAGGATCTTGAACTTCATTAATAATCACATGTGCATTGATGGGGAAAGGGTCAAAAAATATAACAACTTATCAAACAGTAATAACGCAGCGGAAATTCAATCCCCCTTCTTGCGAAAATCTGTGAGGAGCACCAAACAAATAGAACAAAAATAGAATCCAAAGCACAAAGAGGCACCAACAATTTTTAGCATGGAAAACCCCTCAATGCAAGGGTAAAAATCACGAGTTGTTCAGACCAAAGAAAAAATCCACTATGATCAATAATAGGGTACAAAAGAGTCTCCAATAATAACACCAAACGATGTGTTCAATAAGCCAATTTAAATAAGCACAAATGCTTACAAATGAGAACCAAGAAGATGAAAATTCTACAAGAATAGGGCTGCTGGTGCGGGACCGATTTCTCCCAATCTAGATTTATTGACGATCCGAACGGTGAGAGTGAAGAACCATATGTCTAGAATCTACTGTCCAAAAATCAGCTCGATCCAACACTGAACGAGTTCACAGTGAATAAAACACCAGTGCAGGTTTAGGGTTATGCAGGAATGACTTTCTCTCTTTCTTTTTCTCTCACTTGGCTTTTGCCTCTCTTCCTTTTTCTAATGTGCTCTACTAATCTGACTCATCTCAATTTGACCTAGTAAGACCTAAAGGTCCACATTATTTGGGCCTATTTTCCACATAGGAAGGGAGCCCAATAACCTAACATGCATAAGGGATAATAGATGAACCCATGAATAATGTTTCTCCTTTAAGTTGTCATCCTACAATCACTACATATAGAGATCTCCATCATCCAATCATATTAACAAGTGTAGTCAGCATGATTTGTAATAGAACATGTGCTTTATGTATTCGTACGTTCTGTTGAAGCTTCAATGGGTAGCTCCACGTTTTGTTGAGTTATGAATTGAAACTTTTTTTCAAATACTCTTTGTAATTGTTTTTACTCGTAGTTCTTTCATGACACGTTGCTCCTCATGACCTTTATGAGTATACATAAATTTTGTATAAAAAATTATACAGAAAGAGATACAATAAGAATGAGAAAGCATGTGTAAATTATTAATTCATACAAATATCTATTGTAAGACAACTTATACACAATTCTGTTGGGTAATGTACTATGTATATAGTCCAAGCAGAGCTATGGGCTAGTTAATATTAATTACGAGTTTTTTTATTTTATTTTTATTAATATATGTATAATTAAAAATTATTTTATAGTTTAACATAAGCAGTTAAATCATATTATAATTGTTTTGCTTTCACAAATTTATACATAAAACTATACCTGTAACATCCCAAAATACAATAATCACCATATAATAGAATTTAATTACATTAAACAGTTTAGTCAATGCAGTCTTAAACTAAAAGTAAAGTTCCAAAGCCGAACGACTCAAGTACAGGGTTAAATACAATTACAGCGGCATTGAAAGTTCAGAGACGGACGGTTTTACAAAATCAAGTAACCGAACGTCAAAACGAAAGCTAACATCTAAAAATAACTACTGCTCTAGGGCTCGGCTTTTACTTCCACTTCGACTAAGTTCTCCTCTTCAATAACGTCCTCCAAAGTGGCCTAGCCTTCTGCTCACATCCACATGGATGATCATTGCAATGACAGGACGAACGTACATAGACAATAGACAACACAATGAAAACGAAAGGGTAAGCTTATGTAATTTAATTCATACATCAACATATACATTTAACATTTCAATTCACACAACATGTAACTTAGCATATAACATCATAAGAAATATATAGTACTAGACAGACCGTCCGGACTATATGAATCTGTGTAGCTACAGGCGTCCTTGCACCCGAGTGATGTAGTAACTGGGATACACTCAACAGCTGCCACTCGAGGTTAGCCCTATCCAAAGTACCCCTAAGGACTAGGACCTCCTGCCGTTCCCACACATGACCTACCCCCTCTACGTGAGGATGAGTACTCATGGAACATCAGGATGGACTGCCAGGATTAGCATAACCACAATCATACTTTACAAAATTCCATATTCAACATATAAGAGTCGTTCCTCCCTGGAACGCTCGTCCAAAATCCATAATCTTATAATCACTCAATATAGTGTTCACACTTCAAGTTCTTATAATTTATCATCTTTTTCATCTTTAGTTTTAAGGGCATAAAATAACGAACGTTCAATCTTCTTAAGAACGAGGACGAACGTTAAGAAAACGGACTGAAGGAACTAAGAAATCTGTTACGGATGTTACTTTCTATGCAGTCAGTTAAATGAACTAACTCATTTAGATGTACACTGGTACTTAAAGAGAATTTCATTATGAAGACCTTAGACCAGATCCAATGTAAGAAAGAGATCCAAGAATATTTAGAACTATCTTTGTAGTAATTCGCATACGGAAGACCGTTGCCAGTACATGAGCGAACGTGAGGAAAGGAAAATATTATTATAATTGAACGAACGCTATTTTATCAAAGTGGAGTATTCAATAATACGAGCGCTTGGTATAAGACCGAGCACTACTTAGGACGAACGCTAGGTAGATGACCGAACACCAATTAGGACGAACGCTTAGTATAAGACCGAGTGCAAACGAACGCTTGGTATAAGACCGAGCGCTACTTAGGACGAACGCTAGGTATACGACCGAGCGCTACTTATGACAAACGCTTGGTATAAGACCGAGCTTTACTAATTTTAAAGTATAAGGGGGTAATATATTGTTATTTAGTTTAAGATATACGGTTACCACTAGGCTAAGCCAAACGCTCAGCATAGTATTTCACAGAACGTTCGTTCCCGATCAGAATTCTTTCTGAATGAAAGGATTCCTTTTTTAAGCGTTTTACCAGAAAACCGAACGGTATAAAACCGTACGATGACGAACATATTTTATCATACTAAGAATTTCATATTTCAGATTTTTGTCTATTTCAAATCTCAAGTTTTCAACATATCAGGTCATACTTTATAACTTCATATCAATATCAAATTATAAACTTTATATGATTCACATTAATCATTCATACTTAACAACCATCAGCATACATATCAACCAACGCATACCATATTCATTCATTATAACAGCGATCATTCGTACATAATAACTCAACATTTATCTCATACATTCAATCAATATTAGACGTTCATACCACATACAAGTATCAATTAAATTAATAAGCTTCCCTTACCCGGATTTGAGACTGAATCGTTCTATATGTAAGAAGTGTGGCTCGACCTCGACCAGCTAACGTTTTCCCCTTTAACAGTTACTAATCCCTTTCAATCAAATCTATCCACAAGAAAGTTGAGGTACTTAGACTACACACTTGCATGCAGTCAAAACTCAGTTTTTCAGGAAACCTAAGAACGAACTACTAAGGGAGAACTTACCAGTTTCAGCTTTTGAAACTGCTCGGTCCAACTTGTAGCTCACAGCTCAGCGAACGCTCCTATGGCTTCTGAAAGTTGATCGGAGAAGAGGGTGGTGAGTTATAGTAGAGAGAAGGTGGAGGTTTTCTAGAGAGAAGATGGAGAAAATGAAAAGTCTGAATATTAGGAAGAAGAAGGTGAATGCAGAGAGTGGGAAGAAGGTTTTTCAGAAAAATCAGTTTTCTTCCCAAGGTCAAACGGACGCACTCTCACATACGGACACCTGTCTTCCACTGATTTCAGAACATTCCAATTTGACACTTGACGTTCGTCAGAGTTCGTAGGTGCGTTTTAATGGCACTGAGCAGAGTTTTTAAATGCATTAATTATGATTTGACTGAGGGTTATAGTTTAATTTTTTTTCGAGGTCTTACAATACCTATTAAAACTTAAAAAAAATTAAGATGATCGATAATTATATGGATAATATAATTATAAAAAATTCCCATTTAGTTTTCCTCTACATTTTCTGTAGCCAAAAACAAAAGTTAATTGACTAATTTCAAAAGCAACTGTACCAATCTTAGTATTATTGACTATTTTAGGTTTTTTTTTCAAGTTCATATCTAACTAATTTCACAATCATATTTCACTATTTAAAATTTGTTCTCTGATAAAAAAACTGATCAGTTTTATTTCTTGAATTATTATGATAATTCATTTTGTGATGGTTTAAACCTTTTAGAAATTATTTTTACTAAAATGTTTGAAAGATATATATTAAAAAATTCTTTAAGGTTCACAACGGTAAACATGTTCACTAGAATATTATTATTAATCCCATATATTTTTTCATTGTCTTGCTTCTGAAAATCCCAAAATCTAAAATTCATCAACAATATCCCAGATCAATTAACTGACTTATGCAGAATAAGCAATAATATGTTCATACCATTTGAAGACTTTGGTCACTATAAATGCATGTCTTGGACGGCCATAAAATAAATTCTCACAAACGGTTATACGTAATTAAAAAAATAACTTGATAAATCAAGTTATTCCTTAATAATGATAGTTGACAGGAGGAAGAGAAACATTAATGAGATAATAATTTAAATAATAATACTGACGAAAAATTGACAAGTGACTAAAGTAATAAAAAATTAAAAACAGACACCAAAAATATATGAAAGTCAAAATTTCATAATATATTAATTTGTTTGTTTGTAACAACTAGCTGAGTATTTGAGTTGGGTTTGAAGTTAAAAAATTATTAGACTATTTTAAATGTAAGGTTTTTTTGCTTGATTTGTTTAGATCACGTATTAAACAAGTTTGCTTATGATTTTTGGGGAATTGTTCGTAAATTTTGGAATATGCTATTTGCACTAATGATTAGTACAGTTTCTTTGTATTATTTTCTCAAGAATATTTTAGGTGGTGCATTTCTAACCTACCTTAAATGAAACTTGTTTATTAATTGAATAGTTTACGGGTTCATATGACGGACCTAAATAACAACAACCTCAAAGAATAAAAAGTTAAATTCAAAACGTTAAGAAAACTTAGAACAAAATAAAACGTGTTAAAAAAACAGAGATTCTATTAAAAATGTTAACTAAGTTTCTGAGTAAATTGTATTTCAAACGAAGTTCATAAATAGGAAAACGGATTTAATGACTTTATCCCATAACTTATTTTAATTTTCATGGAATGACAAACTTTAATTTTTTAAATAAAAATATAAAAGAAAACAAATAAAAATTGAACAAATTACATAAAAAAAAGTTACTTCTGCATAAATAGTTACCACTAATAAATAGAAACTAAAAAAAAGGGGGAAAATATTAAAAAAAAAAAACAAAAGGCAAGTTAATACGAAAAAGTAACTAGGCAAGTAAAGTAATTAGTTTAAATCAACCTCGGAAAAAGTAAATCTTTTTTTTTTTCAACTAGCCTGTAAATTTACTCTCCCACACCTTCTTTAATATATAAAATTGAATCGGTATACATTCATAAAATAACTTAATTTCAATACATATTATTTATTATTAGATTATTGAATTTATTTGCTAAAATAGATTTCTCCATGTCAAAATATTACCACTATTTATTTGACTTTACTAATATATATGAACCGATTTTCTGAACGGTAACTACTAAAAGATTTAAAAACATTCTGGTAAAACAAAATCTGAAAACAGAGGAGAGACTTTTAAAAAGTTAGTTATATAAAATTTTGTATCTGCCACATAAATATAATATAATTACGGTTTATTCTTTTTAAAAGAATTTGTTAACCAGTATATAATAATTTAATTTTATGAAATTTACCAATTTTATAGTATGGAACCGTTTATCACTTGTTGACCAATCGAGAACGGTCAACAGGTAACATCGTTAATTAAAAATAAAACTTCATTAGCAACTGAAAACATAGATTAAGCACCAAAAGAAGATTAAGACATGTTTAAACCGGGAATAAATCATCCAAAAATTTACATAGATATTTAAGGTAATGAATTCAGTGAGTAACTCTAGCATTTGTAAGAACAACTAAGATGACAAGTAAGATGTGGAACTCAAAAAGTAGTTGAAAAAAGAACCATTGAAGACTCTTGAAGTAAGGCAGTCCTGCTTTGTAGAAACACTTATAATTATTAAAGTATATCCGTTAACACAGCGTTTTGTAGTGATATGTCGAATCAAACAAGGTTCTTGAAAAAAGCACGTCCAGTTGTAGAAAGTAAAATCGCTTTATCTAAAAGTAACGAAACAAAAAACAGAATTCCGGAAGCTTTATTTGATGAAAGTGTAGTAAATTCCTAAAATACAACGTGTTATGTTGCCGACAACCTGATTTAAACATTGTAAACGACCACAACCACATATATTTTGTTGCTCAATTACTAAATTAATCGCAAAAGTTCATATGTTAAGCTATTATTGCTTCTGCGTCTTTTCCCAGAGATTTGTTAATTTAATTCACTGCTCCTGTTGTTGAACGGTGCCGTATGATGGGGCTTTTCAAGAGTAGAGTCACACTTTTAATTCCTTCTGAGACTTACCTACGTTCCTGTTGTTCCTGTTCCTGTTTTACTGTGTGGTCACCAATGTTTATGAGCTCTGTCGCGTTGTTTAATCTATCAACATATCACTGTTTTCTTTACAAAATCTATTATTATACTGTGAATGGAAGATAAAATCCTCTCAGATTTAAATTTCAAGAAAGAAATAGTAAATTCACATTTTGTTAGATTGTAACTTTAAAGAGTTATTCATTTATGCATGTTGTGTGACAAGCAGGTGTGGGACCATGTTGCAATGGAAAGCCACTTAGTTGTAGTTGAATCCTTAGGTTTTGCGTTGACTATACTTTGGGCGATACTGAATGCAACTCTATGGTATCACTATTTGATAAGTCTAAAACTGAACGATCCATATAATTAGGAATATTCATTTTAAACTACGTATAGAAACTGAGCTTATGGATCAAGGAATCGTCTTTATACAACACTTAAATTTGATGATGATTAAGCTAAAGTCAAATTATCATCAGTACAAGTTGAAGTATGATTAGGTTGACGGTGATATAAAACTTATTTTAAAATTTATAAATACATGTTTGAAGTGATTGAATTTATTAAGTATTTTTCTTTGAGTGTTGTCAGTTGAAGTAAAACAAATTAAATATATTTTAGTTTAAGTATCATCGATTAAATTCTCTTAAAGTGCTCACATTATTGTTTAAAGTGATGACATTCCAACCCTAAGCAAAATGGACAAAATTTGTATGAACTCTATGTTTTGAATTTCTTGAAGTAGAAGTTCTCAAGCTTTAGTGACAGTAACAATAAAGTAACAAATTTAGATTCGAGGTAAGATGAGATGAGAGAGTTCAGCTTGGAATGTTGTTGTATTGTGAGGGTTATTTTTTTTGTTGAGTGTGTGTTGTGAAATTGATGGACTAACCTAAGAGGTAAATGAGATGATATACTAGTTAAATGGATTGGTGAGCAATCTAATCAACCACGAATTTATATTAGATTCTCTAAGTTTTACTATTTTTTTTACTATTTCAATGCGAGATGATTCAATCCATGTCGACAACTTTAAAATAATTACCTATAGAAACGAAGATTTATTATATTCAAAATATTTAAATTGTGCCAATCATTTTAAAAATTAGGTGGCAGTGTCTCTCTTTTGATATACAGAAAAAAAGAGAGTTTATTAATCAATATAAAAACCTAAGAAACGAGAATAATTTTACGAAAATGATAAAGGAAACTGTTTTGTTGAAATTTAAAAGCTCCATTGGCTTAATACCCGAATAACAAGTGTTAGAAAAGAATATATATGATACCTAACAACAAAAAAATGTTTTCAATAAGTATCAAAAGTCAAGAAAATTTGCATTTTGACAAATTTAAATTATAATTTTATTTTTCTTTTGACTGTTTTAGTTTTTACATTTCTAAAAAAATGTACTTTTTTATAAAGTCTTTAATTTCTCATATGTTTATTTCTTTTATTTTTTACTTTAACCAATACAAATATTTTTATAGTGAGATTTGTTATTATAAGGTTTGACACCATGTTAAAAAATTAATTTAATCCTAATCAATATCTAAACTTACATCTATTTATATATTATAAAAGAAAAAAAATATTAATTTTTTAACGATATTTTAATACAATACACTAGTGATTTTATTTATTATTATAAAATGATCCTATCCACTGGAATGAAGGAATGCAAAATAAAGATAAAACGAAACGGGAAAAGTTTAAGTTGAATTGAGTTTGTGAGTAGAGTTTTGCAAAGGAGAGAAGAAAAGGTGGATTGAGATGATGATGAAAAGATGTATGGTTGGGTTAAGAGGAAGATGAGTGGTGGCAAGTTGCGAATGTCGGCTTAGCTTTATTACTTGGAGAGGAGAAGTGTATTATTATTATTATTATTATTATTATTATTATTATTATTATTATTATTATTATTATTATTATTATTATTATTATTATTATTATTTTTCCATTAACTTTCATCTCATCCAAACATGCCTTAGCTTCCATCGTACCTGACAAACCATGGAGGGACCATCTTCTCCACTCCATCACACACAGTGGTTTCGACTTGCCAAACATCACTCACTGTCAAATGGATTCGCTTCCAACAAAAACTTTACTATGCCACTGCCACTGCCACTGCCACTGCCACCGACCTCTTCCACTTCAACTTAGATTCTCTTGGACCACCCAAAAACAAAACACCCTTTTCTACTTCTTATATAATCTCCATCCATCCCTACCCAACTAAAATAACTCAACACATACACATTCCTGTTAGTCTCTTTCTCTACTGTGTTTTTCATGGCGGAACTATGGACGCAGATGGGCTCATTGATGGCCACAATCATGTTTGTGTATGCCATGGTAGAGCGTTTTTTCCCGGCTGCACTTCGTGACACTCTACAAATCCACACTCAGAAACTTGTCAATTTCTTGTACCCTTATGTGCAAATCACCTTCCCTGAGTTCTCTGGTGAGAGGCTCAAACGCAGTGAGGCTTACACTGCCATCCAAACTTACCTCAGTGAGAACTCTTCCCAACTCGCCAAAAGGCTGAAAGCTGAAGTTGTGAAAGATAGCCAGAACCCTTTGGTGCTTAGCATGGATGATGATGAAGAGGTTACCGACGAGTTCCAAGGAGTTAAGCTTTGGTGGGCTGCTAGCAAGACTGCTTCTAACCCTCATGCGTATTCTTTCTCTTATTACTCTCCCCTGGATGGTAAGAGGTATTTCAAGCTAACTTTCCATAAAAAGCATAGGGATCTCATCACTGTGGCTTACATCAAACACGTGTTGGAAGAGGGGAAGGAAATTGCCTTGAGAAACAGGCAAAGGAAGTTGTACACCAACAATCCTAGCAGTGGTTGGTATGGTTACAAACAGTCAAAGTGGAGCCACATAGTGTTCGAGCACCCTGCAACGTTCGAGACTCTTGCAATGGAGCGTAGGAAGAAGGAAGAGATCATCAACGACCTTGTTAAGTTCAGGAATGGGAAGGATTACTATGCCAAGATTGGGAAGGCTTGGAAGCGGGGCTATTTGCTGTACGGTCCTCCTGGGACTGGTAAGTCTACTATGATAGCTGCAATGGCTAATTTCATGAACTATGATGTGTACGATCTTGAGCTGACAGCAGTGAAGGACAACACTGAGTTGAGGAAGTTGTTGATTGAAACTTCTAGTAAGGCTATTATAGTTGTGGAAGACATTGATTGCTCGCTTGATCTGACAGGACAGAGGAACATGAGGAAGGAAAGGAGTGAGGAAGAGGAAGCAAAAGATCCTAATAAAAAGGAAGAAGAGGAGAGTAACAGGAGTAGTAAGGTAACTCTGTCTGGTTTGTTGAATTTTATTGATGGTATTTGGTCAGCATGTGGGGGAGAGAGGATCATCATTTTCACAACCAACTTTGTGGACAAGCTTGATCCTGCTCTTATTAGGACAGGTAGGATGGACAAGCACATTGAATTGTCCTATTGCCGCTTTGAAGCATTCAAGGTGCTTGCCAAGAACTACTTGGATGTTGACTCACATCATTTGTTTTCAAGGATTGCCAATTTGTTGGAAGTCACCACTGTCACTCCTGCTGATGTTGCTGAAAATCTCATGCCCAAGTGTGTCAACGAAGATGTAGAGACTTGCTTGCTGAGTTTGATTCAAGCTCTTGAGAGAAAGTTGGCGGAAGAAGCAGAAGAAAAAGAATCAGATGATGGAGGGTTGAATGAAGAAAAGGACAAGGAGGAAGCTACTCAGCAGGAGATTAAAAGTAATGGGCACTGTGTGGAAGATGTGAAGGGAAATGGATTCATCCTTTGAGTGGGAAATGAAATACTCTGACTGAGATTGTTACACTTTCTTGTTAAAACATCTATTCTGCTACATTATTATTTTGTCCACTGTATCTTTTCGTCTGAATTGATAGCAATCATCTCCTGTTGTTCAATTTGTGGTTGAAACATCTTTTCAGCTATATTATTGTGTTGATCTTTAAGGGCTCAATTTGATCTATCATTCTCTTTCACACGTTCCTACAATTCCACTTCAATTCCAGGTATTTTCAAACAGCGTAGTGCCTAGTGCATGGTAGAACACCTACAAGAAACAGTCATTTCCGTTATGGTTCATTATTGAGCCATAATATTCTTCACTCTTTACCACACTCAATCATCATAACATTCTTAACATTTAGTTTTAATCGCTCATAATTTTCAGACCAATTCTCATACCAACACTGTTCTTACATAATACACCCAATCAAAACTTCTATATTTAATAAAATAAAAAATAACTACTAAATCGTCAATTGTTCTGGTTTTTATTCTAAGATCGACAATTTGTTCTCGAGAATTTATTCCTGCACCTCATTTTTTTTTTCTACAACCCATATTTTTTAAAATTCTAATTATATCCCACTTCAAATTATAGTTTTGGATTGTGCAATCCATAAATATTTCAAATTATATAATCTCATTCTGGACAATTCTTAATATAAATTACATTTCAGATTGTAAAATTGGTAATGTAAATTACTTCTTAGATTGTATATTCTATAACGGAAATAACGCTTGAGATTATACAATCAAATAATATTATGGATTGTATAACTTATAATGCAAATTTAGAAGCTAATTAGAAATGTAAATTACATTTTATATTGTACAATTTGTAATGCAAAATCATATTTTAGATTGTATAATCATTAATATGAAATTATATTTGAATTATTCAATCTATAATGCAAATTTTCATTTTAAATTGTATCATTCATGTTACAAATTTGGAAGACAATCTTGAATATAAATTACATTGTATAATTCGTAATGAAAAATTACATTCAAGATTGTACAACTTATAATGTAAAATTATATTATAGATTATACAATTTCTAATACAAAATTATATTTTGGATTGTACGATCCATGATGCAAAATTACATTCGAAATTGTATAATTCATAGTATAAATTTACATTTTGAATTATACAATCATATTACAAATTGGAAAACCAATCTAGAATGTAAATTACATTATAGATTGTACAAACGTAATGCAAAATTACATTCAAGATAAGGTGGAGGTGAAGGAAAGTATGAAGATTCAGTGGGAGATGAAAATGAAGAAGATGACGCAATAAGAAAATATGGGAGTGCAGGAAAAAATTGTCCTAAATATATACTAATTTAGTTCCAAATTGTCCAGAGAGTTAATATGGTTTTTTTTTTCATATATTTTACTTATCATAAATCTGATCACTAATGTTGTCCCACGTTATTATAATTTGGGCTTGGGCCTCTCATATAAGAACTCAAAACATGCTTTTTCTTCTTCCTGAACCTTCCTAATTTCTAGCTGCACCTGTACCGTTTCTGAAATGACTATTTTATCGTTATAAACTATCTCATCAACTGCTATTCCATTTTTAGCTTAACAAAACATTGTTATACAAACCATTAGGTATATTAACCTTTATTGTTGAGATGAATATTATTAAGTATTAAAATGAAAGTAAATTAAGTTAAAGTGATATCATTTTGCTACATTTTTAATAAAATAATGTCATTTTATGTTTTGGTAACATTTTTAAGAAGGTTTAATACCTCTTTTAGTCCCTCGAAAAAGAGGTTGTATTCAAAATGGTCCTACCTTTTTAAACGGGTCAATTTAATCCTTTTTGGTAACGACATAAAAATTAAACGGTGCAGTTGCTGCCCTGGACAAAACTTAATGACGTGTGCAATTTATCTTATTGTGTGGCAGTTTGGGTTCGTTGTAGTTGGTGCCTGAGGTGAGGAAAGAGTGCTGGGATGCTTGGATGATGCTGGGATGCATCTGAGACAGAACAAAGATTCACTCTCCGATTCCACTTTGAATTCGATGAATCTGATCTCTACAACTCTGCAAACGCTAACTCTTCGGAATTTGCAAATCTGTACGCTCCTCGAGATTCCACGGTAACTTCTCTGCTACCGTTGGCCATGTCGGTGCTTGGGGATCACTGCCGGTGAACGTGCCGGATTGGTCGAAGATCCTCGGCAACGAGTACAAACAAAACCAGAGGAGGGTTCAAAATGCGATTTGGGAGAACGCGATCCAGATTCTATTTTCTTAGATCCAAGACGAGAAAAGAGAATAATTGGTTTTTTCTTAGATCCATATTCTATTTTCAGCACGACAAAGAAGTTTAGGGAGAGAAATGCGTGAGTATAGTCTACATATTCTTCCTTATTACCCTTTGATAATGACCAATTTTACTTCATTATCCAACATCAAATTGATGGAAATTGTCAACTCTTCCTTTACTTTTAGTCTTGTTTAACTCAATTTATTGTTTTTTTGTAAGTGATTACATTGTAAGTTGTAAATAGCCCATTTGATGGCTAATCTCCATTCAAAGAAGCTGGAGAAGCTACTCACAAAAAGAACAATGCCAAAACCCAAGAAAAGAGAGAAGAGGAGCTGAAAAGATGAAGATCAAGGGCTGCTGCAGAGAGTCACGCCGGGCGCCTGGTGACCGAGGCGGCGCCGGGCGTGACGAGCCTGACCGAGAGCGCGCCTGGCGCCTGTTTGTCGGGCCGCCGGGCGCGACTTTTGCTGATGTGGCAGAAACGGCTTATTTAGTTCTGGAACGCGAAAGGGTTGGCATCTTTGGCAGCCCAGACGCTATTTCTACACCTTGGAGCAGCTGGAGGCGATCTTGGAGCTGTGGAAACACTTCTCCTTCCACCTTGGGTCTTCTTCCTTCTTCCATTTCATCAATTTGTAAGATCAAGCTCTCCATGACAATGGAGAGCTAGTTTCATTATTGTTGGGGGTTGATGTAATCACGGATCTTTTGTGCTAATTACAGTTGAATTGATTGATTATATGTCTATTCCATTGATTTCTAGTGTTTAATTCCTTCTCTTAAAGCTTGTGATGTTGTGTTCCACCATTGCATGATTCTAGGGTTTGCTTGATATTGGGAAATGTTGTGTAAATCTGAAATTGGATTAAATACCTAAGGGAAATTGTATCTAGGGATAGAACTTGGACCTTTGGTTGTCTTAATTCTCAACTCTTAAAGCGGATGAACTTGTTAAAGTTTCTAAGGAATTAGAGTTTAAGAAGTAAGTCTAGGCTCTTTCTACCAAGGGATTGGGTTGGAGTAATTTAGTTGATTGACATTGGATAATTAATGGAAAGAAAGTGAATTGTATGCGCAAAAGTGAAGTAGATGAGATCATACCCCCAATAATACCATTTCATACCATTTCTAATCACTCGCATTTCTAGCGTTTAAGTTATCAAAGATCAACTTTTATCATTCCTGCATTATCTTTACTTTCATTGTATTAAAACCACAAAAATATGGAATCATTCTTTAGTCTAAATTAGTTAGATATTATACGACTGTCTAGGACACGAGTCTCTTGGGAAACGATATCCGGTCTTACCGGTTTTATTACTTGAACGATTTGGTACACTTGCCAAAGTCACAACAAGTTTTTGGCGCCGTTGCCGGGGACCCGTGTTAAATTAGACTTTTGTGTAATTTTTAACCGATTTAGGCTTTATCTTTTTGTGTATAAGTTTCTATTTTTTTGTAATTATCATCTTTATTTTTGGGTTGACTTGTGGTACGAGTTTGGTTGTTTTCTAGTGTATGCAGGGAAACATCCGTACAAGGAGAACTGTGTCATCTGAACCACTCCTTGTGGATCCTGAGATTGAGAAAGCAGCTAGAAGGAACAATAGTGACACTAGGAAACGAAAAGCTCTAGCAGCACAAGCCGCTCTTGAATCCTCAACTTCTTTCAACAATCAAATCATAGAATCTTTTGATTCTTCTTCTGTGAACGGGATGGCTGGCGCAGGACCACCTCCAAGGAGAACCATAGGGGACTCAATAACTTACACAAGCCCGAGGAAATTCTCAAGCATTGTGAGGCCCACTATGAGTGACAAGCTGGCAGAAATGAAGCCTGCTCTACTCCAGCTCATCAGTTCAAACCAATTTTCTGGCCTGGACAATGAAGATCCTCATGCGCACTTGGTCACCTTCTATGAGTTGTGTGGCACTATGGGTGTACAAGGGGAGGATGAAGAAGCATTGTACATGAGACTCTTCCCATTTTCTCTGAATGGCAAAGCAAAGGCTTGGCTCCAGTCACAGCCTAATCAAAGCCTTACGAGTTGGGAGGATGTGGAATACAAATTTCTAGCACGCTTCTTTCCACCATCAAAGAGCACAGAGGTGAAGGCTGCCATTACTACTTTCGTCCAAGGAGTAGATGAACCACTTTGTGAAGCATGGGAAAGATTCAAGTCTTTATTGAGAAAGTGTCCCAGCCATGGATTCAGTCTAGAAATGCAAGTGCAAACTTTCTGTAATGGTTTGCAACCTCATACAAAGATGATATTAGACGCATCCTTTAGTGGTTCAGTACTTTTTAAGACTGCTGATGAAGCCATTGCTGTGATAGAAAATATGGCTTCCACTGATTTGAGGAGCCAACATGGGAGAATTCCAGCACAGAGGAGAGGGGTGTATGAACTTAGTGCTCAAGATGCACTACTTGCTCAAAACAAGCTTCTTTCTCAACAAATGGAACTGTTAACTCAAAGCATGGCTAAGTTACCTCAGCAGTTACAAGCACTGCAAGCTCATTCACAACCACATCAGCAAGTCATGAGATGTGATTTCTGTGGAGATGATCATCCTAACGGTCATTGTCAAGTTCCTGGTAGTTCCCAATCTGAAGAAGTTAACTATATGGGGAACCAAGGACGTCAAAATTTCTTCAACAATCCTTTTCCTAATCCTGCAAATCAAGGATGGAGACAAGCACAGGGAGCTTCAGGTAGTAGAAATCCTTACCAACCTGGGCAACAGTATGCATCTCAAAATGACCGAACAGCAAAATTAGAAGATGCTTTGCAGATGTTTATACAGCAATCCATCCAAAATCAGAAAAACACTGACGCTTCAATCAAAAATTTAGAAGTGCAAGTAGGTCAGTTGGCCAAGCAATTGGCAAATCAACAGGGTGGTCAATTCTCTGCTAATACTCAAACAAATCCAAAGGAAGAATGCAAAGCTATAACCACCAGAAGTGGGAAGGAAATAAGAATAATTGAGGAAGAAAGTGCAAGAAGAGAAGAGAAGAAAAAGATAGAAGAAGAAAATCAAAATGAAAGAGAAAATGAAGAAGAGGATGTTAGAAAAGAAGAAGAGACTAATAAAAGACAAGAAAAAGAAATACCTCAAAAAGAAAAAGAAATAGTGAAACACCTTCCATATCCAAAGGTGTATACAAGAAAGGAGAAGGAGAAGCAATTTGAGCGATTCTTAGATATATTCAAGAAGCTGGAAATAAAAATTCCCTTCTCTGAAGCTCTTCAACAGATTCCAACCTATTCTCGCTTCATGAAGGATTTACTCACGAAGAAGAAAAAGTACATTGAAGCAGAGACCATTGAAGTACAAGGCAACTGTAGTGCTATCATCCAAAAGCTTCTCCCACCTAAATTCAAAGATCCGGGTAGTTTTACTATTCCTTGCACTATAGGGAATCTAGCTATTGGGAAAGCTCTGATTGATTTGGGAGCAAGCATCAATCTAATGCCCCTCTCTATGTTCAAAAAGATTGGAGAGTTAGATCTGAAACCTACAAGGATGACTTTACAATTAGCAGACAGATCTATTAAATACCCTCATGGGGTGGTGGAAGATGTGCTTGTTAAAGTTGACAAATTTGTCTGTGCAGTGGACTTTGTAATAATGGAGATGGAGGAGGATACTGAGGTTCCTCTCATTCTGGGTAGACCATTCATGAAGACTGCAAGAGTTCTAATTGATGTAGATAATGGCAAACTCAAGGTGAGAGTACAGGATGAAGAAGTGAATTTCAATGTTTTTGAAGCTATGTCTCACCCCAATGATGATGAAGCATGTTTTCAAGTTGATGTTCTGGATGAGGTATGCTCAAATAATGAGAAAATAGCGTATGTTTCATCCCCTCTAGAGAAGACACTTATTGATGCTTGTGAAGCTCTCAATGAAGAAGAAGAAAAATTGATTGATGAATGCCTGACTAACTTGGATGCTCTGAAGGAAATTCCCCCTCATGAAGCAAAGATTGAAGATATAAACTCCAAGGAAAAAGTCAAAGATGGCAAACTTGAGTTGAAAATGTTACCCCCTCATTTGAAGTATGTGTTTCTAGAAGAAGTTGGTAGCAAACCAGTCATCATCAGCAATTCTTCATCTCCTGCAGAAGAGGAGAAATTAATTGAAGTTCTCAAAGCCAATAAGGGAGCCATCGGGTGGTCAATATCTGATCTAAAAGGAATAAGTCCTTCTTACTGCATGCACAGGATATTCATGGAGGAGGATTTCAAACCAGTAGCTCAACCGCAGAGGAGATTGAACCCTGTAATGAAAGAAGAAGTTAGAAAAGAGGTTCTGAAATTGCTAGAAGCTGGAATCATATATCCTATTTCTGATAGTACATGGGTGAGTCCAGTACAGGTAGTGCCAAAGAAAGGTGGTATGACCGTAGTGTGTAATGATAAAAATGAGCTTATACCTACGAGAACAGTAACTGGGTGGAGGATGTGCATTGACTATAGAAAGCTGAACAAGGCTACAAGGAAGGATCATTTTCCCCTTCCTTTCATGGATCAGATGTTAGAAAGGTTAGCTAGTTAAGCTTTCTATTGCTTCTTGGATGGTTATTCTGGTTATAACCAAATTGTGGTGGATCCTAAAGACCAAGAAAAGACTGCTTTTACTTGTCCTTTTGGTGTTTTCGCTTACAGGAAGATGCCTTTTGGATTATGCAATGCACCAGCAACGTTTCAGAGATGTATGCAAGCCATTTTTGCTGACCTAGTGGAAAAATGCATTGAAGTATTTATGGATGACTTTTCAGTGTTTGGTAGCTCATTTAACTTGTGCCTATCAAACCTAGAGATTGTACTTGAAAGATGCATTCAAACAAACCTTATTCTCAATTGGGAAAAATGCCATTTCATGGTTACTGAAGGTATTGTTCTAGGTCATAAGATTTCTTCTAGAGGAATTGAAGTTGACAAAGCTAAAGTGGAAGTTATTGAAAAACTGCCACCACCAACAAATGTGAAAGGAATCAGAAGCTTTCTTGGTCATGCCGATTTCTATAGAAGATTCATCAAAGATTTCTCCAAGATTGCCAAGCCACTCTGCAGCCTCTTAGTAAAAGATACTCCTTTTGTGTTGGATAAAGAGTGTCTAACTGCATTTAAGGTTCTCAAGGACAAGTTAATTTCTGCACCAGTGATAATTGGTCCAAATTGGGAACAAGAATTTGAGTTGATGTGTGACGCCAGTGATTATGCCATAGGTGCTGTCCTAGGCCAAAGAAGAGGAAAGGTGTTTCACAGCATTTATTATGCCAGCAAGGTGTTGAATGGAGCTCAATTGAACTATGCCACAACTGAGAAAGAATTCTTGGCAATAGTGTATGCATTAGAGAAGTTCAGACCTTATCTCATCGGATCAAAGGTGATTATTTACACTGATCATGCTGCTATCAAGTACTTGCTTACCAAGCCTGATTCCAAACCAAGATTGATAAGATGGGTTCTTATGTTGCAAGAATTTGATTTGGAGATCAGGGATAAGAAAGGAAGCGAAAATGTCATTGCGGATCATCTCTCAAGACTTGTCAATGATGAAGTTACAACTAAAGAAAGAGAAATCCGTGAAGAGTTTTATGATGAGAACTTGATGATGGTCCAACAAAGGCCTTGGTTTGCTGACATAGCTAATTTCAAAGCTGCGGGCATCCTTCCAGATGATCTTTCATGGCAACAAAAGAAGAAATTCCTAAATGATGCTAAGCAGTTTATTTGGGATGACCCCTATTTATTCAAACTAGGAGCTGACAATCTCTTGAGGCGGTGTGTTACTGAAGAAGAATCAGCAGGAATCTTGTGGCATTGCCATAACTCACCCTATGGAGGACACTTCAATGGTGAAAGAACAGCTGCCAAAGTCCTCCAATCTGGATTTTACTGGCCTACTATATTCAAGGATGCTTATGCCCACGCCAAGCGTTGTGATAAATGTCAAAGAATGGGCACTATCTCAAGAAGGCATGAAATGCCACTAAAAAACATCCTGGAAGTAGAGGTTTTTGATTGCTGGGGTATTGATTTTGTTGGTCCCCTACCTTCATCTTATACTAATGAGTATATTCTGGTTGCAGTGGACTATGTCAGCAAATGGGTGGAAGCAGTAGCATGTCAGAAGAATGATGCAACCACTGTGATTAAATTCTTGAGGAAGAATATATTTTCAAGATTTGGGGTGCCAAGAATTCTTATCAGCGATGGAGGATCACATTTCTGCAACTATCAGCTGGATAAGATACTAAAACACTATGAGGTGAAACATAAAGTTGCTTCCCCATATCACCCTCAAACCAATGGGCAAGCGGAAGTATCAAATAGAGAAATCAAGAGGATTCTTGAGAAAACTGTTTCTTCTTCAAGAAAGGATTGGTCATTAAAGCTGGATGATGCTCTGTGGGCTTATAGGACTGCAATGAAAACACCTGTTGGGATGACTCCCTTCCAACTAGTCTATGGTAAATCTTGTCATTTACCGGTGGAGATGGAACATAAAGCTTATTGGGCCCTGAAGTTCTTGAACTTTGATTCTACCTTGTCTGCAGAAAAGAGGAAGCTGCAATTACAGGAGTTGGAAGAAATGAGATTGACAGCTTATGATAACTCCAAGAATTACAAAGAGAAGGTCAAGTTGTATCATGACAAAAAGCTCTTAAAGAGAGAATTTCAACCTGGCCAACAAGTTCTCCTTTTCAATTCTAGATTCAAGATCTTTCAAGGAAAGTTGAAGTCAAAGTGGTCTGGACCCTTCACCATCAAGGAGGTAAAACCTCATGGAGCAGTCGAATTGGTTGACCCTACTTCAGATGATCCAGCAAGAAGTTGGGTGGTTAATGGGCAGAGATTGAAACATTACTTAGGTGGTGAGATCCAACGTCTCACTACAATCATCCACCTCTCTGACCCTTGAGCTAAATGGTGTCAAGCTAATGACGTTAAACAAGCGCTTACTGGGAGGCAACCCAGCTTTCTAATCCTTTCTCTATGTGTGATTTTGTTATTTTTGAGTGTTGTTTGATTAGTTGATTGTTTGTTGTAATGTGTGTTGTGATTTAATTGTTTTTGAAGCATGTTTGTGTGAGGAACAACCAAGGTGATTTGTAGAGTTGATTGTTAAAATTGTGAAGGCTATAGTGAATTGATGTGAATAGGAGATGTGAAACTGTTTTGGCTATTTTCTGGACTGTTTTTACATGATTTCAAATTACCTTACTCAAGCCAAAAGCCAAAAATGTTGCCTAACTTGTGGAATTTTAAAGTTTTGAAAGAATGACTTCAACTTGCAACTTGAGTGCTCCAATTCAATTCTTTGGGTTTTGAACAAGTTTGTTTAATGATAACATGGGATTCTGGAGCATCTCAAGTGTTTTGAAGTTCAAATTCACAAAAACCCGAGTTAGGTAACTTGAAAACCAGTTTCTGCATAATTCTGCAGAAACTCACGCCCGGCGCCGCAAGCACTAGAGGGCGCCCGGCGCCAGCTCGTCCAGTCTGACCATCCTTTCTCTGATTCTGCATCTAGTTGAGTCACAATCCCACGCCTGGCGCCGCATGATCCACGAGGCGTCGGGCGCGACTTCTGCAGCTATATATTATTTTTTTTCTGAGTGCACAGTGGAGAGGCCCAAATTCAAATAACCTAAACCTAAACCTACCTACCCACTCACGCACATTCTCACGCACTCCACTTCACGTTTTCCACTCTTCACTACTCCAAACCAACTAAATCAACTTCCTTCTCACATATTTCCAGCCCACACACCACACTGCTGCTGCCACCAACATTTGGACCCCTCCATTCCCTCTTTGCTCACTCTCGGCCTTCTCCACCCAAGCATTCTCCCATTGCAAAAATCTCCACACCAAGATAATCATATTCTCTGCACATCAAGTAGGCTTTTCACTCTTTGCTATTGTAAATTCATTCACAATTCTTAGCCTTGGTTGTTCATTATATACATGGTTTGAATGTGACCTAGGGTAGTTTAATTCAATTCCAATTGAGTGTGGTTTGTTATTGCTGCTGTGTTGCATTAATTTTGTGGCCTTATTGACCTGTTTGAACAAGCACACACACGCGCAGTGGCTAGAATGCAGAATCTGGGTTTACCCCAAGACTGCATGTCGCGCCCGGCGCCCCCGGCGCCTACTAACTGAGGCGGCGCCCGGCGCGACTTTCCCTGCCCAGCTTTGATGTTCATTTTAGTGTGTCATGCAGCTTTTGTGTTTTGTTTTCATGTTATTTGCTTTGAATTTTTGACTGAACTATGATTAAATCTGAGTTTAAGCTAGTTAAAGTTTGAAAACATGTGTTGATTCATGAGAATTTGTGTTGTACCTTGACTTGGGATGATTGGTTTATTAAGGACTGCATGTTTCAAGTGCTTAAGCTTATTTCAATGTCTGAAAACTGAGCTACCAGCTAAGAGGTTTTAGCCAAAAATCTGCATAACCTCCTGTCACGCCCGGCGCCTACTGACTGAGGCGGCGCCCGGCGTGACTGATCCTGACAGCTTCATTGTTTCTTGCTGTTTTTCTGTTTTGGCTTCCAATTGGCACTGATCATGGCCCTTCTTTGCTCAATTTTGAATGTATAATTCGTGTGAATATCATTGAATGTATTGGGTGCATGAAGATTAAAGTTATTGATGAATTCATTCATGAATCTAATAACATGTAACTTCTTTGACTCTACCTTCTTTTGCAGATATGGCTTCTTCATCTGGGTCCAAGAGGATTAAGACCACTGCTGGTCTCAGGGAAAACAAAAGGAAAGAGAAGATATACTCTGATATCTTCTTAACTAAGGACCATCAGAAGCACTTCTCCAATGTCCAGAACAGAAAACTCTTGATGGAGAGGAAAGTGACCCTTCTAGCTCAAGACGTGCCAGACTTCTCCAATGAGATTATAGAGAGGCAATGGAGCTCCTTATGCACGTACCCAGAGCCCGCCAATATTGCAGTTGTCCAGGAGTTTTATGCCAATGCTAAATCCTTCTCTCCGGACTCAGAACCTTTCTGGAGCTATGTGCGTGGTCAGCGGATATCATTTAGTGCTGACGCTATTAATGAGTTCCTAAACACAGAGTGGGAAGATGATGATGAGCTATGCGGGTACGCCGAGCTGATGGCGACTGAGTTAGATCATGAAGAGATTGAACAGACCCTATGTATTGCAGGAGGATCATTTCAACGAAATAGGCAACAGCAACCTCTTCATATCAAGAGAGTGCACCTGCATTCTCTCAGCCGCCTATGGATGCCTCTGGTGCATTCCAACATTTCACTGTGCACGCATGTCTCTGACATCACGGTTAACAGAGCGGTCCTCCTTTATGCCATTCTCACTGGACGCTCTGTGAACTTGGGGAAGCTAATCGCAAATGAGATACGCAACTGTGCGAATTCCACAAAAGCTCCCCTTGGACATCCCTCTCTTATCACCCATCTCTGCAAACAAGAAGGAGTGGACATCACTATTCCACCATTCGAGCATCCTAGGAGACCTATTGATATGGGGTATTATACCCAATTTTGTTTGGATGCAGATGATGGAGTTGCCAGTCCACCACCCAGATCACCAAGGAGGCATGCCAGACAGCGCCCTATCCCCAGACGTCCTCAGCCACCACCACCAGCACCTACGTCCGATCCTTACCAGATGATGGACATGAGACTTGCACTGATTGAATCAAAGTTGGAGGCGGTGAACCGGATCGGTCAGGCCCATGCAGAGATGATGAGGCATGTTTATGCAGCATCCCATCCAGATTTTATGACATCCGACCAGTACAACACCTTCGTTGCTTGGCCTGGGGACCAGTCCTTTCCTTCTGGGGGGTAGACCTCAGGATGGCACTGCTGCTATGGATGAGGATGATGATGACGAGGAGGAGGAGGACAATGATGAGGTAGATGAGGAGGACTCAGACTGATTGATGGGCCATCACAGCAGTAGTCGACCTTCTTTATTCTTCTTTTCATTTTTCAGTATTTATTTTACTTTTAGGAACCTTTTCATAAACATCTTCTATGCATTTGGTTTGACAGTATGAGTTGATGATATGTGACAATCTGGTTGTTATGCTTTCTTTATGTGATTGAATGTGTGGAAATAGTTGAGTTAATTGAGCATTTATTGTGGATGTTTTCACTGAGTTATGCTAATGCTTAGGGAATCAATTGCAGTCAATATTCATGACATTGTGTTTGGCAAAGTATGGAATCTTGATTAACAGGGTGAGAATTTAGTGCCTCATAATTTTTTTGCTGTGTGATTGCTATCATGCTAGATCACAATTGACTTTGCCTGAGTTTCTAAGATTTGAACTATCTACTTGCTTGTTGAATTTGATCAAGGCATTCTTTTCTCACCTTACATATTCATTAGCCATTCAACCACAAATGTAAAAAGATCTTTCCTCTTTGTACCTTAAGCTTATTGAAAATTCCCTGAACTTTTCTACCCTGAGCTGAATAGAACATGCATCTACATTACAGGAGAACAGTCCAAGTTTGGGGGGAAAATATGGTGTATTGAGAAAAAGACAAAGATGGAAAAGTAAGAAAAAGAGAATAAGAAAAGAGCTTAATGAAAAACAGTTGGGTATAAGTTTGAAATTGGTAATAGTACATGAGGAGCAAAAAAGAGAAGTTTATATGCATGAAGTGAATTACTTAATCTATCAGCTCAAGATCCTTTGAATTCCAGAAAAACCATGATTCTTTCTTAGCCCAATCACAATACAAGCCAAACAAAGTCCTTGTGTTATCAACTTGCTTGTGATGTGTTTGATTTGATTGAAACGAAAGGCAAAGTTAAATTGTGTGATATTATGACTGCAGAATGAGCTTTATACACCCTTATACACCAGTGCATTAGAGTGAAACACTTTCCAGGTGAGAATTGATTCCATACATCAAGTGAAACACTCTGTCATGTTTGTTGATTTCTTTTGCACCCTTTGCATTGTGACCATAATTGTTGATAGGTGAACACCTCTGTTGTGCTTGATTGATGACAGCTTATATATCCATTATGTTCTTTCCATTAGATGCAAACACAGGATTTTTACTTCATGAGCTTTAAGGATATCTCAATTTTGAAACCAATGCATTTGAATGATTGTTTTTTAGGGTAGTTACCTTTTGCTTGAGGACAAGCAAGGTTCTAAGTTTGGAGGAGTTGATAATGACCAATTTTACTTCATTATCCAACATCAAATTGATGGAAATTGTCAACTCTTCCTTTACTTTTAGTCTTGTTTAACTCAATTTATTGTTTTTTTGTAAGTGATTACATTGTAAGTTGTAAATAGCCCATTTGATGGCTAATCTCCATTCAAAGAAGCTGGAGAAGCTACTCACAAAAAGAACAATGCCAAAACCCAAGAAAAGAGAGAAGAGGAGCTGAAAAGATGAAGATCAAGGGCTGCTGCAGAGAGTCACGCCGGGCGCCTGGTGACCGAGGCGGCGCCGGGCGTGACGAGCCTGACCGAGAGCGCGCCTGGCGCCTGTTTGTCGGGCCGCCGGGCGCGACTTTTGCTGATGTGGCAGAAACGGCTTATTTAGTTCTGGAACGCGAAAGGGTTGGCATCTTTGGCAGCCCAGACGCTATTTCTACACCTTGGAGCAGCTGGAGGCGATCTTGGAGCTGTGGAAACACTTCTCCTTCCACCTTGGGTCTTCTTCCTTCTTCCATTTCATCAATTTGTAAGATCAAGCTCTCCATGACAATGGAGAGCTAGTTTCATTATTGTTGGGGGTTGATGTAATCACGGATCTTTTGTGCTAATTACAGTTGAATTGATTGATTATATGTCTATTCCATTGATTTCTAGTGTTTAATTCCTTCTCTTAAAGCTTGTGATGTTGTGTTCCACCATTGCATGATTCTAGGGTTTGCTTGATATTGGGAAATGTTGTGTAAATCTGAAATTGGATTAAATACCTAAGGGAAATTGTATCTAGGGATAGAACTTGGACCTTTGGTTGTCTTAATTCTCAACTCTTAAAGCGGATGAACTTGTTAAAGTTTCTAAGGAATTAGAGTTTAAGAAGTAAGTCTAGGCTCTTTCTACCAAGGGATTGGGTTGGAGTAATTTAGTTGATTGACATTGGATAATTAATGGAAAGAAAGTGAATTGTATGCGCAAAAGTGAAGTAGATGAGATCATACCCCCAATAATACCATTTCATACCATTTCTAATCACTCGCATTTCTAGCGTTTAAGTTATCAAAGATCAACTTTTATCATTCCTGCATTATCTTTACTTTCATTGTATTAAAACCACAAAAATATGGAATCATTCTTTAGTCTAAATTAGTTAGATATTATACGACTGTCTAGGACACGAGTCTCTTGGGAAACGATATCCGGTCTTACCGGTTTTATTACTTGAACGATTTGGTACACTTGCCAAAGTCACAACACCCTTCCATATAGTTTCGTTATCTTCACTTTTGATTACTAAGTAACATAAAATTTCACTTCCAATTTTAGCCAAAGAAAAGTCCATAAAATATTTGTGATGCATAAAATATAGAAGTGGTGAAGAAAATTCATTTTATCACCGGGATTTAAACTGCCATCTGCTCTTGCTTGAACTTGAGTAGAAGTACTCCAGAACAACCACAATTGCACGAAAGCAAACAATAATTTGTGTAGATAAACCTCATAGATGCTTGAAAGGACTGATGAACGGGTCGCACCGCTCACAAAAATTGTGCATAAAATAATGCAGTATAGTTACTAGGAAGTGACTCCTAGGTCGTCTCTCAAGGACCAATATTTGTGGTTCGGTCTTAGATTAAACACGTAGTGGGGGGGTTTGTGGATATTTTTGGATGCGAAAAATATAAATTAAAACTGGAAATTAAATAAGACAACAAAATTGAAAATACTGAAATAAATTTAAAAGATGGTAAAAACTGAACGGTAAAAGATGGTAAAAATTAGAAGACGTCTGAAAATAAAACAAACGATAAAACGCAATGACAGAATTTAACAGTTCAGAAAATCATGAACGATAAACTTAACAGATAAAAACATTTAACTGAAAATGGAATTCACCAAAGATTGAACACTTAAATTAAGAAAACGTTAAATTGCAAAACAAATAAATTCCTGACAGAATTTAAATTGCAAATCTAAAAATTCATAACAGAACAGAATTTCATCCAAAGTTTAAACGTGAAAACGGAGTGCGTAAATGAAAATTAAATTCAACCTCAATTGGAAAATGCAGAGTGAAAACTACAATGGAAATTCAATCCTTGAAACTAAAAATTAACAGAAATCTAAAACCTCCCCCAAAGGGGAGGAGGAAAATGGAAAGCCATAACGTAATTGCACTCTTAACTATTAATCTAAAATCTAATCGTTCCTTTCTGCTGCTGATGCTGGTTTTATAACCAAAAATCTGAACATCCTCCCTCAATTCATCATTTTTGATTTCCTTTCCCGTGACTTATTTTTGTCTCTTGTTTTCCAATAATGAATAAGGGTTATCCACTTTCTGAAATCAAACGAAAGTTGCACCCCATCTCCTACGTGCAGACAAAACAAAACACTCCATACCAAATAAACAAATGATTCACTTTGTGTGGGCTCTATGCAGCTACTGTTGGTCGTGGAGGTTGGCTGTGAAGGGTTGCTGCTCAACTGTGGTGAAGTGTTGTACGTTATTCCAGCTGTGACTGTGCTTCCCATTCCAGCATCCTCCTCCCAAAATGAAGGTTTCTTTCTCCCAAGGGACGTGTGAAGACTTGAACGCTGACACCTCCCATGCTTCCTGGATGATGAGTTGCATGCTGCTCGAAGTAGGTGGACTGTGCATGAGTGTGGCAGTTCTTCACTTCTCAAGGGTGGCTGCCTCTATGCTTGTTCCAGCCATGAAATCTTCTTCAGCTGGAACGTGAATATGGTGGCTGCATTCTTTGCTTGCTTCTTCACGTGTGGCAACTGGAATGCAAACCAAGAGAGACCAAGCTGATGGACTTTTCCTCTCCTTCTCCATTGTGACCGTGAGCTATAGCGTGAAGAGTTGGATTGTTTCTCCTCTCCCAAGTGCACGTGCTCTTCTGCTGTCATGGAAGATGACCGAGAGCTCCACTCCAAGCTGGACGTGAATGATGCTCCTCTTCTTGGTGTCAAGATGGACCTGCAACCAAGCTAAGACCGTGACAAGCTGCTGGAGTTGCTGGACATTGGAGTCTCCTTTCATGTTGCTTTCACGTGTTGCTTCACACCTTTTTCCCATTTTTTTTTTATCAATAAAGCAAGTATCATGTGCATCCAAAAACACCGTGTGTTTTGTGCCAACTTTATCTTCCATTGAATTAATTAAAAAAATATAAAATGAAGTGTAAGTTTTTGGCGTGTATGTGGCAGCCACTTTCTTTAAGAACCGTGAACTATAGATGCTTTTTATGAAAGGAGTTTTCCTTTTGCTCAAGGCCGTATGGTGTGTTGCATTCAAGCCAATCATTATGCTTCTTAAATTTGGAGAAATCTCCTTTCACGTGTACCCCGCATTTTCATTTCCCTCTTTTTTTATTCTCATGTGTGCACCGTGATGCTACTTTAGTATTCTGCACTTCATATTGGAAATCCTTGTACATGAGCTTTGCCAAACCGTGAGTGTTGGCCCCACGTGTTCCAACTTTCTTCACTTGAAAATAATAAGTTGCAGCCGTGGCAAGAGGAATACCGTGTCTTCCTTTCTAGCCCTTTGAGCATTTTGTAGTTTTCTCAATTGAGGGACACGGTACAACACATCACTTCTTTCCAAAACAAAACATCACTTACTAAGAATTTTGGGTGCCGTGTTGCATTTTTATAAGCCATGCTTCTTAAAATTGAATAAATGAAGGACTTGCTTCCCATGAAAGTTGTGCTTATGTGAATGTTTCCAAATGCATGTCTACCGTAAGTGCACCTCCAATGATCAATTCCAGCTACCACAAGTATCAAACAACAAGCAAACAATTTAGAAGTCACTCAAACAGTAAACACAAGACTGACATAGGGGAGTAAAAAATACTGGGAACAACACATAATGAATTTGAACAAAGTAAAAACTATACATGAAAATAGACATCCGTACGAAACTATGAAAAAAAAACTGCATGCAAAACGGATAAGAATTGAATTCGAACGAGGACAAACAAGTTGATACAAAATTCACACAGCAACCAGCGAAAATTGAAGTGGCTGAAATGCATTGGGCTCAATTGTCATTTCTCATTTAGCCTTCAAATGTCCCAAAACGTTATCCAAAATTTTCCCGTAATTAATAATGCAAAATAATAAGCTCAGAGAATTCAAATTAGTTAAAATAAGAATTTTCGATCAAATTAAGCACAATTAGGAAAAACAGGAAAATACCGGACGTTTAAGCACAATTCCCCGACTAATTTTAGTACAATAAACTAAGTGAAGTGAATAAAATATTGACTCATCAAGGACGCAATCTTAGCAAGGTTCGAAATGTGATTTGGGCGAAAACGGGATTCCAAGATTAGAATCAAACGAAACCTTAACAAAAACCTAATTTTTTTTATAAGAGCTTGAAACTTGAAATTGGAATCCCAATGAAATGTTTCGGGGTCATTAGGATTTGAGATTAGAATCAGAAAGCGTTGCTTGTGGTAGACGCCGTGAAAGAGCCCCTTGTAGCGTTTGAGGCGTCATGATTGTGGACGAGAGAATGGCGGTGGAGACCCAGAAGAAACAACTGAGGGATCTTCATTGAAAAATACCAAACCCAGAAGACCCAGTACTTCGACGAACCCAAATCTCGACCCCTCTTTTCTTAACCTCTGTCAAAACATTGCCAGGTAATCTATTTTTTTTTGTCACAATTTTAAGCTTACTGTCACGCAACTGCCACACAATAAGAGAAACTGCACATGTCATTAAATTTTGTCTAGGGGGGCAACTACATCGTTTAATTTTTGACCCCGTTAGCAAAAGGGATTAACTTGACCCGTTTTTTCAAAAGTTGAAATCATTTGTTACTTTTTAAAAGAGGTAGGACCATTTTGAACATAACCCATTTTTCGAGGAACCAAAAGAGGTATTAAGCCTTTTAAGAAATATTATAATCCATATTAACCTAAAACAAGTTTAACTTAAAAGAACATAATTTCAAAAACTTTTCAAACTATTCATGTCATAAACATCCACAAAATCTCATATAAAGTTGTTATAGTCTATATTTTTACTAAATGATTTAAAAAAGTTCATAAATTTAAATTTTGTCTGAGTTCTTGACTCATAAGTTTGTTGCAGAAAAATATGATGTAAAACAATGTTGAATGATATCAGCTAACTAAGGAGACAGTGACAGATGTGATTCATTGTTGACCGAGAGCAAGGATTAGGATTTAAGCACACAAAAACCACAATAGCAACAACAACTATGTCTTGTAAAACTGAAAATGTTGGGTGTGAGAAGCATTGATGAACTTCTAGTTAATGTGTAAATATTATTAGTAGAATAAGATATTTTGTATATAAAATTTGAATTATAGTTATATATTTAGATTTTAATGCAGCCACCATAACAACGGTGAACGTGCACATCAACGGTTTTTTGGCGCAGGCCGTTAGGGAGGAACGACGACAGATGAGAAGGACCGTTAATTGCAAGTCCAAACCTAAGGCTCCAAAGAATCGTTCGATCGCGGAGATTCTCACGGTCACACCACCAATCGAAGCATGCAAAAGCAAAGGGATTCAAGTTAAGGAAAACAAAGAGAAATCCGATTATCATCACAACCACAGATTAAATTTCAAAACTTAAACAACCAACGTGACAGAGAGTGAAGAGAGTAGCTGACATAAAACGTGGCCTCGCCGTTGGCCACATCTACTAAAAGTTAACGCCGTCCAATTTTAAATACTAATAGTAAGAGTTTCAAAACTATGAGAACTAAAAACCATCAAAGTTTCGAATAGGAACTAAAACCAAAATCATGTGATACTTCAGGGACGAAAAACATATTTAACCCTATTTATTTTCTGGGTATTTACTAATTCTTCTATTTTTTATTCACCAATTCCAATAAAACAAAATCGATATGATATATCAATATGTCACCGTTATAAAAAGTAAAACATAAAACAAAATCGATTTTCTTATGTAATTAATGCAAACAAAATATATCCATAATTAATTATTTAATTTTTTTCATATTGTTAAACTTTCTATTTAAATTTTATATTTATAATAATATATAATTATAATACTTAAACATAATTATAAATAAACTATTGTTTTAAACATAATAATAATTAATTAATTTTCTTAACAAAAATTAAAAAAATAAAAAAACAACAATAGTAAATTAATCAAATTGTTATCACATAGTTACAATTTTCACAAAATAATTTCATTTTATTTTTCGGTGACATGTTTAAAAGAAGTATTATTATCCATATCAAATATAAACTAGTTTAAAGGAACATAATTTGAAAATGTTTTGTAACTAGCAATATGATAAACAACTACAAAATAATTTCATTTTATTTTTTTGATGACATTTTGAAGAAGTATTGTAATCCATATCTAACATAAAAAAAGTTTAACTTAAAAGAATAGAATTTCAAAAAGTTTTCTAACAATGATAAACAACCACAAAATCTTCCAGGTAAAGTTGTTAGACTCTAAATTCTTACAAGAAGATTTCAAAAAGTTCAAAAATTTAAGTTCTGTCTGAGTACTTGACTCATGAGTTGTTGCAGTGAAATATGACGTAAAGAAATGTTGAATGGTGTGAGCAAAAGAAAAATAATTGAAAGTACAACTTAAAAAAGCAATTCCATCTACTTGTTACATGTAATTTTGATTAGGCCTCATCTGCACCAAATCATAAATAAATAAAAGTAGAGAAAAACATAAACAATTTACCAGGTGCTATGCATCCAATGGTTCCAGCAACAATAGTTCGATTGGATGAATCAAGGTTGAGAAATCGAGCTGTGCCAAAGTCAGAAACAGTGGACTCCCACTTGGAGTTAAGCAACACGTTGCTGGATGATATGTCTCTATGCAGTATAGGAGGGACACAATCATGATGGAGATATGAGAGAGCGTGTGCAGTGCCTTTCACTATGTTAACCCTCTTTTTCCAATCCAATTCCATTGCTTCCATGTCATCAAACAACACAGAAAACAAGCTTCCTTTCTCCGTGTACTCGTATATCAAAAACATTATTCTTTTGTGCAAGCAGAATCCATGGAGCTTGACTATGTGTCGGTGCTTTATTTCCGATAATACTTTGGCTTCGTTTCTGAAACTTTCATCAAATGTTGGGACCTCTGCTTCAAAGCCATGGAGTTTCTTCACCGCAACAGTCTTGCCACTTGGTAGTTCAACCTTATAAACACTTCCGTATGCACCTGTTCCAATACAGTATTTGAGGTCAAAGTCTTCTGTTACTGTAATGATATCTTCATAGGCTATGCTTCCGTCGTAGTTCCATATGCAGAACAAGTCCCCATTCTTAGATGTTTCAGTTATCTGTGAACGTTTGCACTTGATTGCAATGCGATTGTGCCTTAGATATAGAAGCAGAAAGAAGAACATGATTAGAAATATGGTGGTAGAAAGAATTATGACCAGTTGATTCTGTCTCGGTTTCTTGTCTTGGACCCAACAAGGTTGGAATTTGTATATGATTTGTATACTCGAAATATTGCTGCATACACCCTTGTTCCCTCTTAGCCTATATGGATCTAAACTGTATGGAATGGGACCACTGAAATTATTGAAGGAAAGGTCCACATTATAAGCGATCAGAGGGTGGGAAATTGGTCCGGTAAGATTGTTGTAGCTTAGATCTAGACTTTCCAAGAATAGCACATATTTGACTGAGAAAGGTTTTAGGGAACCCGTGAATAAATTGTGTGAAATGTTAAAATATTGAAGGTTATGAAGTTTGTAAGTGAAATGGGAAAGGTTCCATTGATCTTGTTGCAAGATAAATTTATGACTCTAAGATTTCTCGAGAGTGACAATTGAGAAGGAATTGCGCCTTCAATGTTGTTGCTAGAGATGATTAGGGTCAATAGGTGGAATAGATGTCCTAGTGATGGAGGTATTTGACCTTGAAGATAATTATGGGATAAACTAAGATAAATGAGTTCTGAAAGGTTTTCTACTGATTGAGATATTTCACCTTGAAGAGAATTGTTAAATAAATCAAGATAAGTGAGTTTTGAAATACTTCATATGGATGGAGGTATTTGACCTAAACGAGAATTGTTGGATAAATCAAAATAAGTGAATTTTAAAAGATTTTCTACAGGTATTTCCCCGTGAAGAAAATTGTAAGATAAATCAAGATAAGCAAGTTTTAATAGATTTCCTATTGATGCAGGTATTTTACCTAGAAGAGAATTGGAGGATAAATCAAAGTAAATGAGTTTTGAAAGATTTTCTAATGTAAAAAGCATTTGACCTTGAAGAAAATTTTGAGATAAATCAAGATAATTGAGTTTTGAAAGACCACCTATTGATAGAGGTATTTCATCATAAAGAAAATTGTTGGATAAATCAAGATAAGTGAGTTTTGAAACATTTCCTATTGTAAGAGGTGTTTGACCTTGAAGATAATTGTAAGACAAATTAAGATGAGAGAGATTGGAAAGATTTCCAATTTCAGATGGAATAGTCCCGTATAGACTAGATTTGACGACCTCAAGATGTTCCAAGTTCTTGAAAGCAGAGAGGTTTAGTGTTACTAATTGAATAGTCTAGAATACTTATATGTGATATGAGTTACACTTCCAGCATCATTGCAATGTATACCATAAATCTATGAACATATATAATAAATTGAATCTGAGTTCGACAGTTTCCACCATCCCCTATTGATTATAGCGTATGCTTCCAATTGAAGCTGCGATGATGTGGACGACGCGCATTCCAACTCAAAAACAGAGCCCATAAAAACGAAAACATAGATAACAAGATGGAAATTGGAAACCAAAAAATGCATGCTTTGCAAATAGAGGTAATAGAAGGTATATTTATGAGAAACTGAGTTTCACTAAATTATGTTCACTCAATACCATGGTAGATGATTCTTATAATACTGTGATAAGCCTAATACTGTGATAAGCCTTTCGCCCCCATTGAAGCTATGCATGCTGGCATGTGTGAAGACATTGCTTGACTTGTAGAGTCTAATACGGACTGATGAGTCAATATTTTCTTCACTTCACTTAGTTTATTGTACTAAAATTAATCAGGAAATTGTGCTTAATTGTCCACTATTTTTCCATTTTACTGAATAGTGCTTAATTTGATCAGAAATTCTTATTTTAATTAATTTGAATTATCTGAGACTAATTATTTACATTATTGAGTGCAGGGAAAATTCTGTAAATATTCTAGGACATTTAGAAGAAGATTAATTTACACACTGTATTATTTACTTGTAACGAGCTGCACTACATTGATTTATTTTGTGTGTTGAAATAAAAAATTTGATTTAGAACTCCTACACACCACACAGCCTTAAGCATACCAGCCACCACTCCACGGTTTTATTCTCCCATTCAAGGTTTTATTTTGGCATTTAGTTGATACTTTGGAACACATCACATCTGGGAGGAATTCAAAAATGAAAGTGAATTTGTTGAAATATAACACACGGCCCACCTAGCTTTGAAAAAAAAAAGAAGCCTTCAACCTTTGGAGAGAAGCACGTACACACCTTCTTTTGTTATTATTACTCTTGTAAAAGATTGATTGAAGAAAGAAAACGTGCAAGGTGTTAAAGGAGATAACAAATGCTAAAATATGGGGTCCATTCACCACTAAGAAAGCACTCTAGCAAAATTCACGGAACCAAGAAGTTTTCTTCATTCATTTTGGCAAACATACATCAAGAGCACACATTTTGCAACATGGGAACCACCAAACTCTCTTGTCTGGAACGTGAAGATGAAGCCATCAATTTGGAAAGCTTCAATTAAATTAAGTGGCAGCTCACATCTCACGGCCCACATGGAAAAATATGAATGGTTTTCTCCATTTTAAATTTGGCTAGCACATGGTCCACCACTCACGCTTTTTAACGTTTATGGCTTGTAAAAATTGAAGACAATTGGAGATTGGCACGTAAGGAGTGCAGCTGGCTGGAAGGATGGAAAAGCTCACAGAAACTTGGAGCTGGGGCAACTATGGTCACGGTATGAAGCAGAAGCAGTAGCTGAGATGGAACTCCGTCCAGCACCAACAACTGATGCAAGTTCAGCAGAGTGGAGAGCTGGTTCATGGCCATGACAGCTTGGGCAGCAGCAGCACGTTGAAGAGGAAGCTGCACATAAACGTCAAGCTTGAATCCAACAAAGAGAAGGAGGTGTGCTTGGCTTTGGAAAGGAAAACAACAGCTGCAACATGATTAAAGAAGGGAGGAATGCACGGAGATTTGGCATCCAGCAGTGATGTTCTCGATCAGCAATGTTTTGGCATTGATTCTTCTTTCATTCCAGCTGCACCAAGAGCTGATTTCACGTGAGCAACGGGCTGGGATGGTGTTCAACACGAAGAAGAGAAGAGGAGGGGCTGGACGTGTGAAAACTGAGATGGAAAACGGTGCTGTATTCCAGCCACCACCTAGTGAGGAGTGAAGCTTTGGTGAAAATGGTCCAGCAGTTTGGATGAACACGATGGCTTCACGTGCACTGCCTGGAAGAAACGCTCCACTCTTGAACGTCCAGAGGCAGTAACAACACCGTCCAGCAGTTTGAGATGGTCCAGCTTGGGAGAGCTCACGGCTGGGAAAGCCACCACATTCATGTTGATTCTAGAGAAGATGAGAGAAGGAAATGATGATGAGAATGGAGAAGACAGCAGCTGGAAATAAGGAGAGCTGCACCGTGAAGAAACTAGGAGAAAAGCAACTCACAACCAGCAAACAACACCCAAGGAAACGAGAAGAAGGAGGAAGCTGGAGGTGTTGCGGTCTGCTCATTTGGAAGAAGCGCATGCTGGAGTGCTGCACGCCGCACACTCATCTCACGCACAACAGCTGGGTCACAGCCTTGATCTAGCAAAGGAGCTCACGTCCAGGAAGAAACACACTACACATGCATGATGGAGGGGCCTACCCAAATATGAAAGAAAGAATAATTTAAAAAAAAAAGTGTATTAGTGGGATATTCACGGATGGAAGAGCCAAATAGAGACAAGCATCTCTAATTACGAAAAAGTGGTGTCGTGTGTGTATAAAGAGAAGGCCGAGAGTTGAAGCAAGGGGTGGAAGGGGTAGTGTAGTGCAGGGGGGTTCCAGAGGAGAGGCCTTGGAGGCCGTAGAGGGCTGCTGCAGGCGGAATAAGCTGGACTGCTGGAACAGAGGTCCGGAACAGTAAAGAATACAATGTGTAGACGGTTAACTATTGTGGTGTACGGTTTGAATTTTATTTTCGATGTTGTAATGAATTTAATTTCAGTGTATGAGTTGATTTAATTTCCTAATGTCAATTTTAATTTACTGTTCTATTCATCGATGTCATTTAAATTCAACTGCAATTTAATTTCAGTCGCTGTCTGCCTATCGTTTAATTTGCACTATTGTTTACACTGCGTTGTTAATTATTGCACGTCAAATTATTCGCTATAAGTTTTGTTCTAAATATTTGCTGCTGTAATATTGATGATGATTTCATATTTGAATTTTACTATTTTACTGTTTTTACTATTTTACTGTTTTTACTATTTTCTGTATTTACCATCTTTTGTATTTTGTGTTTTTCTGTACTTTTGTTTTCTGTATTTTTAGTTTTCTGTCCAGATTTAATTTTGCTGTTTGATGTTACTGTATTTTCGTTTTACTGTAGCAATTTCCTTTTTACTATTTTAAATTTGTTTTACTGTTTTAATTTCATTTTTACCATTTTAATTTTATTTTTACGTATTGTTTTTACTTATGCTTTTATTTTTGTATTTAATATTTTACGTTTTTTTTGTACGTTTAAAGTTCCTGCGTTTATTTTATTTTAACTGTCTTTTACCGTTTAAAGTTTTTATCATTTTGAATCTTATTTTAACGCTTTTTAAATTCCAGTTTTAATTTATTTTTCCGCACAAAACCAAAAATCACAAATCCCCCCCCACTACGTGTTTGATCTGAAACTGAATCATAAATTGGTCCTCGAGAGACGACCTAGGAGTCACTTCCTAGTCTATACTACATTATTTATCTGTATAAAATTTGTATGACCGCGATAGTCGTATCAAATTTTGGCGCCGTTGCCGGGGACGAATAACGGTTTGGTTTTAGATTCTTGTTATGTAAATTTTTGTTCTGTTAATATGTGTGTTTTGTGTTTTGTATTCTTGTAGGCGACAACGACACCTTCAGCAAATTTTGGCGGCGTTGTCACTTCAGTTCAGGTTTTTGTTTTAGATTTTTACTGTGTTAATATATATTGTGTATATATGTGTTTAATTGTGCTATGTTCTGTATTTAGTTGTTATTAAAAAAAAAATTTTTTTAAATTAAAAAAAAAAAAAAAAAATTAATTAAAAATTTTTACTATTGATGTTCTGTCTTGTGTGTGCTTGTAGCGTGTATAAATGTGTTTTGTTTTATCTGATTCGTAATTTTTAGTTTTTAGTTTTTACTTTTTATTTTTTCATGTCTACCTATTTTAATGTTGTGAATAATGCTTATTCTGCCAATGTCTGTGATTATGATTCTTATTCTGCATATTACTTTGATTTTAAATCTGCTGATTTTTATGATGAGAACAATATGTTCCATCATCCAATTTCTGAGAGCTCTCTTTGGGAGCCAGTTCCACAATATGAGAGTCAGCAGTATGATTCTCCTATTCAAATAACTCCTCAGCCTTCTACTTCTGAACCTACTTTAAAGGAGTTACTAGAGCAGATGACAATGCAGAACATTCAGTTTCAGAAAGGGAACATGCAGTTCAAGCAAGAGAGCATGGAGTTCCAGCAGGAAACTCAAGCTGCCATACAGAATCTGAGTGATCAGATCAGGCAGATGGCCACTCTTGCACCTGAGGAGACTGATGAAAATTTTGGGGACCCGGCAGAAGTAAGCAGTAATCCTGAACCAGGTAGACCACCTTCACCTTCCCACACTCTAGAAATCTTCAAGGAAGAGGAGGTAAGCATACCTCAATTTGATTATATTGATGACTATGTTGTTGAGAGGTATGCTGATGACTATATTGTTGCTGAGCATGATTTTAATTTTTCCTCTGTGCATGATGAGGACCGCTTTTTACTATCACATTCAAATATTTGTTCTCCATGCACTGAACATGAATCTGAACCTGTTATAGATATTGTTTCTACATTTGAAACGGATTCATGTTATGAGGTTGTATCTAAGGCTCGGTATGATGAATTGGGATTGGGTGTTATACCTCTGCATGATATTTCTGTGGAACCATTTTGCACTAACCATGTTGCAGGAGGTGTACATGTATTGCATCAACAAACACCCACAATTGAAGACAAAGGTGCAAGCTTACAAAACGGTTTGAAAATCAATTGGCACCTGTTGAACCCAATCATCAACAATTTTTTCTGCTTAGATCCAGCGATGGAAGACATTTCATTGCGAGATCAAATCTGGAGGATGAAGCAGTTCCTCCTCAAAACTTCCGTGCTGGATCATGAAATGGAAAACCTCTCCCTACATGTCCAAAATTGGCAACTGCCACCCTGACCAGGGGAGTTTTCTTTTTCTTTCTTCCCCGTTTTCCTACTTTTATTGCATTTGTCCTTTATCTGTTCAGTGTTTTAACTGATGATCTTATGCTTAGAACACGTTTAGGACAGTGTAGTTTAAGTGTGGTCTTGGGGGAGATTCTGATTTTTGTTTTTCTTATAAGTTTGTTTTTCCCTTTTCTTCTTAGTTTTCGAATTGTTATCTTTAAAAAAAAAAAAAAAAATTTAAAAAAAAAAAAAAAAAAAATTATTCTGTTGTGATAAAATATTTTGTTTTAAGCATGCCAAATCTTTATTCCGATATGTATATTTATTTCTTAGTTTTCCAGTTGTTATCCATTAAAAAAAAAAAAAAAAAAAAAAAAAACATTTTCAAAAAATTGTTTTGCGTGTAGTCCATAATTGCTCGGCCCTCAATTTCTTATTATTTCATACCAATATTTCATTAAAAAATTTTCACTTCAGATCTCATTTATTTTCCTTATTTTCCTTCACTGTAAATACAATTTCTTAGTTGTTTTCATACAGATCTTTGATTGCAAATTTTTAGACTAAGAAAATATTTCATTCATCAATGCAAAAATTACAATAATGGAGAAAAAGGATTGAACAGATCTGAAAATAAAATTGCAGTTGATATATGAAATTAAAAGATGTTCGGGGGTCGATCTTTAGTGATCGTTAATATTACAAACCAAATAAAAAAACAAAAACATCATAAAAACAACAAAAATATAATTGTTCAGATTACATGCCTTGTCCATATTCTGGCCACACTCGGCCAACAAAAACATAAAAATAAAAAAAAATAAAAAAAATAAAAAAAATAAAAAATAACATAAAACATTAAAACTGGAAGAATTCTCGAGCTGGTTGTGGTGGTCTAAGGGAGAGCTCCGTTGAGGGAGCTCTGGTTCGAAAAGTCACGAGCGGAGGCTTTGGTGGAGGAATTTCTCGTTCATTTCTGTCGTCATCGATAATGATCGGAACTGGAAACAAATTCAGCAGCCTCGGTGCCCTCATTATCACCCAGTTGATTTCTTTCAAACAAAAAAAAATAAAAAATAAAAAAATAAAAAATAAAAAACTTGTGTTAATAATAGAAGAGGAATGGAAATTTCAATGAAGGTATGATGAGAGTTCTTACCGTACATGTATAGCGGCAGTTGTGAAAAGAGAGTGCCTGTGGGGTCTATCTCCGCTTGCCAGCGCCTGACCCGATTGCCATGGTTGTTAAACCAGCAGTGCACGTTGTATTCAGTGGCTTCGCCGAAGGTCCTTAGTCGAGACGCGATCTCGACGACTTGCGCTCGGCTTGGGTGTGTGACCCCATAGTTGTAGATTTTGGTCATCATCGTGATCTGATCATCTGTTGGACGCCATCGTTGACTGGTATATCTCTCTGATTCCATTTCACTCATCCTTCCTCTCGTAATATACAAATACATAAATAAAAAATAAATACATATAAAAAGAACTAAAACAAGAAAAAAAAAAAGCATAACATAAAAAAAAAACATAAAAACATTAGATTCTTAATTCAGTGTTTTCTTTATTTGTTCTTGTTTCCTTTCAGATTTATTTTGTCCAGTCATGCTTTAATGTTTCAGTTTTTGGTCTCAGATCTGTTTCACGGTCCTCGCAAAGGGTCCTAAACGGATCTATGTCCAGTTGTCCGGTTGTTCTTGTCCATATTGTTCTTGTATATTATGTTTATGTGTTTATTTAGTTTTAAGTGGGGTACGTGGCGTTGTTCTACCCGATTGTCTCTGCAATACCTTCAATCGAAGGGAGATTAACGTCTGGTTTCCAGCCGATATACCCCTTAAGTTTTTAGACAGTTGTGTTTTATGTGTTTTAAGTGTTTAGCAGGTGAAGAAGAAAAAGAAAAAAAAATGAAAGATCTGGAAAAAAGGAAAGCAGGAAGGCATAACAGCATATTAAGCAGAATAACAATGGAAAAGAAGAGAAATGAAAGCAGAAAAAGTAAGCTTAAACGGCAGAAAGAAGGAGATCCAAGGTGCAGATGACTTACCCGGAGTAGTAGGGCTTACAGAAGCTTGACGCAGATCTTAGACGCTCCGAAGGCACACAGGCAGAGGCTCCTCACGGATCTCACTCAGACTCTTCAGAAGGCCGGGGACAGAGCTTCCTCGCAGAGGTTCCAGATGCTCAGGTTGAGAGTGAGGAGAGCGGAGAGAGAAGTGAGAAGTAGAGAGAGAGAGCAGAGGAGTAGAGAGAGATTGAGCGTTCAGAAATGGCGCTGGACGCGGAGGAGCAGCCTTTTATAGCAGAATTGCTTTCCACTGTAGCAACAGTTCCGGTCTTTGCCACCGAGACTGTTGTCACAGTACCGGTCTCCTTTTTCAAAAAAATAAAAAATAAAAATAAAAAATAAAAAATAAAAAATAAATAATAAAAAAAATTTATTAGCATCTACTGATGGGTGCTAGGTGTTTTAGACATCTGCTGATGGATGTTACTGAAAAATTTCTTCCCATTTTTCCTAACTTTGTATTGCACTTGTCTATATTGTTTGGCTGCTCTGAAATTGATAATCTGATGATTGTGACACACTGAGGACATTGTGTGATTTAAGTGTGGTCTACTGGGAGAAATTCTGATTTTTCTGTTAGTTTTGTTAGTATTTATTTTGTGTGTTAAATTTTTTGTTTTTAAGTGTTAAATTTTTTCTGTTTTAAGTTGTTTTAGTGTGTCTTGAGTGCAATAAATTTTACATTTTTCTCTTGATTTCTGGATGATGTCTAAGTTGTAGATTTTTCCTTCACTTGATTAATACTTATGGTTTGAAATCCTTGCTATTCTCTGCCTGGAAAGATGATTATACGTTTGAGAGGTTGATTTGATTGTGACGAATACCCTGTGTGAGATTTGAGCCACTTAATTTTCTTTCTTGTGTGATATGTATCTTGATTGCTTGCACATATGCCTTGGCTTGATTCTTTTTTATAGACTTGATTGATATGCATGTTCAGACGTGATAAAGGCATTTTTATTCTTGAGCCTCTTTAGCCAAATAAGCCTACCTTGTTATTATCCTTTGATAACCCCTTTGAGCCTATACTGTATATATTTCTTTGTGTTGAAGCTCATACACTGATCCTAAGTGAAAAATAAATGATTACCTTAACCTTAGGAAAGTTTGGAGCTATAGAAGTATTTTGTGAATAAGTGTGGTCTCCTTGGGAATTCTGATGAATTGGCTAGTTGGTTCCTCATCATGTTTTGAAATGATAATTTATATCCTGTTGTGTGATAAAAAAAAAAAAAAAAGAAGAAAGAAAGAAGACAGGAAAAAAAAAATGATGAGAAAAAGAAAAAAAAAATTGAAAAATAATTTGTGAATAATGGAGTCGAGAAGAGGATTGAATTAGAGGTTTGGGTGAGATTTCACTGTGTTTACATTTTTTCCTAATGCACCTCTATTTCTTCTGAGCTATAGCTACTTATCCAAATTTATCCTCCCCTGTCCTTGGCCCCATTACAACCCTGAAAGACCTTTTGATCTGAGCATACATATGTTTTAAGTGTTGATATTAGAAGCTTGCCAAGTCTACTTGTGTTTGTTTTCTTGAGTACATTGAGTTGAATTTATTTACCTTAAACACTTGAGAGAAACACTATTAGTGCATCTGTGAGGTTATGTTATTTTTAAATCACCTCTTGAGCTGATTAATTATTTTGCCATACTGTGAATTGCTTGGATGATTTCTGTAAGTATCTGTTATTCTTGATTTTGTGTTGGATAATTTCTACTTCTTTTATTTGTTCAGAATTCTTGAGAACTGTGTAAATTTTATTTGTTTTCTTGAGGTTTTTATTTTTCTGTCTGCTGAGTGTGTGTCAGTCCTTTAAAGTCCTTTGAACCATTCCCTGATTTGCGTCTTGATTTTGCCCAGGAGTGCAAAAGACTAAGTGTGGTCTATTTTGATGAGTCAATATTTTCTTCACTTCACTTAGTTTATTGTACTAAAATTAATCAGGAAATTGTGCTTAATTGTCCACTATTTTTCCATTTTACTGAATAGTGCTTAATTTGATCAGAAATTCTTATTTTAATTAATTTGAATTATCTGAGACTAATTATTTACATTATTGAGTGCAGGGAAAATTCTGTAAATATTCTAGGACATTTAGAAGAAGATTAATTTACACACTGTATTATTTACTTGTAACGAGCTGGACTACATTGATTTATTTTGTGTGTTGAAATAAAAAATTTGATTTAGAACTCCTACACACCACACAGCCTTAAGCATACCAGCCACCACTCCACGGTTTTATTCTCCCATTCAAGGTTTTATTTTGGCATTTAGTTGATACTTTGGAACACATCACATCTGGGAGGAATTCAAAAATGAAAGTGAATTTGTTGAAATATAACACACGGCCCACCTAGCTTTGAAAAAAAAAAGAAGCCTTCAACCTTTGGAGAGAAGCACGTACACACCTTCTTTTGTTATTATTACTCTTGTAAAAGATTGATTGAAGAAAGAAAACGTGCAAGGTGTTAAAGGAGATAACAAATGCTAAAATATGGGGTCCATTCACCACTAAGAAAGCACTCTAGCAAAATTCACGGAACCAAGAAGTTTTCTTCATTCATTTTGGCAAACATACATCAAGAGCACACATTTTGCAACATGGGAACCACCAAACTCTCTTGTCTGGAACGTGAAGATGAAGCCATCAATTTGGAAAGCTTCAATTAAATTAAGTGGCAGCTCACATCTCACGGCCCACATGGAAAAATATGAATGGTTTTCTCCATTTTAAATTTGGCTAGCACATGGTCCACCACTCACGCTTTTTAACGTTTATGGCTTGTAAAAATTGAAGACAATTGGAGATTGGCACGTAAGGAGTGCAGCTGGCTGGAAGGATGGAAAAGCTCACAGAAACTTGGAGCTGGGGCAACTATGGTCACGGTATGAAGCAGAAGCAGTAGCTGAGATGGAACTCCGTCCAGCACCAACAACTGATGCAAGTTCAGCAGAGTGGAGAGCTGGTTCATGGCCATGACAGCTTGGGCAGCAGCAGCACGTTGAAGAGGAAGCTGCACATAAACGTCAAGCTTGAATCCAACAAAGAGAAGGAGGTGTGCTTGGCTTTGGAAAGGAAAACAACAGCTGCAACATGATTAAAGAAGGGAGGAATGCACGGAGATTTGGCATCCAGCAGTGATGTTCTCGATCAGCAATGTTTTGGCATTGATTCTTCTTTCATTCCAGCTGCACCAAGAGCTGATTTCACGTGAGCAACGGGCTGGGATGGTGTTCAACACGAAGAAGAGAAGAGGAGGGGCTGGACGTGTGAAAACTGAGATGGAAAACGGTGCTGTATTCCAGCCACCACCTAGTGAGGAGTGAAGCTTTGGTGAAAATGGTCCAGCAGTTTGGATGAACACGATGGCTTCACGTGCACTGCCTGGAAGAAACGCTCCACTCTTGAACGTCCAGAGGCAGTAACAACACCGTCCAGCAGTTTGAGATGGTCCAGCTTGGGAGAGCTCACGGCTGGGAAAGCCACCACATTCATGTTGATTCTAGAGAAGATGAGAGAAGGAAATGATGATGAGAATGGAGAAGACAGCAGCTGGAAATAAGGAGAGCTGCACCGTGAAGAAACTAGGAGAAAAGCAACTCACAACCAGCAAACAACACCCAAGGAAACGAGAAGAAGGAGGAAGCTGGAGGTGTTGCGGTCTGCTCATTTGGAAGAAGCGCATGCTGGAGTGCTGCACGCCGCACACTCATCTCACGCACAACAGCTGGGTCACAGCCTTGATCTAGCAAAGGAGCTCACGTCCAGGAAGAAACACACTACACATGCATGATGGAGGGGCCTACCCAAATATGAAAGAAAGAATAATTTAAAAAAAAAGTGTATTAGTGGGATATTCACGGATGGAAGAGCCAAATAGAGACAAGCATCTCTAATTACGAAAAAGTGGTGTCGTGTGTGTATAAAGAGAAGGCCGAGAGTTGAAGCAAGGGGTGGAAGGGGTAGTGTAGTGCAGGGGGGTTCCAGAGGAGAGGCCTTGGAGGCCGTAGAGGGCTGCTGCAGGCGGAATAAGCTGGACTGCTGGAACAGAGGTCCGGAACAGTAAAGAATACAATGTGTAGACGGTTAACTATTGTGGTGTACGGTTTGAATTTTATTTTCGATGTTGTAATGAATTTAATTTCAGTGTATGAGTTGATTTAATTTCCTAATGTCAATTTTAATTTACTGTTCTATTCATCGATGTCATTTAAATTCAACTGCAATTTAATTTCAGTCGCTGTCTGCCTATCGTTTAATTTGCACTATTGTTTACACTGCGTTGTTAATTATTGCACGTCAAATTATTCGCTATAAGTTTTGTTCTAAATATTTGCTGCTGTAATATTGATGATGATTTCATATTTGAATTTTACTATTTTACTGTTTTTACTATTTTACTGTTTTTACTATTTTCTGTATTTACCATCTTTTGTATTTTGTGTTTTTGTGTACTTTTGTTTTCTGTATTTTTAGTTTTCTGTCCAGATTTAATTTTGCTGTTTGATGTTACTGTATTTTCGTTTTACTGTAGCAATTTCCTTTTTACTATTTTAAATTTGTTTTACTGTTTTAATTTCATTTTTACCATTTTAATTTTATTTTTACGTATTGTTTTTACTTATGCTTTTATTTTTGTATTTAATATTTTACGTTTTTTTTGTACGTTTAAAGTTCCTGCGTTTATTTTATTTTAACTGTCTTTTACCGTTTAAAGTTTTTATCATTTTGAATCTTATTTTAACGCTTTTTAAATTCCAGTTTTAATTTATTTTTCCGCACAAAACCAAAAATCACAAATCCCCCCACTACGTGTTTGATCTGAAACTGAATCATAAATTGGTCCTCGAGAGACGACCTAGGAGTCACTTCCTAGTCTATACTACATTATTTATCTGTATAAAATTTGTATGACCGCGATAGTCGTATCACGGACCCATTAGTAATTGCACAACGTTTTGCATCTTACTAATTAATTATTATAATTAATTATTATAATTAATTATTATGTCAATTTATAATTTAAAACAAACAAATTTATATTTCCATTACATTAATATTTAATTATCATATAGTCAATGTCTACACATTTATAACAATATGTATCTTTATTTAAAATTTTAACCTCAAATTTAGGTTACTTTTAATTTTTTAATAAAAATTATATTTCACATGTTTTGAAACTTTTATATTGATTTAAAGAAGATGAGTTTAAAATATATAAATGATGTAAATATAATTTTACAAATCCGTTTTATAAGGTTAAATTATATTTTCAATGTTACTTTTATTTAAAAAGTTTTAAATTTAACTCAATTTTTTGGTTCCATAATAACTTTTAAATATGTCTGTCTTTTGAGTTGTCCATATCTATATGTTCTTCTACTTAAAAATTTTCACATTTATATTTTATTTATTATATAAAAGGTGATATTGCACAATATGACACATGATACATATTTCATTTAATATAATAATAGCTCAAAAGTTTAACTATAAATTGTAATCGTATAATGAAATTGTTTTACTACATATCACTACACAATTTTATAATTTTAAACAAACAAATTCATATTCCCATACATATAAATTTATAGGAAGATGAAAAATTTCGATTCCCTTTTAAAAAAAAGGAAAAAATCTAATTTCTTTTTCTTATGAAATAGACTATTCCAATTATAATAGTAAAATAAAACAACCTTACAAAAGAAAAAAAAAAGAGACATCTTTATCATATATCAAAGAATTTGAACTAAAACTTCAAAATGAATAGAATCGAGTATTTATGTAGGTGACTTATGATTTAAATATATTAGTTGAGAAAAATTGAATAAATTCATTACAAATTTTTATAAGATTTTACTATTTTTAAACTCCTTTAAATTGACCTAAATAGTTATAGAATAGTTAACACGAAAGTAAACTAAGTCTAAGTGTTATCATTTATTTACTTACCGTTTTTAAAAAAAATAATGTAATTTTATTTCTTGATGACATGTTTAAAAAAAATGTTATAATCCACATCAAACATAAAACTAGTTTAAATAAACATAACTTTGAAATTTTTTTTCTAGCTATTAATGTGATAAACAACCACAGAATTTTCATTAAAAGTTGTTACAATCTAAAATTTTGCTCAACAATTTCAGATAGTTCACAATTTCAAGGAGTGTCTGAGTTCTTGACTCATGAGTTGTTGCAACGAAATATGATGTAAAGGAATGCTTAGTGGTGTGAACTGACTAAGGAAACATTGAGAGATGTGTTTCATTGTTGGACGAGAGCAAGGGTTGGGATTTAAGCATGCAAGAGTCACAATGGCAACAACAACTATGTCTTGTAAAATTGAAAATGTTGGATGTGGGAGGCGTTGATCCAATATTTCACATAATTTGATGTCATCCTGAGTTGAAGTTGATTGAAGTGATAATAGTATTTCCTTAGGATGTTTTCCCATCAAAGTCTCCAATGCCACCACTCCGAAGCTATACACATCACACTTTTCATTCACAACCATTGTATACGCAAGCTCTGCATTTTTGCAACATAGCATTGAAAGATCAGAAGAAAAATAATTGAAAATACAAGTGCAGAAAACTACTCCATTTGTTTGTTTTATGGATCTTGATTAGGCTTGATATGCATCAAACAATAAATAAATAGAAGTAGAGGAACATATAAACAATTTATCAGGTGCTATGTATCCAATGGTTCCAGCAACTATAGTTCGATTGGATGAATCAAAGTTTAGAAATCGAGCAGTGCCAAAGTCGGAAACAATGGACTCCCACTTGGAGTTAAGCAAGACGTTGCTTGCTGATATGTCTCTATGCACTATTGGAGGGACACAATCATGATGGAGATATGAGAGAGCATGTGCAGTTCCTTTCACTGTGTTAACCCTCTTTTTCCAGTCAAATTCTATTGCTTCCATGTCATAAAGCAACACAGAAAGCAAGCTTCCTTTCTCCATGTACTCATAAATCAAAAACATTATTCTTTTGTGCAAGCAGAATCCATGGAGCTTGACTATATGTCGGTGCTTTATTTCCGATAATACTTTGGCTTCGTTTCTGAAACTCTCATCAAAAGTGGGGACCTCTGCTTCAAAGCCATGGAGTTTCTTCACGGCAACAATCTTTCCACTTGGTAATTGAGCCTTGTAGACACTTCCATACGCACCTGTTCCGATACAATATTTAAGATCGAAGTCTTCAGTTCCTGTAATGATGTCTTCATAGGCTATGCTTCCGTCGTAGTTCCATATGCAGAACATGTCCCCATTCTTAGATGTTTCAGTTATCTTTGCATGTTTGTTCTTGATTGCAATGCGGCTGTGCCCCAGATATAAAAGTAGTAAGAAGACCATGATTAGAAATATGGTGATGGAAAGAATTATGACCAGCTGCCTTCGTTTCTTCTGGTTGACTGAACAAGGCTGAAATTGGTATTTGATTTGTATATTTGTATTGTTGATGCATACATCCTTGTTCCCAATTAGCGCATATGGATTTACACCACTTGGAATAGGACCACTCAAATTATTGAAGGAAAGGTTCATGTCATAGATCCGGACCATAGGAATCGCTCCGGAAAGACAATTGTAGCTTAGATCCGGACCATACAAGAATGGAAAATGTCCAACTAAGAAAGGTTCAAGGGAACCCGTGAGTAGATTGTGCGAAACGTCAAGATTTTGAAGGTTCGTGAGGTATGAAAATGAAATGGGCAAGGTTCCATTGATTTTGTTGTTAGAGATTATTAGGGTCAATAGATTGGTTAGATATCCTAATGAAGAAGGTATTTGACCTCGAAGAGAATTGTGGGATAAATCAAGATCAGTGAATTTTGAAAGATTTCCTAGTGATGGAAGTATTTGATCTCGAAGAGAATTGTGGGATAAATTAAGATTAGTGAGTTTTGAAAGATTTCCTACTGATGGAGGTATTTTACCTTGAAGAGAATTGTGGGATAAATCAAGATAAATGAGATTTGAAAGATTTCCTAGTGACGAAGGTATTTGACCTTGAAAAGAATTGTGAGATAAATCAAGATCAGTGAAATTTGAAAGATTTCCTAGTGATGGAGGTATTTTACCTTGAAGAGAATTGTGGGATAAATCAAGATGAATGAGATATGAAAGATTTCCTAGTGATGAAGGTATTTGACCTTGAAGAGAATTGTGGGATAAATCAAGATCAGTGAAATTTGAAAGATTTCCTAGTGATGGAGGTATTTTACCTTGAAGAGAATTGTGGGATAAATCAAGATGAATGAGTTTTGAAAGATTTCCTAGTGATAGAGGTATTTTACCTTGAAGAGAATTGTGGGATAAATCAAGATAAATGAGATTTGAAAGATTTCCTAGTGATGGAGGTATTTGACCTTGAAGAGAATTGTGGGATAAATCAAGATAAGTGAGTTTTGAAAGATTTCCTAGTGATGGAGGTATTTGACCTTGAAGAGAATTGTGGGATAAATCAAGATGACTGAGATTGGAAAGATTTTCTAGTGATGGAGGTATTTTACCTTGGAGAGAATTGTGGGATAAATCAAGATGATAGAGATTGGAAAGATTTCCTAGTGATGGAGGTATTTTACCTTGAAGAGAATTGTGGGATAAATCAAGATGATAGAGATTGGAAAGATTTCCTAGTGATGGAGGTATTTTACCTTGAAGAGAATTGTGGGATAAATCAAGATAAATGAGATTTGAAAGATTTCCTAGTGATGGAGGTATTTGACCTTGAAGAGAATTCTGGGATAAATCAAGATAAGTGAGTTTTGAAAGATTTCCTAGTGATGGAGGTATTTGACCTTGAAGAGAGTTGTGGGATAAATCAAGATGACTGAGATTGGAAAGATTTCCTAGTGATGGAGGTATTTTACCTTGAAGAGAATTGTGGGATAAATTAAGATGAATGAGTTTTGAAAGATTTCCAATTTCATATGGAATAGTACCTTTTAGACTATATGAGACCTCAAGTTGTTCCAAGTTCTTGAAAGCAGATAGGTTTAGTGTTGCTAATTGAATCGGTCGTCTGGAATACTTATATGTGATACGAGTTACACTTCCAGCATCATTGCAATGTATACCATAAATCCATGAACATATATAATAAATTGAATCTGAGTTCGACAGTTTCCACCATCCGCTATTTATAGCGTTTGCTTCAAATTGAAGCTGCGATGGTGTAGACGACGCGTTTCTCAACTCAAAAACAGAGCCCATAAAAACGAAAACATAGATAACAAGATGGAAATTGGAAAACCAAAAATGCATGCTTTGCAAATAGAGGTAATAGAAGGTATATGAGAAACTGAGTTTCACTCAATACCATGGTAGATGATTCTTATAATACTGTGATAAGCCTTTCGCCCATCATTGAAGCTATGCATGCTGGCATGTGTGAAGGCATTGCTTGACTTGTAGAGTCTAATACGGACCCGTTAGTAATTGCACAACGTTTTGCCACAAGGACGGTGCCAACTCTTTGGCCACGTTATTTTGGCTGACTTAAGCGTCAACTTTGAATATTTGAATGCGACCATTTCTGCGTTGTTGCCTCTGCTCACCCAAACACGTTCCACGGATAGGATTGTTTATAAATGGTTGTCGCACATAAACTATTATCAGAGATATCCACTGCTTTATTCATTTAGTTCTGAGTATTACAGATACTTTTATACACACTTTTTAATATTTGTTTTACTTTTTTGGTAATTTTTTTTTATTTATACAGGAGACTCTCTGTTAGCCATTATTACACTAAAAAATGTTTCGAAATGTTTTAATATCATTTTTATTTTAGAGTTTTGTCTCTTTGTAATAAAGTAAAAGAAAAATAAAATTTTATATCACAAATAAACTTAATTTGACCCATCATTAACTAAGCATATTCTAAACTTGATTTGAGTCCAAATTCTAATTGTAGAAAATAGTTAACAATTTAATTTTAATTCACCAAAAACATATTATATATGTAATCTCTAATCTTATAAATATCTATTTTTCGGGTATTGGATGTTACGGATAGATTTATATATTTATTTTTCGGGTCTTCACTTATTCTTCTTATTCATCCATTCCAATAAATCAAATTATTCAATTTCATTCTTATTTTATCATTTTCATTTTATTCTCTTTATTTTCTTTACTCTTTATTAATTTTGGTTTCTGGTGGTATCAACTAGTGGATATTCTCACAAAGCTATTACATCCTAAACCTTCTGTAAACACCAATTCTATTTCTGTCAACATATTAATACATTAATACTTGTATAAATAGTTTGTATTTGACTCCGTTTGTAAATAACAATTATACTTTCTGCATCGCAAATTATATAATTCTAAATCGATATATATCTCAAGATGTCACCGTTATAAAAAGTAAAACATAAAACAAAATCGATTTTGTTATGTAATTAATGTAAACAAAATTTAATTATTATAAATATGCCAATATGATACATGCTCAAATAGACTATGGGATGATAATGGAGGGCGTGCAGGTTTCGATATCTATATTTTCAAAATAAAAATTCAATCTCTATTACCTTTATATTTAGGCATAAAGTTTTTGTTTCATTTTTATAATAACGGGTATAGTTAAACTTCCATTCTTATCTGTCTCTTTATTGTTCAAAATATTAACTAAATAATTTTTTCAAAAAATAAAAAATATATCAAATAAATTATCAAGTATTCAATACAAAAATATACAAACTTTCTCTGTAATATAAAATATTAAGAAAGAAATTAAAAGGGTTAAATATGTTTTTAGTCCCTAAACTATTGGTCGTTTCTGGTTTTCGTCCCTCTTCCAAAATAAACTACAATTTGGTCCTCATTCTTTTCGAAACTTTGGTCTTAGTCCTCGAAAACTAACACCGTTAAAAATGTGCTGATGTGGCTAACGGTAGACTGACACACGACTTTTTTTTCAAGTGTTTCTCACCTTTTCTCCCCTTCTCTCTCTTGGATCCATCTTCCACCCTGAATATTGTATGGTTTCATATTGGTTTTCTTTGGACTTCAGTTTTTAAAATACCAAAACATATTTCAGAAAATGACATTAGTATAATAAAAATATATATTTCATAATAAAAGAATATATATTTGTTTAGTTTAATAAAATCTTAAAAATATTGTTAAATCAAATATTGTAATTTTTTTAATTTTATACTAACATAAACAAATGGCTTTGGCCAATATATATTTTAATTTAAGTAGTAATATATATATATATATATATATATATATATATATTGAATAAAGTATGCCTAACGTATATTATTGAATAAAAATACTTATATTTATTTACTGCAAGAAAAAAATTAATTAAAGTTATAAAAAAAATTATCAAAACATTTTACCTTTGTCACTATAAGCTACATTTTTTTATATGATTCTTGGAGTATTTGAGGTTTGGAGGTTGTGGATATATTGTGAAGTTGAGCTCAAAGGTGTTATTACCACCATAACTATTAAGCTTTCATTGCCTACTATCTTTGTGCCATTTGGTGCTAAACGTGAATTTTATTGTTTCTTCACAGGGATCTGCAACTATTCTAACCAAAGCAACTGTTTTCAGGTGATTCAAATTCAATTGTTGAAAAGCTAGAGGAGAATGATGACAACAAGAAGCTTTTGCCACCACTTGCGCCTATGCCACCACTGAAAAATGTGGGCGGATACTGTGTAATTAAGGAAAGGAAGAGACGAGGGAGAGAGAGGAAGAAAAGCTGATAAACTCTAACAAAAAAAAAATTGTGTCAGTCTACCGTTAGCCACGTCAGCACATTTTTAACGGTGTTAGTTTTCGAGGACGAAAACCAGAAACGGCCAATAGTTTAGGGACTAAAAACATATTTAACCCAAATTAAAATTGTATAAATATGAAATAAAAGTAACAAATAACTAATTAAATAAAGATTAAATAATAACATAAAAGAGTAAAAAATTATGAAATCTATTTTTTCTATAAATAAATTACGAAATGAATAACCAAGATTAAGTTAATACAAGTTTTTTAATTATCTAAAACATTAAAAGTGTTTTTAGTAATTTAAAAGAAGATGAACATAAGAACAATGATGGATAATGGAACGAGTATAGGAACAGAGACAAGACAAATATAAATATATTTGTTTGTGTTCCGTATCTAATTTAAAAAATTAAATATTAGTTATATCTATATCTATCTATATACGGTCAATTTAAAAGTTATTCGTTTATTAACTTCATTTCTTGTCCCTAATGTAGTCTCAAAATACCCATATCCAAATTCTATCCATTAACCACAACAAAAATCTTACAAACCCACGTTAAAAGCACACATCAATAATAAATCCTAACAAAAATAAATATCAAACACTTATTGTGAATAATTAGTCTTCTTAACTAATGTTAGAAACTAATTTGAATTCTGATTTACAAACTAATTATGATTATTTTATTTATAATAGAAATTATTTTAAAAATTAATAATTTTTAATTTATAAAATAGTCTCTAATTTATTGATAATTACTTACTTTTGTCTCTTGCTATTTGATTATTTGCTATTATTTTATTAACCTTTTGTTGTTCCTAATGTAGTTAAAAAATATCCGTATCCAAATTCTATTAATTAACCACAATAAAAAATAAATACAAACCCACCTCAAAAGCACACATATCAACAATAAATTTTAACAAAAATAAATATCAAACAATTATAGTAGATAACTTAATTAATGTTAAAAATCAATTTAGATTCTAATTCAAAAATTAATTATAATTATTTTTGTTCCTGTGGTAAGTCAAGCTAGTCGATGAGTTAGAGTATATGGAAGAACGACAGAATTAAGGTTTAATTAATGTGGTAATTGTCATTGATGGATGGTTAACGTTTGCATTAATAATAATTTAGAGGTCAATTAATAGGTTTAATTCTTGTAAACCCTATAAATAGATGTTTGATTCCAGGGTAAGATGGACTTTTTCATAATTAATTATTATAGACCTTCGTACGAAACATATCTGACTTGAGCATCAGAGTATCTTCTGCAAGTTAACCCTCCTCGAATCGATCGGTCTAGCAAAACAAGGAAAGGAGTAAACGTTCATCCAGGAAGAAAAAGTTTGCAGGTTCCATCCTCATCCCTATCTAGCAGTAACATTTTGACACCCACCGTGAGACCGAGGATAACAGAAGAAACCTAGTTGAGACCATAAGAATGGCGAAACAACCAGACCCGTTGACATTAGTCGTCCAAGAGATGCAAAGGCATATGCAAGCCATGCAGGCGGAGATTGCAACTTTACGAGTGGAACGCGCTTTGGGCAAAGATAATATAGTTAATTCAACAGTCGGTGATGCCTACCCATGATCCTACAGTGGAGCATGTTTGAATTGAACCAGAGGGAATAGGACAAGAGGCAAACAGTTCTAGGACTCAGACGGTCCGCACGACTAACACTGATCAGGTCGGGGGGCTTCACCCGTTTACAATGGTTATTATGGAGGAACCAATGCTAGAGAAGATGCCTCCAGCGTTTGGCAAATACGACGGATCAAGTGATCCAAATGAACATATCAGATCATTTGTGGACGCTCCAAGTTGTGTGTGGATTACATATAACTGAATAAATTAACCATCAAGAATAAATATTTGTTGTCGAGAATATACGACTTGATGCATCAGTTGCATGGAGCGACATTGTTTTCCAAGATCAATATGAGGTCAAGTTACCATCAAATTCTGGTAAAGGCAGGAGATGTGCATAAGACTGTCTTCAAATCTAGATATGAACACTATGAGTATGTGGTTATGTTTTTTTAATGTGACTAACGCTTTAACCATATTTATGGACTACGTGAACAAAATTTTCGTACCTTTCTTAAATAAGTTTGTCATCATCTATAATTGTTTCTGCTGAAATGGGACGAGGATCTCCGCCAAACGTCCTCCTGTCTTAGCTCAAGTTAACCAAACACTGAATGGGGGTGACTTGTAGAAGATACTCTGACGCTCAAGTCAGAAATTTTCTTTGTAAGCCTTTTATAATTTAGTAGTGAGTAAAATGTGAGTTTACCTCGAACTTAAACCCTTATTTATATAGTTTAAAGGAATCTGACCAATTAATTTACCTCTTAATGGTCATTAATGCAAACCTTAATTGTTTAACGATAGTTGTTATCACATTTATTTGTGCATTAACTTTGCTCAACGGTTGTCGGGACCGAACGACTGTGAGGCTCTTTCCTGCACGTTGAACATTCGGTTCCTTAGGGTCGTATGTCATCCTAACCAATCGGTAGTATATGAGCCCAAAGTGAGGTAGAGAATCTCTTGCACCTTTATCGTTCAGTCGAAAATGAGCCCATAGTAACCTTGGGAAAGTTGTGCATATTCTCTTTGATTCCAATTTCTTCCCTATCTGTTCAATTTTGTAGAACCCTAAGTTCTCCACCATGGAGAGCTTTTCCTATTTGTTGAGATTAGTTGTAAAACATGGAATTCTTATGTATTTTGTTATGTTAATGCTATATGCTTTTCAGATTCATGTTAGTATTCAATTTCTATGCTTAATGGTTGCTTTGGATTGATCATCCATGCATGAATTGTGGTTCTTGATGTATTGAGAAATATGAATTGAACCTAGAACTGAAATTGAACACCTATTGGATGGAATTGAGACGTTTGTGAATGCATGAGAATGAAATGGATGAATTCTAGTCTTGACAAATTGTAAATACACTATGTTAAATTTCTTGCACACCAATTGTTTGATAAAATACCAAAAAGAGTTTCTTGTGTTGTTTTGTGCACTTTGATGTCTAATTGAGTTATAAAAGGAAGAATTGTCATGTGTTGCACAATTCCCTTGAAAGAGTACGATATTTATCACTTGCTATGCTGCGACCGATGCACTTGCCATTGGTTTTGTAGCAAACAAACCCTTTCTTTGAGTCAGACGGTTGATTGAAGTTCTTTTTAGAACCTTTTCCTTTGGTCGAACGATTGACACAACTTGCTCAAAATTTCGATGGAAATCATTTGATAGTAATATCATATTTGTAAATTACATCACACTCTTAAACTGGAAAAAAGCAAATAGAAAGTTTAGCTCTATTCTTGCCACAATTATGCCATTCTGTTCTGCGTGCACGCTCGCTTGCCCTCCTTTTGCTCCCGGCATATCGAGGGTGAATCATTTTCTTCGTGTTGCCTTTTTTGGACAGCTCGCATCTCCCTGATTCGAATGAACTCAGCGGCCCTCTCCTGCATTTCTCCCATGGTTGAAGGTGGCCGAGCAAATATGTTATCCACAAAGGAGCACGACCTCAAGGTTGTTGACAGGGTGCTGATAATGAACTTCTTGCCAACACCCTTCACCTGTCGTCTTATTGGAACCGAACTGTCGTTCAAACAGGCGCCTTAAAGTCACAAAATTATCAACAATCCTAAAACGAAGAGAGTGAAACCATTCCAAATCATCTCCTTTAACCGATAGGGGAAAAACCCTGCACCAAATCCTCTCACTGGGTGAATAGATTGCCATGGCATCAACAAATGACCTCAGGTGCTCCTCCGGGTGCCCTGATCCATCATACCTTTCCAGAATTGGGAGTGCCCTTTTCGGCCTTTGCTCTTCCATGACTGCAGTCGTAAAGGGATGAAATGCCCTTGCCCCAGCGGCATGAACCAAACAAGCGGGACCCCTCCAGGTGGGTGCAGCTGGCCTTTGACTAAACAATGCCCTCTGCCCCGCGTCATGGTCCCTACGTGTTGCATCCCGCTCGGCCCTTGGAGTTTCAATTTTAGCCTGCATGGCTTCCATCCTCCTTTGCATCTCCTGTATAAACGCCACTGGATCTTGAGCCATCCTTATGGTCTTGCTAGGGTTTCTTCGAAAATCCTTTGCCCCACGGTGGGTGCGAAAATGTTTCTACTAAAATGGGACGAGAATCTCCGCCAAACGTCCTCTTGTTGCTTCTGAGCGCCTGTAGTTGCCGAGTGTCTTGAACATCATCCTGTTGCTTCCGAGCGCATGTAGTTGCCGAGCGTCCTGAACGTCCTCCTATCTTAGCTCTAGTTAACCAAATATCGAATGAGTGGTAACCTGCAGAAGATACTCTGACGCTCAAGTCAGAAATTTTCTCTGTAGGCCTTTTATAATTTAGTAATGAGTAAAACGTGAGTTTACCTCGAACCTAAACCCTTATTTATAGAGTTTAAAGGAATCTGACCAATTAATTTATTTCTTAATGGTCATTAATGCAAACCTTAATTGTTTAACGGTAGCCGTTGTCACATATGCGGTAGCCAAACTTATCTTCACCATGACCAAGAAAAGTACACTTCTTTGATTTTGGATCAAGTTTGTTTCTAATTTGATCGCTGATATGCACATATGCTACACAGCCGAAAACTCTAAGATGTGAGAGTTTTACCTCTTTTCCGCTCCATACCTCTTCCGGTATCTTGTGCTTCAACGGTACCGATGGACTTCGGTTGATCAAGTAAGCTGCTGTGTTGATTGCTTCTGCCCAAAACTGTTTTGGTAAGCCTGACTGTACATGAATGCTTCTAACTCTTTCAATCATCGTTCGATTCATACGCTCAGCTACACCATTGTGTTGAGGCGTACCTCGCACGGTTCTCTCCATTCTGATTTCGTGCTCATAGCAAAACTTCTTGAATTAGGTGTCTACATACTCACCACCATTGTCGGATCTGAGCTTCTTAATCTTCAATGTTGTCTCATTCTCCACCATAGCTTTCCAAATCTTGAAAGCTTCAAATACTTCAGACTTGTGTTTCAGAAAGTAAACACATACCTTTCTGGAGTGATCATCGATAAAAGTCACGAAGCATTGCTTCCCACCAACGGATGGGATAGTCGTTGGTCCCCAAACATCAAAGTGGATGAGCTCAAGCCTTTCTTTCTTTGGGGTTCTTCTACTTGTCTGAAAGCTCATTCTCTTCTGCTTTCCAAGTATACAGTCTTCACACATGTCAATTTTTACTGACTGAAGACCTGGTAGTTTCCTTTTGAGTGCATGACCTTCATCCCCTTCTCACTCATATGCCCAAGTCTTTGGTGCCATAGATTGGGACTTTCATTTGTTGCAACTGCAATCAAATGACATGCTCCTATTGTCTTGTAAAGAGTACCACTCTTTTTGCCTCGAGTAATTATCATCGCACCTTTTGAAATCTTCCAATCATCATCGTGTAAGATTGTCGTGTAGCCTTCACTGGCTAGCTAGCCCATTGAGATTAAGTTCTTTGTCAGGTCGGGAATATGTCTGACATTTTTCAATTCCTATACAGACCCATTTAACTTAATCTTTACTACACCTTTACCTACAATCTCACATGACTGCTCATTACCAAGGTAAACCTTACCAAGGTTTCCAAGAACATAATTCTCGAATAGTTCTTTCTGTGAGGTTGCATGGAAGGACGCTCCAAAGTCTAACACCCAAGACTCTTCCTTGTTTTCCAACGAACATATTAGCGCATCACCTCCTCCTGAGGTCGTAGCAACGTTTGCTTCATCTTTCACCTCCTGTTTCTTCGAGGCACTCCTGCATTGAGTTTTGTAGTGACCAGTCTTCCCATAATTCTAACATTCGATAGTTTTCGATTTGTTAGAGCTTTGATGATTTCTGGATTTGGACTGTTTCTCCTTTGATTTGCCGCGTCCAGTTCCTCTGGTTGAACTTCTACCTCTTGACTCTGTATGCAAAACTGAAGAGGTTGTTGATTCACCCGTCTATATCCAACGGACTTCTTCACTAAGGACTAAGTCACGAATATCATCAAACTTTAAGTTACTTCCTGAGGAACTACTCACAGTTGTGACAGTAGTATTCCAACTTTCTGGTAGGGAAGAAAGAAGTATTAGAGCTCGTACTTCTTCATTGAAATTGATTCCAACTGAACTCAACTGGATTGTAATTGTGTTGAGTTCGTTTATATGTTGCGATGTTGATGCGCCTTCTGTCATCCGTAGGTTGAACAACCACCTCATCAAGTGAACTTTGTTTGGGCCGATGACTTTTCGTACATGTTGGAAAGGGACGCCATAAGACTAACTATAGTCTTTTCTTTTGCAATGTTGAAAGCAACATTACGAGATAACATTAGAAAGTTCCACTCATCTTTCTTCATAGCTTCTGGTTTCCTGCCTATGAAAGGTTTTTGCATGCCTTTTTGATACAGGTAGTCTTCTATTTGCATCTTCCAAAAGCCGAAGTCTGCACCATTGAACTTTTCCATCTTCATCTTGCCTTCGTCCATTGCCATTGCTCCTACTGCTTTTGAAGAAAAGACCCCACTAGTTCTCTAAACTGAGATCCCAAGAACAAGAGAAAAAATATTTTCTGATGTGGAAGATCAGATACAGCTGCAGCCACAGAGCATACTAAGAAAATTTACTATGACCAAATCTTTTCTGATGTGGAAGATCAAACGTTGTTGCAACCATAAAGCATACTAAGAAATGGGCTCTTGATACCAATTGTTGGGATCAAGGGCAATAAAGGAGAGAAGAGAGAAATAAACAACACTAAAAAGTATTTGTTTTGGTGCATTTGTAAACCTTACATAAGCTTTCTTATATAACAAAGTGAAGAACATCATCTCACAATACTAAGCAATGTGGGACTAAAACACACTACAAAAACTTAATCAAACTACACAAAAACTAACAATTATTAGAAAAATGGTGATAAAAATAGCTATGACCAACTAATTATGCTTTAATTTCTTGGCTTGGATTGAACAAGGTTTGAATTTGTAAATGGTTTGAATATTCAAAATGTTGCTGCATACACCCTCGTTCCCTACTAGCACAGATGGATGTAAACCATCTGGAATAGGACCCTGAAAATTATTGAAGCTTAGATCCAAACATTTTAAGAGTGACAAATATTGAACTGTGAAGGGTTTTAGAGAACCAGCAAGTTGATTGTGTGAAATATCAAGATGTTGAAGGTTCCTAAGGTTTGAAAGGGAAATGGGCAAGGTTCCATTGATTTTGTTGTAAGATACATCTACAAAATTGAGATTTACCAGGAATGACAATTCAAAAGGGATAGGCCCCTGAATGTAGTTGTTAGAGATGATTAGGCTACTTAATTAGGTTAAATTTCCTATTGTAGGAGATATTTCCCATGAATAGAATTATGGGATAAATAAAGAAAAGTAAGTCCTACAAGATTTTCTATGGCAGGAGGCATCTTCCCATTAAGAGAATTGTGGGACAAATCAAGATAAGTGAGTGTAGAAAGATTTCCTACACTTGAAGGTATCTCACCTTCAAGAGAATTGTAGGATAAATCAAGATAAGTGAGTTCAGACAAATTTCATACCATAAGAGGTGTTTCACCTTGAAGAGAATTGTATGACAAATCAAGATAAGTAAGTTTGGAAAGACTTTCAACTGTGAGTGGTGTTTCACCTTGGAGAGAATTGTCGAACAAATCAAGATAAGTGAGTTTGGAAAGATTTCCCATTGTAGGAGGTATTTCTCCATGAATATAATTGTGGGACAAATCAAGATAAGTGAGTTTGGAAAGATTTCCTATTGTAGGAGGTATCGCACCAAAAATAGAATTGTGGGACAATTCAAGATGAGTGAGTTTGGAAAGATATCCTATTGTAGGAGGTATCTCACCAAAAATAGAATTGTGAGACAATTTCAGACAAGTGAGTTTGGAAAAACTTCCTATCGTGATAGGTATTTTACCTTGAAAAGAATTAAAAGATAAATCAAGATATATGAGTTTGTAAAAATTTCCTACTGCAATAGGGATTTCCCCATGAAAGTAATTGTGGGACAAATCAACATACGTGAGATTAGGAAGATTTTTTACTGTGAAAGGTATTTTACCTTGATGAGAATTATTGGACAAATAAAGATGAGTGAGTTTGAAAATATTTTTTATGTGAGATATTTCACCCCAAAGAAAATTAAAGGATAAATCAAGATGAATGGGTTTGGAAAGACTTCCTATAGTAGTAGGTATTTTACCGTGAAGATAATTATAAGATAAATCAAAATAAGCGAGGTTGCAAAGATTTTCTAATGTAAAACCTTGAAGAGAATTGTGACACAAACGAAGACGACTTAGTTTAGAAATACTGCCAATTTGAGGTGGGATAGTTCCTTCTAGACTAGAGTAACAGACCTCAAGAGTTTCTAAATTCTTGAAAGCGGAAAGGTTTAGAGTTGTTAATTGAATCCGTCGCTTGGTATACAGATATGTGATACCGGTTACACTTCTAGCATAATTGCAACTTATACCATTAATCAATGAACATATATGATTTGAATCTGAGTGCGACAGATTCCACCATCCATTATTGATTATAGCGTTTGCTTCCAACTGAAGCTGCTGCGATGGTGTAGACGACGCGCATCCCAACTGCAAAACAGAGCCCATAAAAAGCAAAGCATAAATAAAAAGATGGAAGTTGTAAACCAAAAAAATGGATGGTTTGGAAATAGAGTTATATTAGTGTTTATGATTATTATTATTGATCGTGAAATAATTTTGGATTAATCACATAATGACACGTAAACAGTATTAAAATATTGTCAAAAAAATGTTGTTAAAGTATCATTATCCAAGTTTTATGAAATTATGTTCACTCAATACCATGCTAGCTATCTGCTGATTTTTATACTGCGATAAGCCGTGTTGAGTAGAAGAGTCCAAACCTAGAATTCCAGAACGCCATTGCTTGACTTAGAGACTAGTTTAAATAAATTTAAAATATTTCTTTCTTATACTTTTTAGTTATTGTGAAATTTTGAAATAAATTATAATAATAAATACAATAAAAGTAATATTAAGTAAACGATATTATAGTAATTCACTGTATATATATATATATATATATATATATATATATATATATATGCTAATTAAGATAAAATGTAATTATAGTCTGTATTAGTATGACTTCAATTTCTTTTTATATTTCACAAAACTTAATTTTGTTAGTTACGGTTTTAGTAAATTTAAAAAAAAATCTATAAATAGGTTTAATAGATAGGTTGGGAAAATCTGGGTGTAGAGTAAAAGTTTGAGAGTATGAAGAGTTTGTATAATACTAACTGTCATGAATGGAATATTGATGAAAAGTTGATTCGGATGCATGTACTACTATTATGTTTTGATGGTTCAAAGAATTCCACAACGTTTTGTCAAAGGGACGGTGCGAACGCTTTGATCACTTTATTTTGGCTGACTTAAGAGTCGACTTTGAATATTTGAAGGCCACCATTTCTGCGTTGTTGCCTCTCACACAAACACGCGTAGGAATGTTTAGAAACGGTTGTTGCATATAAAGTATTATTAGAGATATCCACTACCTTATTTAGTTAGTTGTTATAGACATATTTATACATATTTTTTAAGATTATTTTTATTCTTTTTGTGAAGCACAAGATATCTTTTGTATTTGGCATGAATCAAATAATTATTTTTGTGTTCTTTAATATGGTATCACTAGTTATTTTATGATTTTTTATCATGACTATTACGGATAATATGAATCCTTTCATTATTCTTTGAGGATTGTTTCACATCTTTTCTCATCTATAATAAGAGACTCTCTCTGTCACCAAGCTTCTCTCAGTTTTGGAATCTCTCGCTGAAATTCGCCCTTTGCATTCATGTACACGTGGCGACATTCGTATTTGGTTTTATTTCAATAGAATGGAGTGCATCGTGCAAATTTTAATGGCATTGTAGAACTATATACATTACCAGCGAAAGATTATATTTAACAAGCTGATACTAATTTTTCCAACACTTTTTCTTCAAGGGCTAATTAACTTAACTTCAAATTGTGTTCTTACCATTGCAGCAACAAAAAAAGTTGTTACTCAATTTTGGACATAAGGAAATTAGGAATTGAAAATATAATAACAAAAACCTGGATAAAAAAAATAGTAAAAGCCAAGTTTGACAAGTCTAATACACAAATTCTTGATTAGATATGAAAATGTAGGGAAAAATTCCTAGCACAGAAATATTTTAACTTTTCTTAAAACTATTTGTCCCTTTTTCTAAATTCTAAAATATTTTAATACCATTTTTAACTTAGAGTTTTGTCTCCTTTTTGTAATAAAGTAAAAGAAAAATAAAATTTTTATATCACAAATAAAGTTAATTTGACCCATCATTTAGTAAGCATATTCTAACTTGATTTGGGTCCAAATTGTAATTGTAAAAAATAATTCAACAATTTAATTTTACTTCACCAAATATATTATATATGTAATCTCTAATTTTATAAATATCTAATAATACAATATTTTAGGTAAAAAATGATGCATGCAAAACAAGTCCCCGCTGTTAGATATTTCAGTTATGCTTACATGTTTATTCTTCATTGCAATGCAGTTGTGCCTCATATATAGTAGTAAGAAGGTCATTATTAGAAAAATGGTGATAAAAAGCATTATGACCAACTAATTTTGCCTTGCTTTCTTGTCATGAATTTAAGAAGGCTGGAATCTGTATTTGGTTTGAATATATGAAATGTTGTTGTATTCAAATTGTTGAAGGAAAGGTCCACATAATAGATACTAAGAAGAGGTAGAGGAATTGCTCCAATAAGATTATTGTAGCTTAGATCCAAACTTTTCAAGAATGGCAGATATATCCAACTGAGAAATCATATATATATATATATATATATATATATATATATATATATATATATATATATATATATATAGAATTTTAAAATGTTTGAATCTATTAATTAATACTAACATACGACATAGCGGTACTTTAATATAACTTTAAATTTATTTTTATACAAGATTGCATTGTTGGTGCAAATTGTGGAGGATAAAATCACAAGTACACAAAAACTAAAATGTAGTAAGATAGGCAAGGTTGAGAAAATGGCTAAATAGAGTAAAAGTTTGAGATTATAAAGAGTTTGTATAATACTAAAAATCAAGAGTGGAATATTTACGAGATAATGATTTGTACGCATGTAATTATTGTTTGTGCAAAGAATTCGAGTGTCTTGCCCCCATTGACGGTGCAAAAGCATTTGTCCTATTATTATTGCTTGACTTCAAAGTCAACTTTGAAGATTATAATGCAACCATTTCTACGTTGCTGGGTTTGCTCTATCAAACGTTCCATGGATAGGAATTTTTAGAAATCGTTGTCACCAATAACGTCTTTATTGGAGATATTTTAGTTAATTGTTATAGGGAGATTTATAATTTTGTTATATATTTTAAGAACATTTCGTTAGTTGTTATTCATGAAGTTTTTTTTTCATTTTTTTATTGCGAGAAAAGAAGTCTCATATCCGCAATAAAATTTATTTTGGTACTTATTTTTCATGATATAATTGGAGTGGAAGGTTTTTTCTTTAAGGTATATAATATCTTCTTTTATTTTTTTCTATTATTTCATTGTTTTAGTGCTTGAGAAAGGACAATTGTGTGCATATGCAATTGAAGAAAAAAACCTATCAAAAGTCAAAACAAATTAGTTCCAATGCTGTCACAATTTTACATTTAATAATGACAAATGCGGTTTTGTTTTGGGTTTGAATTAAGGAGGTCTTGTCCAAATAAGCTGTGAAGATAGTGAAAGAAGCTGAAGAGCGTGAAAGGCTCTTTAAAATATAATAAAGTTGAAGAGTAGACCTTTTTCCAGTATTAATTTAGGATTATGTTAACAATTTTTTTTAACAATTTTTTTATAATAGATACTATTTTATTGGTCCTATATTTGAAATACACCCATCACAAACTATATTTTATAAAAAATTTATCAAAAAAGTTGTTAAACAAATATTTTTCTTTAATTTACCCTCACTTTGGAAGCTGTTTGTTACTTTGATTCTGAAGTAACCGTCCGCGTTACAAAATCTCTCAGCTCCGTAATAACTAAGTTTACCTGTAAAATGAAAACAAATATGTTTTCTTCTACAAAACTTACATGTCATAAAATTCAACCGTGTTTAAAACAAATATTTAAATGATTTATTTGTTCTAATTTACCAAGTATGAAAAAATAACTATTTCTTAATAAATAAACTATTATAATATTATCAAATGTTAATTATTATTTTTTATAAACAGAAATATATGAGATAAAAAATGAGATCTTTATGGGTGAGGGAATGTTATGAGGGTAGATGAGTGGTTGGAGAAGGATTAACATATAAATGATGAATTGGTCAGAACCGGTATCCAGAATAGACTTGTGGTAAAGGGCAGAAAAGCATAAATATTTTGTAATTTGTTTCTTAAATAAAATAATAAGACACAATTAAATGAAAATAACCGCATGTATCATTGAAAAATTGGCTTCTTATATGGTGGATAAATGTAACTTGCATACCAAAAGATTTTGTTTAGAAAAAAGTAGTTCTTATTCTCCTTTCTCTTTAAATTAAGTTGACAATATAATGTTATTTTGTCTAAAATAATGTGTTAAAAGCTATGAAAGTTGTTCATTTTTAGTAATATTAATATAATTTGTATTGTAATTATAATTATTAATAATGCATATTATTATTAATTTTTTTAATACCATTATTATTAACATTAGTATTAATAATATTATTTTACTATACTTCAATAACAATTTATTATATCAATTATAGATACATCTTAATAATCAGTATCATATAATCAATATTTACATTTATAATAATATCTGCATATATTTTTATTTAAAAATTTAATCTTAAATTTATCTAATTCGAACTTTTCAATAAAAATTATATTTCACAATATATTTATATATTATTTATGTTTACATATTACGTTTGTTTAAAATATTTTCGGTTTATTTTTTTTAATATGACAATAGCTTTTCAATAATTTTGTCTTTTGAGTTGGCCATAATTATATATGTTTTTGTTTCGGTTGTAGGGGCTGGGTCGTCCAATATCTCCACGTCTTTCACTTCTCAACTCTCGGATGTCCGTCTCTCACTCCTTATTCCTCGATTTCTTCCTTTGCGTGCGGGTGGGAGACCTGCGAAAGATTTTCCGATACCAAAGTCAGTTTAATTTTTCAATAGAACAGTAATAAATGTGCAGTAAATGCAACATATCTACCACTCACTCTAGATCTATATTTATAAGTTTTGCTATTGGCTTGGGATTAGTGGAAAGTTAATCACGGTCCAAAATTCAGCCCAATAGCTTTTAACCACTACTTACCTTAAACTTGATTAATTAACGATGTGGCCGGTCGATCTCCCAAAATTTGGCCTTCCGATCGGTCGGTCCCTATAGGCGATCTGGTTAGTGGGCCGTCTCGCATGAGTTGTAGTGTATCCGAATGGAGAGCGACAAGGTCGCGTGATTATGGACATGAGGTCGTCCGGCCTGTTCGATGCCCAGTCCTTCCCGAGCGAGTAGAAGGATAGTGTGGCTGGCCCATCGTGGCTATGTGGAGGCTCGGTCTGTTTGACGTCTGGTCCAGTGGTACAGTTTCTATTTCAAAATTTTAACATTTGTGTTGTGTTTAGGAGAAAATGTTATCATTTTCTTTACAGTTTTTACTAAATAATGTCATTTTACTTTTTGGTGACATGTTTGAAAGAGTGTTATAATCCATATCAAACATAAAACCAGTCTAGAAGAATATAATTTGAAAATGTTTTCTAATTATTAATGTGATAACAACTACAAAATTTTCATTGAAAGTTGTTATAATGTAAATTTCTCCTTAATGATTTCATAATGTTTACAATTTCAAAGAGTGTCTGAATTCTTGACTCGTGAGTTGTTGCAACGAAATTTGATGTAAAGGAATATTTAACGGTTTGAGTTGACTAAGGAAACATTGAGAGATGTGTTTCATTGTTGGACGAGAACAAGGATTGGGATTTAAGCATGCAAAAGTCACAATGGCAACAACAACTATGTCTTGTAAAACTGAGAATGTTGGGTGTGAGAGGCGTTGATCCAATATATCACATAATTTGATGTCATCATGAATACAAGTTGATTGAAGTGATGAGAGTATTTCCTTAGGATGTTTTCCCATCAAAGTTTCCAGTGCTACCACTCCGTAGCTATACACATCACACTTTTCATTCACAACCATTGTATATGCAAGCTCTGCATTTTTGAAACATTGCATTGAAATATCAGAAGGAAAATAATTGAAAATACAAGTACAAAATACTACTCTATTTTCTTGTTATATTCATCTTGATTAGGCCTGATATGCATCAAACAATACATAAATAAATAAAAGTAGAGGAACATATGAACAATTTACCAGGTGCTATGTATCCAATGGTTCCAGCAACTATAGTTCGATTGGATGAATCAAGGTTGAGAAATCGGGCTGTGCCAAAATCAGAAACAGTGGGCTCCCATTTAGAGTTAAGCAAGACGTTGCTTGCTGATATGTCTCTATGCACTATTGGAGGGACACAATCATGATGGAGATATGAGAGAGCATGTGCAGTTCCTTTCACTGTGTTAACCCTCTTTTTCCAGTCAAATTCTATTGCTTCCATGTCATAAAGCAACACAGAAAGCAAGCTTCCTTTCTCCATGTACTCATAAATCAAAAACATTATTCTTTTGTGCAAGCAGAATCCATGGAGCTTGACTATATGTCGGTGCTTTATTTCCGATAATACTTTGGCTTCGTTTCTGAAACTCTCATCAAAAGTGGGGACCTCTGCTTCAAAGCCATGGAGTTTCTTCACGGCAACAATCTTTCCACTTGGTAATTGAGCCTTGTAGACACTTCCATACGCACCTGTTCCGATACAATATTTAAGATCGAAGTCTTCAGTTCCTGTAATGATGTCTTCATAGGCTATGCTTCCGTCGTAGTTCCATATGCAGAACATGTCCCCATTCTTAGATGTTTCAGTTATCTTTGCATGTTTGTTCTTGATTGCAATGCGGCTGTGCCCCAGATATAAAAGTAGTAAGAAGACCATGATTAGAAATATGGTGATGGAAAGAATTATGACCAGCTGCCTTCGTTTCTTCTGGTTGACTGAACAAGGCTGAAATTGGTATTTGATTTGTATATTTGTATTGTTGATGCATACATCCTTGTTCCCAATTAGCGCATATGGATTTACACCACTTGGAATAGGACCACTCAAATTATTGAAGGAAAGGTTCATGTCATAGATCCGGACCATAGGAATCGCTCCGGAAAGACAATTGTAGCTTAGATCCGGACCATACAAGAATGGAAAATGTCCAACTAAGAAAGGTTCAAGGGAACCCGTGAGTAGATTGTGCGAAACGTCAAGATTTTGAAGGTTCGTGAGGTATGAAAATGAAATGGGCAAGGTTCCATTGATTTTGTTGTTAGAGATTATTAGGGTCAATAGATTGGTTAGATATCCTAATGAAGAAGGTATTTGACCTCGAAGAGAATTGTGGGATAAATCAAGATCAGTGAATTTTGAAAGATTTCCTAGTGATGGAAGTATTTGATCTCGAAGAGAATTGTGGGATAAATTAAGATTAGTGAGTTTTGAAAGATTTCCTACTGATGGAGGTATTTTACCTTGAAGAGAATTGTGGGATAAATCAAGATAAATGAGATTTGAAAGATTTCCTAGTGACGAAGGTATTTGACCTTGAAAAGAATTGTGAGATAAATCAAGATCAGTGAAATTTGAAAGATTTCCTAGTGATGGAGGTATTTTACCTTGAAGAGAATTGTGGGATAAATCAAGATAAATGAGTTTTGAAAGATTTCCTAGTGATGGAGATATTTCACCTTGAAGAGAATTGTGGGATAAATCAAGATAAATGAGTTTTGAAAGATTTCCTAGTGATGGAGATATTTTACCTTGAAGAGAATTGCAGGATAAATCAAGATAAGTGAGTTTTGAAAGATTTCCAATTTCATATGGAATAGTACCTTTTAGACTATATGAGACCTCAAGATGTTCCAAGTTCTTGAAAACAGAGAGGTTTAGTTTTGATAAGTGAATCGCTGCGTTGAAATACTTATATATGATAAAAGTTACACTTCCAGCATCATTGCAACTTATATCTTCAATCGATGAACAGATATAATCTGAATCTGATAGATGCCACCATCCGCTATTGATTATAGCGTTTGCTTCCAATTGAAGCTGCGACGGTGTAGACGACGCGCATCCCAACTCAAAAACAGAGCCCATGAAAACGAAAACATAGATAAGAAGATTGAAATTGGAAACCAAAAACGGCATGGTTTGGAAATAGAGGTAATAAATAGAAGGTATATTTATGAGAAACTCAAGTTTCACTAAATTATGTTCACTCAATACCATGCTATCTGATCATTCTTATACTCTGATAAGCAGTGTTGACGGTGCCAACGCTTTGGTCTCATTATTTTGGCTGACTTAAGAGTCAACTTTGAATATTTGAATGCAACCATTTCTGCGTTGTTGCCTCTGCTCACACAAACACGTACCATGGATAGGAAATGTTTCAAAATGTTGTTGGATATAATGCACTTTTTAACGGTAAAATGTTTGAGGAAGTCGACATGGAATTATCCATGAGTTAGAAAGCAAGTAATAATAGGTTTATGTACGTAAGTCACTCTGGCTGATGACAAGTTTTCTTCCAAGTGTTTTTGTGATTTTTCAACTAGTTTGCTCAATAATGATTTTATACAATTTGTGATAAAATTTCATTTAGAATTGATGCAAAAATTTATGAACTTAGGATTAGAGATTATATCAATTAAAAATAAGAAATTAGGAACTGAAAATATAATAACAAAAACCTGGATAAAAAAAAGGGTAAAACAAGCAAAGTTTGACTAGTCTAAGATGATCTTTACAAGCATACACATATTCTTTGAGATATGAAAATGTTGGAAAAAAAGTCCTAGCACAGAAATGTTTTCACTTTTCTTAAAGCTGTTTGTCCCTTTTTCTAAATTCTAAAATATTTTATTACCATTTTTATTTTAGAGTTTTGTCTCCTTTGTAATAATTAAAGTAAAAGAAAAATAAAATTTGTATATCACCAATAAAGTTTATTTGAGGCATCATTAAGTAAGCATATTCCAAACTTGATTTGGGTCCAAATTCTAATTGTGAAAAGCAATTCAACAATTTAATTTTACTTCATCAAATATATTATATATGTAATCGCTAATCTTATAAATATCTAAAATCATATTTGAGGTCAAAGTTTTCAATTACAGTAATGATGTCTTCATAGGCTATTCCTCTATCATAGTTTCATATGCTGAACAAGTCTTTCTTATTAGATATTTTAGATATCCTTGCATGGTTGCTCTTGATTGCAATGCGGTTATGCCTCAAATATAAAAATGATGATAGAAAGCATTATCTGCCTTGGTTTATTGTCATGAACTGAATAAGGCTGGAATTTGTATTGGGTTTGCATATATAATGTTGTTGCATACATCCTCGTTCCTTTTTAGCCCATATGGATCTAAACTATCTAGAATGGGACCATTCAAATTGTTGAAGGAAAGATCAAAATAATGGATACTACGAAGAGGTAGAGGTCATGTCCAAATAAGCTGTGAAGATAGTGAAAAGCTGACGAGCGTCAAGGTTCTTTAAATGAATATAATCTTTCACGAATGCTCAATGGCTGCTACTTACTAGTTACTGCTCCTGGAAAATAACAAACAAACTTATTTGGCATTTTTATTTTTTATCACAAATAATTTCAATTGCTTATGAGTAATGTTATTCACTCAATCATTTTTATTATTTTTTTAGTTTTTTGTTCCTTAGTTTTTTTCCTCACTTAAAAAATAATAAAATTGGAAAGTTATGTTGAAACTATATTGGGTATCTATCTATCCATCTTTTTCAAGTTTTAATTTACCCTCGCTTTGGAAGCTGCTTATTACTTGATTATGAAGTAACCGTCCGCATTACAAACTCTCACAGCTACCTAATAACTAGTTTTACCTGTAAACGAAAACATCTTAAAGCGAAATATGTTTTCTTCTACAAAACTTACATGTCATAAAATTCAACCCATGTTTAAAACAAAGATTTAAATGATTTACTTTTTCTAATTTACCAATTATGAAAAATAACTAATTCTTAATAAATAAACTATTATAATATTATCAAATGTTAATTAATTTTTTTTATAAACAGAAATAAGTGAGATAAAAAATGAGATATTTATGGGTGAGGGAATGTGTAAGGACCTAGAAAATAGAGTATTATAACAGATAAGTTTATTAAAATAATGAGACAGATTATTTTACTTTAAAATAATCTTATAATATAAATAGAATTTGTATAAACACGTCTCATTATTCTAAGAACACTTTTATCTCTCTAGAACACTATTCCTCAGAGTTCTCTGACTTCTCTCTACGATCTCTCACTTCTGTGTTGTTTGTTCGACGATCAGGAGGTGCCTAGGCGATCCTGGTGTTGAGGGCTTCGATCTTGACCGATCAATTTCGTGTTTTTCAGCTGGTAAGTCGTTTCTCCTTTTATCCGTGTATCCTTGGACTGTGAGCATACAACGTTTCTGTCTTGCATGTGGTTAGCAGTTTCTCCTTCAATTTCTAGCTCAAATTTAGGTTCTAAGAGCTATTTCCTATTACCAATTGGTGAGTTATAGGTTTCTGTTGAGTTTCCTTGCGGTGCAAGGCATTGTCGGAGTAACTCTGTCAGCTGGGTTGTTTGTCTCTGAGGTAAGGGAAGCTAGAATGTTTTGAATTGTTAAACTTTGTGTATAATTAGTGATTGCTTGATTATTAAACTATCTTCATTGAATTGATGTTTTAAATTTGTAAGATTATGTATGTTGATTGTGTTAAAGTGTAATTTGATCATCTGAGTAGTTGAATCTATTTGGTTGATGTTTTGAACTGTAATTGAGGTGTGAAATGGTGAAAATTGGTTATGAGAATGTTTGGTATGAAATTGAGATGAATTATGTTGGTAAAAGGTCATTTTTTAGGAAGTGGAGTAGTGAATTTGTGACTTAGTGGTTAAAAGTGGTATTGGTCAGTTAGGATAGCTTAGACAAGTCATTTGGGACTTAATTGAGTCCCTAAGTGGTTCAAGAAACTGTGAAAAGTGGTAGAAATTGATTTGGGTCTCTAGGTTGAAAGTTTTGTAGTTTTCGAATAGAATTTGGTTCATAATCAACTTAGATTAATGTTGTGAAGGTTTAGAATCACTTAGTCAAGTCTAATTAAGTTTATACAACAATCTAGGGGTGTTAGAAGTTGGGAAAATGTTTAGAATTGGTAAGTTGCAGTTGAGTTGCATAATTCTGCAGAATTTTCATTTTGCAGATTATGTAGACTCGCTGTGCGAATGGATTCGCATAGCGAGTCACTTGGGCGAGATGTTCTCTACCAAGGCATTCGCACAGCGAATGGGTGTGTTGTGCGAATGGATTGAGAGGGTTGCTCATTGTTTGATGATTCGCATAGCGAATCAGGCCGCTATGCGACTAGTTGGGGTCTGAAACTATTATTCATTTATTCTAACAGCGAATAGGTTTTGCTCTGCGAGTGTTTAAGGAGCCTGAGCCATTGTCTGAGGCTCTCGCATAGCAAGCTGGGACGCTATGCGAGGGGTCTGGGGTCTGATTCAAGTCACAGTTTATTCGTATAGCGAGTCTAACCGCTATGCGAATGGTTTAGAGGTTGGGCCTCTATCTGAGGATTCGCACAATGAGTTGGGTCGCTGTGCGAGAAGCCTTTAGTTTCGCTCTGCGAATGTGTGTGCTATGTGAATGGTACAAGTTATGTCACTCTTTTCCTTTGAACTTAAGTCATTTTACATGAAATATTGAGTGCTTTATGAAGTATGCTGGAGTTGTATTATGTTATATCAATTGTTATTGTTGTAAGCTGTGTTTCAAAGTATAAGTTGGTTAATTCAAAGTGTAAAGTTCAAAGTATGGTTAATGGACGTAATTCCATGATCCTCAAGGAAATGATACATAGTGATGTCCTATGTTGTGATTCAAAGTGAAATCTCTTGTTGAGATTCAAGTAAGTTTAGAATGAATGTAGGAGCTTAGTCTTGGGGGTTATCCTGAAACTCCAATGGTCTTTCATTCTCAAGTAGAGAAGATTAATCCATGTCGTGAGGAGTAGCAGGAGGTCCTAGTCTTGGGTGCTTCCAGTATGACCCAAGGTGAGTGATAACGAATTAACCTCATGAGTGTGGTAGGGTGAAACCCATTGGCAATGACTTTGCAAAGCAGTAGAAGCCACCACGAGTGCACGACCCGCCATAACTAGATAATCATTCTAAGTCTGGACAGTCAAAGTCAGTGTGGTGTCATGTGTGAAGAGTTTATGTGATGTGAATGAATAAGTATGATTGTATGAAGCTTAGTAAATTAGTATATGATTAATCTTTGTATAAACTAGCTTACCCTGTTGTGTTTGTGTTTTGTATGTATTGGTATTCTTGCTTCTGCAAGTATCAGGTTGTGAGCAGCAGAAGAAGAGATGTCTCTGGAGCAGGCATTGGATGGAGGCGATGCTGCGGAGTAGTTGTTTCGTAGAATTTTATATATAGTTTTGAGTATCCTATAGTATGTATATAAAGCTTTAAATTTATAGTTGTTTTTAGATAACTGTAAAGTTAATACTTTATATTTGAGTTGGATAACTTCTATCTTATCATGTATGTGATGACTCTCTGCTATACTTCATATTATATTTTCGAATGCTACATAATGTTACGAGGATAGATGAGTCGTTGGAGAAGGAGTAACATAGAAATGATGAATTGTTTAGAACCGGTATCCAGAATAGACTTGTGGTAAAGGGCAGAAAAGCATAAATATTTTGTAATTTGTTTCTTAAATAAAATAATAAGATGCAATTAAATGAAAATAACCGCATGTATCATTGAAAAGTTGGGTTCTGGTGGATAAATGTAACTTGGATACCAAAAGATTTTGTTGAGAAAAAAAGTAGTTCTTATTCTCCTTTCTCTTTTAATGTAAGTTGACAATATATATAATGTTATTTTGACTAAAATAATGTGTTAAAAGCTACGAAAGTTGTTCATTTTTAGTAATCGTAATAGAATTTTTATTGTAATTATAATTATTAACAATACATAATATTAATAATTTTCTTAATACCATTATTATTAACATTAGTTTTAATAATATTATTTTCCTCCACTTCAATAACAATTTACTATACCAATTATATATACATCTTAATAATCAGTTATCATATAATCAATATTTACATTTATAATAATATCTGCATATATTTTTATTTAAAAATTTAATCTTAAATTTATCTAATTCTAACTTTTTAATAAAAATTATATTTCACAATATATTTATATATATGTTTACATATTACGTTTGTTTAAAATATTTTCAGTTTATTTTTTTAAATATGACAATAGCTTTTCAATATTTTTGTCTTTTGAGCTGGCCATAATTATATATGTTTCTATTTCAAAATTTTAACATTTGTGTTGTATTTACGAGAAAAAGTTATTATTTTCTTTGTGCGACAAATGTTATCATTGCAACTTATGTCATCGTTTGCTTCTAATTGAAGCTGCGATGGTGTAGACGACGCGCATCCCAACTCAAAAACAGAGCCCATAAAAACCAAGAGATGGATAACAAGATGGAAATTGGAAGCCAAAAAGGGCATGGTTTGGAAATAGAGGTAATAGAAGGTATATTGGTGAGAAACTCAAGTTTCACTAAATTATGTTTACTCAATACCATGCTACCTATCTGCTGATTCTTATAATACTGTGATAAGTCATAAACATGGAATTCCACAAGGCTTTTGCTCCCATTCAATGCATGCATGCATCTGTCACGCCATTGCTTGACTTAGTCTAATCTGAACCCATTTCTTCCATGACGGAAAAATGTGTTGAAATTTTTGTCTTTACAAGATAGATGCACGTCTGTATAAACAGACTAACCATACGATCGACAATCATTTCCAAAGGAAAAGTTATATTTGAAAAATTAAAACTAACCATTTTTTTCAAAAGCATTAAATACAAAATTCATATTTATCCAAATTTAAAATGTTTGAATCTATTAATTAATACTAACATATGAAAAAGCGGTATTTTATTATAACTTTAATTTTATCTTTATAGATATGATTGTTCTGTTAGTGCAAATGTAAAAGATAAAATTACAAGTATACAAAAAGCTAAAATTAGTAAGATATAGGCAAGGTTGGAAAATTGGCTAATATAAAGTTTAAGATTATAGAGTTTGAATAATATACAAAATCAAGAGTGGAATATTTATGAGATAATGATTTGTATGACTGTAATAGTAATCAAGTGCAAATATTCAGTGTCATGGTCCCATAGACGGTGCCAACGTTTTTGTAACGTTATTATTGCTTGACTTCAAAGTCAACTTTGAAGATTTGAATGCAACAATTTCTTTGTTACTGCGTCTGCTCTGACAAACGTTCCATGGATGGGAATTTAGAAATCGTTCTGACCAATAAAGTGTTGTTGGAAATATTTTAGTAATTTAGTTCGTTTATGTAGAGAGATTTATAAATATCTTTTTATATTTTATGACCATTAAGTTTGTTGTTGATGAATTTATATTTTTTAACTATTTTTATTGTCAGAAAAGAAATCTCAGCATTGGAAAAAACATTATTTTAGTACTTAGAAGAGGAACATGAGGTTGTTTTAATAAGATATTTGAAAATATTTTCTTTTATTTTTTTATTTCTTCCATTTCTTAATTTGAGAAAAAATTTAATAGAGAAAATATTATTGTTTATTGTATTTCTTGTTTTACTTTCTGTTTCTGTATATAATTGAGTAGGACCGAGAGATACATCTTTCTGTCATCACCTTTCTTGTCTTCTGATTTTTAAATCACCTGCTTCAAGTTCTTTGAATCTGAGTCGGGTGGTGGACACTTGTTTCAAGTTCAAGCCAAGCAGTGGACACCTGCTAGAGGTACTATAACGCTCAAGTCAGATTTTAATCAATGAACTTAATTCACAATTAAGTATCAGAACTCAATTAAGATAACCTTACCTCAATAGCTTACCCTTATATTTATATAGGTACCTGATGGACCTTAAATTGATATTAATCAATGAACTTAATTCACAATTAAGTATCATAACTCAATTAAGGTAACCTTACCTCAATAGCTTACCCTTATATTTATATAGGTACCTGATGGACCTTAAATTGATATTAGTCTAATAACTTAAATATTTTGTGGATCTTAAATTGACATTGGCTTATTATCCGTATGGTGTTACTTCCTCCACCACCACCCCTTCTCCCTCCACCTCTCCACAAAATTTTTAATGACAAAATTACCTTTTAATTTTTAACCATTTTACTTTTAATCTTATTTATTTACCAAACCCTAAATCATTCCTCAATTTCACTCTCGCGCAGCCCCTCCCCCCCCCCCTTCTCTTTCTCTCACTTTTTCTCTCTTTGAGATCCGTTTCTCTCACCCAACTCTCCCTTGCTCTCCGTTCGTGATGGTGCCCAACGAAGATCTGCACGCACCAGTCACTACCAATGCACAAATGACAGTGGGAACAATCTTGTTTTTTTTTTCTCACAGTTGTCCATGGCCTTGATCAAGATTGCTTGCAGATAATTCTACACTAGCACTAGATCAAAATAAAATAATATTCTATATAGTACAAGAAGTCTAAGGAAGAGGCATCCTTATTTTGATGGTGGACAAAAAATCAAACGGACCCCATTTCTGTCTATATACATCTTTTGTGAAACAATGGTTCTAGATTCGCGATTAGATTATTTGCAATTGCAAGGTAGCACCAAGCTGAATTTTAGGTGACAATTTTGGGTTTGCATTGCAGCCTAATACAAAATAGCTTATTCGTTTCAGACTTAATTATTCATTTCAGACTTAATAAGGAACCAAACATTGATCATTGATCGACTTTCATATCACACATGGGAATGCATTATCACCTAAACTGTAATCTTGTTCTTTATTAGCTTGGCTTCTGCATTTTTAACATTTGTTGTTAGCTTTACTTACCTTTAATTTAAAAATCCAAAAAGTACCAAAGTAGACATTTAATTTCCCTTTTAAAAATTAATCAAAGAAACGAATCTCACCAAAAGAGAGAAGAGAGTGAGATGGAGGTGGAGAAGATAGTGAGACGGAGGTGGGAAGAAACGGATCTCAGAGAGAGAAAGAGTGAGAGAAAGTTGGGGATGGAGCTGCGTGTGAGTGAAAGTAAGAAATGATTTAGGGTGTGGTAAATAAATAAGGTTAAAAGTAAATTGATTAAAAATTAAAGGGTAATTTTGTCATTAAAAATTTTGTGGAGAGGTGGAGGGAGAAGGGGTGGGGGGGAGGGAGCAACACCCTTATCAATAATATTCGCATTGACTCAATCATGGTCCAACACTCACAAGCCCACTTAACCTGCTTGATTATTATGTTAAGGAATAGATCGAACGGTCATTAATAAAACCTGCTCGATCGACATATCATGGTTGTTGTCGGGTGCTACCTTATTACCTAGCTTATCGATCGGATTAGATCATATACCATACACTTTCAATTTTAGTTGAGTTCTTATGTTATTATTACTATGGTATCCAACCGAGATGATAAAAATATAAGTATATGTGGATAAAACGGATAATTGGTATATGTGGGTATGGATAACGAATATTTTAATATCTACTTATAAATAAGACTATGGATAACGAATATTTTACTATCGTCTTATAAATATGTTTGATATAGATATCATACTATCCTTGAGGATTACCCTAAAAAAATTAAAATGAAAATTTAATTTATATTTTATTAAGTTGAATTTAAGTACAATTAAAATTAATTTATATTTTATTAGATTAAATTTTATAAAAATTAAATTTTAATTTATAGTTAATTTAATTTAATTTATATTTTATATTTTTTTGTAATTTTATTTAGATTTTATTTTAAAAATTAAAAAATATATTTATTTAAGGTTTAATTGCTTCCTTTGTCCCCAGTTTGGTTGAATTGTGTCAAATTCATCCTCATTTTTAAAAAAGTTTCATTGTCGTCCTCACGTGGTGTAAAAGTGTCAATTGAATCCAAACATAGAAAAAATTTGTGTCAAAGTAGTCATTTTTCCTATATCTCTATGTCTTCCTTTCATACAATCAAGTACAGATATTCATTTTACCTTATCCAATTTAAGGCTTTTCATAGCTCCAGAGAAGTGACATATGAAAGGAAGACACAGAGATATAGGAAAAATGACTACTTTGACACAAATTTTTTCTATATTTGGATTCAATTGACACTTTTACACCACGTGAGGACGACAATGAAACTTTTTTAAAAATGAGGATGAATTTGACACAATTCAACCAAACTGGGGACAAAGGAAGCAATTAAACCTTTATTTAAATATTCATGGGTATCCACAACTACTGGTATCGCAAATATTTTTTAAACGAGTATTCGACAAATAACGGAACGAGTAACGAGTAAATTCTTTTGTTGTGGGTTGAATAATGAATATACATTATCCGTGTGTTCGATCCAACCTATTGTGATATCTAAGTATCCAACAATGATAACTTTTAGAATGGTATATGCAGTGGTTAAAGTGACACATATTCAAGGCAAATGCAATGCAATTCATGATGAAAAAGATGCAGATTATTGATGAAGAAGAAGAAAGAAAAGAGAGATTCAGAGACTTACACGCAAAAGAAGAAGAAGAACAATGTATTGGTGCAGGGAAAAAAACCCTTTTGTGTTTGCCGTCAATTACAGAAAGGAAGCGGAAAAGTATTGAATGTGTATTGTGTTAATAGAGAAAGAAAACTAAAGATAATAAAAGGCTAAAGGAAGTGGGTCGGGCTTCCAGAACAGGCCCAATAAGATAATTTTCATCCCCCTCAAGCTGGGAATAGATATCAGTCACACCCAACTTGGATTTGAGATATTTGAAGGTAGATAGAGCGAGAGGCTTGGTGAAGAGGTTAGCAGCTTGCTCATTTGTTGAGATGGAAAGCAACTTTAAGAGACCATTGTTGATCTTTTCCCTTACAATGTGACAGTCGATCTCTCTATGTTTGGTGCGTTCATAGAACACCTAATTGGTGGTAATCTGAATAGCTGAACGATTGTCACAATAGACAATAACAAGTTGAACAATGGATATTTGAAGGTCTTGAAGGATGTAAGTCAACCATTGTAGTTCACAAGTGACATTAGCTAGAGCCCGGTACTCAGCTTCAGAAGAACTTCTAGAGATAGTTTGTTGCTTTTTAGATTTTAAAAGGAGATTATAGAATTACCAAAGTAGACAGAATTACCAAAGAAGACAGAACAACCAGTGATGGATTTTCTGGATTCGGGACATGTAGCCCAGTCGGAATCACTATAAGCTTTGAGATGATTTGTGTTATTATTTTGAAGGAAGATGTCATTACTAGGACTACCTTTTAGATAACGAAGGATGCGGTTGGCAGCTTGTTGGTGTAGGATGGTAGTGGCAGAGACAAATTGGCTGAGATTGTGACAGAAAAAGTGATGTCGAGTCTGGTGTTGGTGACATATATAAGGCGTCCAATGAGTCTACGGTAGGAGGAGGCGTCTTCATCATTGAGGAGGTCTCCTTGACTGGTTAATCGAGAGGAGTGTGCCATAGGAGTGGGCATAGGGGCATAATTAAGCATTCCAGCTTTTATAAGGAGATCAAGGGTGTATTTTCGTTGACTGAGGTAAATGCCAGAACTATTCTGAGCGACTTCCAAACTGAGAAAGTAAGTAAGATCACCCATATTTTTTATATGGAAGAGATTGTCAAGAGAAGTGGTGATGTGTTGTATCTCGGTGGCGTTGTTGCTCAAAAGAACAATGTCATCCACGTAGATTAAGATGGTGGTAGTATGACAAGTATCATGTTTCAGAAAAAGAGAGTGATCAGCATTTGAACGTATGTAATTATTTGACAAAAGAAAAGTAGAAAGTTTGTCATACCATTGTCGGCTAGCTTGTTTCAACCGTATAGAGATCTTTGAAGTTTGCACACTTAATTTGGCTTGTGAATAGGAAGGCCAGGAGGAGGTTGCATGTAGACTTCTTCATGTAAATCACCATGCAAAAAGGCATTGTTGACACCAAGTTGCTTTAAGATCCATTGGTTAGAGGTAACAATGGCAAGGAGAAGGCGTAAAGTAGTTAATTTGGCAACAGGGGCAAAGGTTTCAAGGTACTCAAGGACTTCAAGTTGAGTGTAGCCCTTAACAACAAGGCGGGCTTTGAATCTATCAATTGACCCATCAAACTTATATTTTATTATGTATATCCAACGGCATCCAATAGTAGTTTTTCCTGGAGGAAGATCAACAATGATCCAAGTTTTATTAACTTCTAAGACTTTGAGCTCATCATGCATAGCTTAGGTCCACTAAGGTATTTTAGACACTTCCTTGTAAGTGCGAGGTTCAGTTGTGGAGGAAATAGATAGAATGGTGTGCCTGAAATCAGAAGAAAGCTTGTTGTAAGAAATAAAATCAGTAATAAGATATATAGTGATGTTGTGAGTTTGGAAATCTGTGAGGTATGTTGAAGGACGTTTGGACCGAGTTGAACGTCTGAGAGTATCATTGTGTTCATGAATAGTGATGACAATATCAGAATTAGCAGTATGTTGATCATCATCACTAAAGGCAGTAGGTTGATCAGAATCAGCAGTATGTTGGACGTTCATGTTGTCCTCATTAGTGCTGATGACAGGATCAGTGGAAGTTGGCACAAGAATACGATTATTAGGAAAGTTAACATTGTCATAATCATGTTGATAATTGTGAGGAATTGGTAGAGAAAGAGAGTTAGAGTCATGAATATTATTGTGAGAAGAAGTATATGGAAAGCAATCTTCATGAAACAACACATTACGAGAAATATCTATCTTATGATTTTGTAAATTAAGAAACTGATAACCTTTTGTATGTTGTTTGAAGCCAAGAAAAACACCAAGAACAACCCTTGCATCAAGTTTCTTCCTGTTAGCAGCTAAGGTAGAGACATAACAAAGACAACCAAACACACATAAAGCAGATATATCATAAAGTTTACCATTTAATTTTTCATAAGGTGTAGCATTATTAAGTAAAGGAGTAGGCATGCAATTTATTACTAATGTAGCATATTCAGCAGCAAAACACCAGAAAATAGTAGGTAAATTAGCTTGAAAAAGGAGGGAACGAGTGACATTCAACAAATGTTGGTGTTTTCGCTCAACAATACCATTTTGTTGTGGGGCTTCATTACAAGTGGTTTGATGGTTAATGCCTTTAAGAGAAAAGAAATTATGCATGGCAAATTCAATTCCATTATCAGTATGGATAGTTTTTATGGTGGTTGAAAAATGGTTTTCTATATTTGTAATAAAATCAGTATGGTTTTTCTAACAACATATTTATTAGGCATGGGTATCAACCAAGTATATCGGGAGAGAAATCATCCACAATAATAAGAAAATACTTAAAACCACGCATGGAAAGAATATTACAAGGGCCCCATATATCAATATGAATAAGATAAAAAATGTTCATTGTATTAGAGTTGCTATCAGGAAAGGGTAACTTTTTTTGTTTAGCATGATGACAAGTATCACACATGTATGTAGGATGATGAACAATGAAAGGGTATTTAAGTTTGAGACTATGCATTCTGATATCAGAAGGATGTCCTAATATTAGATGTCATACGCCAATATCATTTACAGTATTGTTAACAAACAGACAGTAGGCATATTTGAGGAAAAATCTGAAACATATAGGCCACCAATGAGTTTAAGTATAGAAATATTCTCTTTGGTCTGAATGTCCTGTATAGTACAGCCATGTAAAGAAAATGTCAGTTCACAATTATTAGAATGGATTAGTTTAGATATTGAGATAAGGTTAAAAGAGAATTGTGGGACATAAAGAACATCAAAGAGTTGGATCTTATGGTTGAGGTTAACAATTCCATAATACTCTGAATAGATAATAGTACCATTAGGTAAAGCAATTTGAATAGGTTTAATTCTTTTATAAGAAGAAAAGCGTTTTAAAGAAACACTTATATGGTCTGTAGCTCCAGAATCAAGAATTTATTTATTTTTAAAGGATTTAGAGGTAAGAGTAGGACTGATATTACCTAAAAAGGATTGGTTTGCTGAAATAGAACCGATGTGGTGAACTTGGGCCGAAGTAGAGGAGTCATTCTGATTGTGGCTTTTGAAGATATTAGCCAGTATTTTAAACTGTTGTGATGTAAGACGAATGGGTTCGGTATTATCAGAATTGTTGTCTTTGGTATTTCCATTGTCTTCTTGAACAGAGGTATGGTGAATCTGAGCACTCTTGTTGTAAAGTTTATGTCCTAGAGGGTACCCATGCTTTTTATAGCAGACTTCCATGGTATGACCACTTTTATTGCAATGAGTGCAGTGTCTTCTATTATTCTGAATGTTTCTGGAAGTTCTATCTTGATTAGGGAAACCATTTTTTAGGTAACAAACTACTTGGTTCTGCCCATATTTGCCACAATTGCAAGCAGTGGAAGGGACTGAAGCGGTGAAAGCGGTGGCATTATTGTTATCTTAAATCTTGGCAACGACAACCAGATTTCCAGAAGATAATTGTCTTTCTTGCTGAGCCACTAAAGAGAAGACCTTGGTGATGTCCGGAATAGGATCCAAAAGAAGCACATGAGAAGTACCATGGGTGAATTGGTCATTAAGCCCACATAAGAACTGCATGACTTGATCTTCTTTCTTTCTTTATTTCAAAATTTTCAAGACTTGACAATCACAATCAGGTTTACAGGTACAGACGGGTTCTGGCCGAAAATTTTCAATCTCATCCCAAAAAATGTGAAGTTTGGTAAAATATTCAGAATTGGTGAGGTTACCTTGATGAAGGGTGGCAATATCATGTTGAAGGCTTGAAATGCAAGATAAGCTTCCTTGAGAGAACTTCTTCTTAAGATCAATCCAGATTTTTGAAGCCTTGTTCATCCATATGATACTCTGACGAATGTTTATGGAAACAGAATGGACAAGTCACGACACAACCATGTTATTCCCTCGAATCCAAGCAGCATGTTCGGGTTTATCTACTTTAGGTGAACGAATATTTCCAAGAATGAACGAAGATTTCCAAGAATGAACTCAATCTTGTTTTTAGCACTGAGAGCAGTCAGCGTTGAGCGACTCCAAGAATGATAGTTGGTATCGTCAAGAATGGGTGAGACAAGAGCACTGGCAGGATTTTCACTAGGGTTAATGTAGAGGTAACTGTTGTCTTCTGCCATGGCAAAGAGAACCAGAGCAAGAGAAGGAGAAAGAAAGAAAAAGAAGAGAACAAAGAACGCGCAGCAGAGCCCTTCAAAGGAAGAGTTATGATACCATATTAGAATGGTATATGCAGTTGTTAAAGTGATGCATATTCAAGGCAAATGCAATGCAATTCATGATGAAAAAAATGTAGATTATTGATGAAGAAGAAGAAAGAAAAGAGAGATTCAGAGACTTACACGCAAAAGAAGAATAACAATGTATTGGTGCAGGGAAAAAAAATCTCTTTTGTGTTTGCCGTCAATTACAGAGAGGAAGCGAAAAAGTATTGAATGTGTATTGTGTTAATAGAAAAAAAAAACTAAAGATAATAAAAGGCTAAAGGAAGTGGGTCGAGCTTCCAGAACAGGGCCAATAAGATAACTTTCAATAACAGGTTATTTATTGTAGAAAAATATGAATATGTCATGTGCATACAAACTAATATGATATTTCACATTAGAAAAAAAATTAATCATATTATTGGATACACATGAAATTTTATGCCTAGACAAATTCAAAGAAAACACTTAGTATTTAAGTGTGTTATTCCAAGTGACCACCTTAGTTGATGTAAAGGTTCTCATTTTACCAACATTGTTTCAATAAATATATTTATTCACAATGAAAAGTGCATAAGTTAGATTTAAAACTATGAAAAAAAATATAAGATAGAGAAATTTAATAAGAATAAATTTTTATTGTGAAAATTGAAGATGAAGAGAATTTTGAGAAACACCAATGTACATACAATTGAAAAAAATCTATATAGACATCACAAATCATAGAAAGAAAATAATTTCAATATTATTGCAAATTTGCACTTAATAATGATACATGTGGTTTTATCTAGTATTAAGGAGAAGACTATTCCGAAAAATATTTTTTGAACACTCCATCAAATTATAAAGTTAATTAATCCCTTTATACAAAAGTATTCAAAAATAATAAAAAGAAAAAAACCTCGATGCTCTTCGAAAGAAAGAATTTACAAGAATGGCAGACCACATCAACAACCTGAATATGATATTTGTCCAAGTTTTGTGACAAATTTTAACATAGTTTAAAATAAGCACCTACTATAGAGTTTACCTAATTCACATTATCAATTCGCCATCAATGTAACACATAACAAATTTGGGTTGTCATGGTTCTTAAATATGGAAAAAATTTGGATTTACATAGTTTGAAATGTAATGAATTATATAGGACAATTTAATGTTAATGAGCATTTTACATCAATAACCAGGATTATTTAAAAGTAAAATACTCATTTAATTAATTCTCCAACATAGTTAACCAGATTTCAAACTAATCGAAATATTTTCCAATCTAGTACAATGATGTAATCCATATTCTTCCACGCAAAACCTCCTAACAATAATTAAAACTACATATAAAAACATCTCGAAGGGGTTGATATCATTTTGATATCAGTCACCATGATTCTCTCTAATTTTGCATTTTATTAACGTTCATGACCCTAGAGAAGTATTCACTAGACTTCATCTCCATAACTTCAAGTTATCCGCCGAGAACTTGAAAATGGGATGTTTTCGTCCTTGTTTTCCCTTCAAACTTTTTTCTATAACATCCCATATTTCTTTAGTAATGTTCTTCCTGATAATAGTGTCAAGGACAGTTCTATCAATTGATTGAAAGATAATTCTTTGCTTTTATATGTTTCAACTTCATCTCATCATTTTTCTTTTGTTGCAGTTCTGTTAGTATTGTCCCGCTTGTTGGTGGAACATATCCAAATCAATCAGCTCCCTATATTTCTAAGATCCAAAGAAATTTTCCATTAACATGATCCAATGATCATAATGACCATCAAAACTTGAAATAGTTGGTGAAACTCCCTTCTATAGTCATTTTCTTTGCTTTTGTAAAATGTCAAAGATGGCAGCTTTATATAAGGCCTAGCAGAGGGATCTGATACCAGATTTTTCAGAATAAAACTGATAAGAGTATCACAACAAACTATACTGAAAATTGCTCTAATTTTATTAACTGCAATATTGACTTTTAAGAAACTTCTACTATGTGTAGCTAGTATTGAATGTTATTATAAAATGAATAAGTTTTGTAGTGTCTGATTTTGGATTTGGGAGTTGCCTTGCAACTCATGTTTACATTTACTTTGATGTCATAGATCAGAAAGATGCGAAAACCACACACATAGGAGCTTCAGCTTTTAAGACAGAAACTCAAGTTTCAAAGGTTACCAAACACACTGACCCTGGGTTTTGTTTGGAAGAAAAGGTTTACATTAAAACTAGCTAGTCTATTACTAGTCTTAAATAGTTCTATTTAATGACATGAGCCTTGCGTGGTTATTCTGAGAAAGATCTTGACCATCAATTCGTTTTACCATTTTTATAAATATGATTTTCATTTTAAAAATAAAAATTTAAAACCAAAATAGTAGATATATAGAGTAGTTAAATTCCAAGCATTGACCACTTTTTTTGTCTTTATTTCATCATGTTTACTCAGTAAAGTGGAGAAAGAGATTACATTAATATAGTTTATTAGCATTTTTTTTCCAACGTTGGTAGAATTTTAATAGCCTCATAAGTTGGAAAAGAAGAAGTGACTAACAATTTATTAAGTGGGGTAACAAACTGACGTAGCACCGTAGACTTAGCTCAATATTAATTCCTGTTACAATTACTATGAAGGAAATCTTTATTGTGCAAGACCATCACCAAACATTATCATAAAAAAATAGTGTATATAAATTAGTTAAAATACATTTTAATTCTTGTAAAATAATCAAGTTTTAAGAATGTTAGTTTCTTTAAATGTAAGAGTGACCAAAATGTATCCGTATAATATTAAGGAAATAATAATTTTATTTCAAAAGAATTAAAAACAGAAAAAAATTACACAACTCAAAAGGAAAATATACTTATATGACCAATCTAAAATCATCTTAATTACCACTGCTCCGAAGGATAGTTGAATGTGAAAGAAAATTTTACGTGACTCTCAAATTTCATGCAGTCCAATGAAGATATAATGTTCTGTTTGACATAATAGTAAGATTGAATCACTTTTGTAATCTGAATTTTTATCTATAATATTTGAAATATATTATATACTCAGCGTGGGGTTGAGAGGAAAATGTAATTAATGTAGCATATTTATCACAATCTGTTATAAATCATGTATAAGCATCAGAGTACCCTCCAAATACTTCATTTATCAATATAAAATTTTGTTTACTGATAAAAAAAATATTTTATCCTTTTAAGTTTTTATGCCTCAATCAAATTGGTCAATGAAAATTAATAAGTGCCAAGTCTATTGAAAATAAATGCCTCAAACAAAACCTTTAGCTTTTGTAAATAAGAAAAACATAAATAAATTATTGTATTGGTAATATAATTAATTAATTATCTAAAAAAATGGGTATATTTATCCATATCTCACCCAAGGTTGGAACCAAAGTCAAAAGCAAGCATAGACTTGGAAAGTGGAAACACATTGTTGTTGCGTAATGCCACCAACCCTTCTGAATGAAGCTCGTAAAGTTGCCACAATTTTAGTTCTACTACTTAAAATCTTCAATAAAAGAGCATACAAAATCAGAAGCCCTATTCTCATGCAATGATCCTATTTATGATATTTACGTGCACAACCACATCACTCATATCCCACTCATTTCCCAGGTAACAGCCTCTCCATCCCATTTCTAAAACAGACTCTTCAGAAACTAAGCCAATTCAAAGGTTCATTACAATGACAACCTCGTCAAGTTTTGTTCTCATTGTAGTTCTAGGTTTAGTTTTAGTCTTAGGAGTAACTGTCCCTAAAAGTGAAGCCAGGCCAAGAGCATTCTTTGTATTCGGAGATTCTCTAGTTGACAATGGAAACAACAACTATTTGCAAACCGTTGCTCGTGCCAATGCCCCTCCTTATGGAATTGACTACCCAACTCACAAACCAACCGGACGCTTCTCTAATGGATTCAACATTCCTGATTTTATCAGTTAAGTTTCCCAAAACCAGTTTTTTAGTATTACTCGTCCAAATACTTGTTTATGTAACTGCTACCTTTGTCAGAGGAAACATGTCTGAACCACTTTTTTTGTACTGATTACTTTTTTTTCACACAACTCTTCTTACATTTGTACTCTCTTCCTGTCAATAGTAAAGATATTATCACTCACTGGTTTTAGCATCTTGAACGTTAGAATTGATGTATACAGTGAGAGGTGTTGCTGTTTCAGGTCAAGAACTTGGTGCTGAGTCTACAATGCCATACTCGAGCCCCGACTTAACAATAGAGAATCTATTAGTTGGTGCGAATTTTGCTTCGGCTGGAGTTGGAATTCTTAACGATACAGGAGATCACTTTGTAAGTACTTGATAACTGATACCAGAAAACTTCACTTGGTTTTGATTGTTGCATGATAAGTAAAATGAGTATTGACATGCAACACATTTTTTAATATATTATATATCTTATTTTTATTGAATTTAACTATATTGCTAGAGTTAATTTTACTAGAAAATAAAAAAATATTCTTAGACACACTTAAATATTCATGTTCATTTGATATTATCCTTCTATGTTTTTTATTTTATTCTTTTTATAAAAATATATAAAAATTTATACTTTTATAATTATTTTTTCCTTATATTCTATTTTAAATTAATTTAAAAATGTGTCATGACAAAAGCGTGCTCCATCGTAAATAGACGTAGGTCTGCTTTTTGACCTCTTTTACGTTGGAAAATAGCCATTAATTTCTAAGAATATCAATATCATATCTATTGAGTGTTGGTTCTCATAAACATATAATACAGCAAATAAAAAACACATGTTTTGATTTCTGGAAGAGAAGTGTGTTTGTACAATATTTTTATTCAACAAAGAGAAGGTATCCGTTGAAAGAGAAAACCTTATTACCTCGGTCCAATCCAGGCAAAAACTTCTTTTTCTTTTCTTCTTTATTATTTTAGTAATTACGAAATCGAATCAGAAATTTTCAGTTTATTATCTTAGAATCGAGAACAAAAGTCCATTATTTTTTATCTCCTCAGCATATATCTCAGTTTCGATTCAAAAATTGTTACATATTGTAAAAAATAATTGTTGTTATTTCTCTTCATTGCACTAGTAGATTCAGCCTTTAAAATGGAGTATGCAAATGTTTTGTTGGTTGTGCCAAGGGATAAATTTTGAAAAGCAAAATCCTACAATTGTAATTAGTAGAGTAAAAAGAAGATTATGAGTGTATCAAGAATGAACATGACACAGGCACAGCCAATAGAGTAGTGAGTACCTTTAAAATAAATTGTAAGTAAATATATTCAAATATACTGTCATTTGATAATTTACTTTTTAAATTTCTCACCTTCTTGATAATTGGCCTCCGAATTTGTCCATGTTAATTGTAACAGTTTCAAATTTGGCTAATTTTTGTCAAGGAAGGAGTGGGAGCAACAATTTGTGATGAGCAAGTGGGTAATAATTAAGTTGTATATAGATAGAGAACAAAGCATGTGCCCCTTTTGAAAACGGACTGATATATGTCTAGTCTGTTGTATGCACCAAATCTATGACCTGACTCATAATTAAGACACATTTATTAAAATAAAGTCATAATTTATTTTTTTCATATGTTGAGTTCGACTCTTAACAAACTCGTTTATCTACTAACTACATCAAATTTTAAAAATAAAATTGTAATTATATTGACAACTAATTACACCTGATGTTGGATAGCATTATGTTAAAACGTTATGAATTATTACTGGAAAACTCCATAGTTTCACATTCATATTTCTTTTCTTAATTTTTGTTTTTCATTACTAATTTTTGACTAGCATAAGATTAAGCCATTTCCTTTTCAATCATAAATTTATACCATTTGAGAAGTGAAATGGATGATAATAAATTGTAGTAAGTACTAGCCCCAGAAAACATGGAACCATGAACCATGGAATCTATCTGGATCTAAGACAGGGTAGTGGATTCCAGATCATACTTAATGGCCCTCGGCATTCATTAATGGTCCAACACCAACATATTATAGAGGGTGGAGTGAAACATACTTGTTCATATTTTTCTCTCTTTTTCCTTATGAAAAGGTGTAAAGAAGTACAATACAAAATTGAATTTCTCTGACATGCAAACAGTTGTAGTTGGCGATGCTTATTAATGCAAGCTTTGCAGATGAACATAATTAAAATGCATAAACAATTAGAGAATTTTAAAGGGTACCAACAACGAATGAGTGCTCTGATTGGTGTGTCGAGAACCAAAAGACTGGTGAATCAAGCGTTAATTCTCATCACTGTTGGTGGGAATGACTTTGTGAACAATTACTTCCTGGTGGATTCTACTGCAAGGTCTCGTCAATATCCACTCCCAGACTACGTCAACCTTCTCATCTCTCGCTACAAAAAGCACTTGCAGGTATATACAATGATAAACTTTTAATGCAAGTTCTTACATTTCACTTGTTGAAACACTAGTAAAATATTGACTTTCTAAGTCCTCGTGGATTGTAAAAAATAACTTTTGTTGTTAAAACGTGGATTTTAAGTCTAACTCAATTCCATAAAATTGATTAGTAAAATGAAATTTACAATCACTTCTGTATTATAAATTGGTTTTATCTTTAGTGGGATTTCTAACCCACCTCTTCACGTCGAGGTATATATAAACATCATCTCGAGCATGAGACTAGACATTTATGAGTGATCCAATAGCATGTGGAACAATATGTCTAGTAAAAATAAATATCATTAGGATAAACTTTATCCTGATTCAACTTCACAAAATTGACCTGTAAAGACAAGTCTAATTTATAATATATAAGTGGGTGTTGTTGTTTATTTTGTTCGCGGGTGAAATACATATGTATATATATTAATGTAAGAAGTTGCATTAATAAAATAACGATGATGGTGATTAATGCAGAGGCTGTATGATCTTGGAGGCAGAAGAGTTATTGTGACAGGGACAGGACCGATAGGTTGTGCTCCTGCAGAATTGGCTATGCGAGGCAAAAATGGAGAATGTTCTGCTGATCTACAACGTGCTGCAGCATTGTATAACCCTCAGTTGGAGCAAATGATAATTGAACTCAACAACGAAATTGGGTCTGTCATTTTCATTGCTGCAAACACAGCACTGATGCACAATGACTTCATCACCAATCCCAAAGCTTATGGTAATTACTTTCTAATAGTAGCATGTATGCAATGAAGATTATTTTCCTGTTTGATATTGTTAAAAGAAAATCTAATAACATTTAACGTTGTGAAATTGGGTAGGATTTAATACATCAAAAGTTGCTTGTTGTGGACAAGGACCCTACAATGGTATGGGGCTATGCTTGCCAATTTCCAACCTATGTCCAAACAGAGAACTGCATGTTTTTTGGGATGCTTTTCATCCAACTGAAAAGGCAAACAAACTTGTTGTACAGCAAATTATGTCAGGTTCTACTAAGTATATGAAGCCAATCAACCTCAGCACCATTCTCGCCATCGACCACTTTCATCAAGATTAACAAAACCCTAATCGATATTGTTGTATCACTAACTTCACCCTCAATGCTATGCATTATTGCCTTTGTTCTTTTTATACAATCATTTCTGTAATTTTTATAATTTCAAGTTATTAATTATTTTATTATTTTTATGCTAGGACAAGCAATATTGTAATTAATAGAAAAAATTCGTTACCCCTTGCTTCTCTCAAATGTATAACAAGTTAAGTTAAGTTATGTTATATTATATTATATTATATTTATTTTGGTTCTATCAAAGTTGTTAATTAAGTAGCTCGAAATTTCAGGATGGCTAAGGTTTAAAGTGAAAAAGTAATCCCTAGTTAACATTAGCTTCGTTAACTTTACAGCTTCAAATAAAGACTTGAGTGTCTGATGGAAAAAAAATAATGATAAAAAAAATATCAAAATATGTTACGGAAATATGTTTTACAAATTTGCAAGAATTTAAGCATCGATAATAGAAAATAACAAGGTAATAATCACAAAAAATAATATTAATATTTTTAACGTAAAAATACTTCTCAATATAAAAAGTAAAACTTTATGAACAACATTTAATCAATTAAGTTTTACTAAAATAAAAATAGTCAAATCAAATTATAACCAACCAATTAATAAAGCAATAATGTTGTCATATATATGAAGAAAAGAAAGAGAAATATAAAATAAAACAAGTGTGCGAAACTAATTTATTTAATCATAACCCTTTAATTGACGATCAAAATGAACAATTATATATTTTGAACCTCTGTTAAGATTTTAATTCGATCCAACGTTGAATCGAAGCAGAAATCTCAATTTTATTGAAATAGTTAAGTGAATGTTTTAATATTTTCTCTCTTTTATTTATTTCAAAAACTTTGAGAATAAAATTTTATCTTAAAGACATAAAAAATCGCTCAACTTAGGATAAATGAGATAAAATGATAATTTGATTATAACATATAGTTAAAAGTCCAACCTAATACTTAAATGCTTGGATATGAAAATTCAATTATTCTCTAAAGTTGTTTTTGTATTTAGAATGGTTAAAAAACTAAGTATTGCTTCAAGGTCTCGTATTGAATATAAAAAAAATGAATAATAAATAAGAAAAACGTTTAATATTAAATAAAACAAGTTGTTAACTCAAAATTGAATGTTTACACTCATGATATATTCCAAACAATTTGGATAGAGTGTCGAAAATCAATTATTAACTACTTTACATTTATAATTATTTTATATAATAGGGAAAAAATTATTTAAAAGCCAATAAAATAATATAAAATTAATTACTTACATAATATAAAGTAACATCACCAAAGTTAATAAATGACTCATATTACAACACTACAACCATCAACAACACTATAAAAATATTTTTGATGAAAATCATCAGAATTGTATCTTGCTTATATCCAGTCTAAAAGAACTTGTCAAATATAATAAATAATCAACAATCTGAAAATATTTACAACCACATTCACTTAAAAGAAAAATTGTTTAATTTACTACATAAGTCATTCATGAGTGTAAATAAACTTCAGGCCAAACTAAAACAAATAAGAAAATGGTTATTGATTCTTTTACCCTCACAATTACTAACTGCACCTCCACACTAATGAAAAAACTTAACTCCCTTTCATCGTTGCATCACAGCACTTCTCTGTCGTCACCTTCCATTATAATTACTAATGCAGAGAAAGAAGAAAAAAGAAAGAACAATGCAAAGGGAAAAGAAGAAAAAGAACACAAAACAGCTCATTCCAAAACGTATTTCAAGTGCTCCACGAAGAATTTTCCATATCACATTTCATATATTCTGGAATGTTTGTTTCGAAAATTCAATTTCGAAAACCTTGTACCCAAATGTATTTCCCGCGTTCAGGAAATTTTATTCCAAAGGTTTTATTCCAAACTTCTTCTAAATAATCTTCAAAACATATAATCCAAAAGTTACTTTTACCTGGGATAAAATGGTTATTTTAAAAATTTAGCAAGAGGATAAAATGGTTATGTTAAAAATTTAGAGGGTGCCCAAAGTACTTCTGGAGTGCAGGAAGGAAAAGCCTAAGAAAAATTCAATTAAGTTTTATCAACCCACCACACCCTTATGGACTTCCTAGCAATAAATCTTTTGCTAAATACGACTTTCATCTTTTCTCTCTTATTTTCCTTTCTAATTTCTTAGAATTTCTGTTTCAAAAAGGCCTTCTTATTGATATATGCCATCACTGTCAGCATTCTTATGTACTTGTTTCAGCGAAAAGAATAGGGTGCTACACTCATTGGGCGTTGCTCTCTTCACCATCACACATTTCTTCCTTTACCTCTCTAATTTTTTTAATTCTAATTATATCTTTAAATTAAAATCTTTTACTTTTACTATTTTAATTTATTTCAAACCTAGTTCTCCTATTGTATTCCCTGCACCCAATCTTTTCATCTCTCAATTCCGTTTAACAATTTGTCTTCTGTTTTACTTTACAACTCCATTTGTCTTCTCCGTTTCACTTCTCCTCATCCGTTTCTTTCTTCTTCGTTTTCCTTACATTATTAAAATACATTAAAAATATATTGAAAAATAATAAATCAAAACATTTAAATTAAATTATTAAAATATTTCCAAAATAAAGAATAAACTAATAAAACAAACCCTAAAATAAAAAATGTAACGGAGTCCGTTTAAGGAAAAACAGATGTCAACATCCGTTTATGGAAAAAACGGATGTCAACATCCGTTTATGGAAAAAACGGATGTCAATATCCGTTTATGGAAAAAACAGATGTCAACATCCGTTTAAGGAAAAAACGGATGTCAACATCCGTTTAAGGAAAAAACAGATGTCAACATCCGTTTAAGGTAAAACGGATGTTGACATCCATTGAAGAATTTTGACATCCGTTGAAAGATTTTGACATCCGTTGAAGGATGTCACCTCCATTTAAAGGTTACGTTTTTTATTTTAGGGTTTTATTTGAAGGTTTATTCGAATACGTACCTTGAGGAAGCAACACACGCATTACACCACTCCACACACTGCACCACGAGAGCGACACTGCAGCACGAGAGGGAGAGTGCTTGATAATTCTTTCCACCACCACCAACCTTTACAACTTGTAGTATCTTACAACGATGAGGCTGTTCAAACAGGGACAGGTCAAGTAAATGGTATTCCTGTAGCAATTGGTATTATGGATTTTAAGTTTATGGGAGGTAGCATGGGATCCGTAGTAGGTGAGAAAATCACCCGTTTGGTAGAATATGCTACTAATCAACTTTTACCCCTTATTCTCGTATGTTCGTCCGGAGGAGCGCGTATGCAAGAAGGAAGTTTAAGCTTGATGCAAAAGAGATGAAGAAATATAACGTTACAATGGAGAAAAAAATTTACTCATGTACGGGAGACTAGAATAAATTATTAGTGGAATAGGTTGTGAATGAGTAAAATTAAAAAATAACCCTAAAAATAAAATTTTACTTAGGAGCAAAATAGTAAATGGAAGGTGGAGGGAGAAAGGTGTGATGACAGATGGAGCAACACCCACACTTCTTTTTTTACAGTTATAAGAATTACCTTCTTATCATTCTTTTTTTTATTCATGGATTTTCGTTAAAATTATTTGTTTAATATCTGTGACGTATTTTAACTGTAGATATTGTAAGTACAGTATTTTTTTTTTCATCTCTATTTCGGACTATCCTTTTTCTCCACGCACGCAAGTTACTCTCTTTTTTTTAATTGGGTTAGGGTTTTGTTAATAATGATGGAAATGAGAGATTAGCGGTTGTGGCATGTTTGGTTCTAAATCTATAGAGCTGAACCGAATTGAAATGTTTGTCTAACTAATAGTTGTAGGAGCTGCTCTTCAGGTCCATGATCCTGCTGATGTTAATAACCCAAAAGCTTGTTTTTGTGTAATTAATGATTATGACGCGCAAAAGAATATATTATTTGAGAATTTTTCCAAAACCTTCGTCAAGAAAACTATATGGATGGAATTGTGAGACAACTAATCAATTTCTTGGTCCGGCTAATTTATTCTCACAAAATTATCAGTATATATTATAAACTTTAATTCAAAATACTTGTTCACTTTGAAATATATATATATATAGGGGTTTGCTAACGCGCGTACGCCTGTTTTTCAGTTGGTACATTTTAACAATGTGTACCGGATTTTAATAGACAAAAATATTCTTATACATATGGATTCTAAGTTTTAAGGTTAAGAGTATTTTAATAATTTTCATTCTCAAAACTTAAAAAAAAAAAAAGAAACCCCCAAACCCTTACTCACCTCTCTCATTCCTCTCAATCCTTTCTCTTTCATCTCTCTCACACCAACATTTTCTCTGTCATTCCTACTGTAGCCCCAATTGAAAAAATCAAAAACACTTGCCTTTAAACAATTTGATTCACCTTCAGGCAAAGGTTCATTCAAGATCTCTTCAATTTCACCATCTTTTGTGAAAATTAGATAAAATTAGATAAGACAAAAATTATAAAATAAAAACTCATTATAAAATCATTTTTTGTAAGAAATTGTTTAACAGCGAGTATTTCTGATTTTTTCCAGGTCAATTACTAATTCCTTTATGCTTGTGAAAATTGGATAAAATTATATAAGACAAAAATTATAAGATGAAAATTCATTATAAAATCATTTTTTTGTAAGATTGTTTAACAACAAGTGTTTGAGATTTTTTCAATTGGGATTACAGGCATGACAGAGAAAAGATTGGAGTGAGAAAGATGAAAGAGAAAGGGTTGAGAGGAATGAGAGAGGTGAGTAAGGGTTTGGGGGTTCTTTTTTCTTTTGTTTTAATGAAAATTATTAAAATACCCTTAACCTTAAAACTTAGAATCCATATGTATTAGGGTATTTTTGTCTACTAAAATCCGGTACACATTGCTAAAATGTACCAACTGAAAAACAGGTGTACGCACGTTAGCAAACCCCATATAGGATATATATATATATATATATATATATATATATATATATATATATATATATATATATATATATTTCAAAGTGAACAAGTATTTTGAATTAAAGTTTAACATTCTCAAAATATTAATGGATAATATTATAATGGTATAATAATCCTTACAAACAAAATATTTTTCAATAATAAGTGACACAACAATAAGTTAAGCAAATAACAAATATTATTAAAATAGTATTTTTAACTCATGGTTTTAATATTGTTTGCTGCTCACCCTCCTAAAATATCATGTACTTTTTTCAAACTTTTCTTTAGTCATTTTTGCAGTTAGAATAATTACTTTGTTTCAGTGATAGTTTCGTTTACCACGGTCGTTAGAGGAAGATGACAAGTTCTTGACTTAATTGAAGAACATAGTTATGGAATTTGTCAAGTTCTTAGAAATTTTGCATTAAGTAGATATAAAACAAATTTACATTGTATAAGTTGGAAATCCTGTTGATAAATTTAAAATATATAAATAGATATAAATATGTTTTTATAAGTTGATTTTATAAATTTAGATTAAGTTTAAAGTTTATTTTTTAAATTATATTTTGTAACAAGATGATGTTAATCATGTATTTTTTTTATTAACAAAAAATATATTAATATATATTAAAATATTTGCAATACTCCAACTTACATATTACATATTACAATTAAAATAAAATAAAGGCTTAATTAACTACTTAGTCCCCATGATAGGAGGTAATTTGCTGTTTAGTACCCGGTTTTAAAAATGTAGGCATTTGGTACCTATGTTTTGAAATTTGTATCAATTCAATCCTATCCAGTTAACGGCGTTATAATTGATGCGAGAAATTAAGGACGTTAATGATAACCTGGGTGGAATAGCTATCAAATGTTTGAATGCATCTTCATTAACGTCCTTAATTTCTCGCATCAATTATAACGCCGTTAACTGGATAGGATTGAATTGATACAAATTTCAAAACATAGGTACCAAATGCCTACATTTTTAAAACCGGGTACTAAACAGCAAATTACCTCCTAACATGGGGACTAAGTAGGTAATTAAGCCTAAAATAAAATTAGAGTATACAATAAGCATTTATCTTACTAAATTAAATATATAAGTAAATATAAAATCTTACTTTACATCTTAGACTTTAGGATATTAAAATTAGATGAAAAGGCCTAATTTATTGGTTTTGAAATATTGTGTAGTTATAGAATCGTCCAAAACTCGAAATTGAATAGGACAATGTTGAATCATTCAATCGCAAGGGTCAATTTTTCAATTAACCGATTAGCGTGGAAAAATATACGCTAATTTCTTTTAGGTGGTGGAACCAACTATTAGGCCTGGTTGGATTTGAGGGGATTTGAGAGGATTTGAAGATAATTTTTTTTTATCATTTTTTTGAGCGAATTTGGAGGTAAATGAGAGTGAATTTGAAAATAAAATTTGAGAGAATTAGTATAAAATTGTATTGACGTGACAAATTAAAAAAAATTATTTTCAAATTTAATTTCATTTACCTTCAAATTCGCTCAAAAAAATGACAAAAAAATTATCTTCAAATCTTCTTAAATCCCCTCAAATCCACTCCCTCAAATCCGTTGAAAAGAACATACCCTTAGTGATTCCAAGGAACAGTTAGGTTTGTGATAGTTGGAACTCTATGTAATGAATTTTAAAGCTTTTAATGTGTTTATGATTTTAAATTTTATCTTTCACTTTTATTCTTTATATGTTGCGAGGTTTTGGGATAGTTTTTTTATTTATTATTATTATTATTGAAAAATGTTATTTTAATCTAAAACTAGAATGAAATAATTAAGAATCCTTGTGTTTTGATAATATTTTTTTAGCCATTTATTGTTAGGGATTATTTATCCAAAGAAATAATAATTAACGTTTGTTGGTGACTTTGAAAACACAAAGTACAACTCTCTTCGTACAGTTTATTTTATGTTGAAAGTCACATAATCCCAAGTAATTGATTGGATAACTAAACGTCTTTGAATTGTTGGATTGTTGAACTAACTTAGGAATTAAAACTTAATAATTGAATTTAGAATTTGAGATTAAAGGATTTGAAAAGACTTGTGGAGTAATGCTATTTTACGTACAGAAACTACTTTTGTTTATTTCTCACAGACTTTTTCGTGTAGTCTTTGAAAGCGTTGAAAAAGACTAACTTACTTATATTTTATTTTTAGGTTATAATGAAATTTATAAATATATTTTAGATTGGATAATCTTGATTCTTAAATTTAAAAATACATTATTGAGTTTTAAATTTGAAAATTTATTATAGATTATGAAAATATGTTTTGAGTTTTTAGATTATATAATTTGAGATTTACTTTTAGATTACACAGTTCAAAAATATATTTTAGAAATATATTTGAATTACTCCATTTAACAACATATTATAAATTTTATAATTTTTACATAATTCAATATATATATATATATATATATTAAATTATATAATTTAGAATTCTACAATTCAAATACGTATAATCTATAAACAATTTAGACACACACACACACACACACACACACACACACACACACACACACACACACACACACACACACACACACACACACACACACACACACACACACACACACACACACACACACACACACACACACACACACACACACACACACACACACACACACACACACACACACACACACACACACACACACACACACACACACACACACACACACACACACACACACACACACACACACACACACACACACACACACACACACACACACACACACACACACACACACACACACACACACACACACACACACACACACACACACACACACACACACACACACACACACACACACACACACACACACACACACACACACCCCCCCACACCTATTTAAATTATATAATTTAGTCCTATCCCAATTTTTAATCAGTTTTTTTAAAATGTAAATTTTAAGTATAATTCAACTATATAAAATTAGATAAGGTGTGTATTTATTTATATATTATAAATTTATCTTATTTTTTTATTAATATGTGATTTTAATACATCTCATCACATAAAAAGGCATACATTTCAAGTATAAATTAAATACTAATTATGATTGGGTGATCAACAAATCTATTAATATAAACTTCAAATATTTCTTGTACCATTTTAAGAAGTGAATTTGAATTCTAATATATCCATATAAAATTTTATAACACATCTTTTATTATTGGTATAAGATCTCCAAAACATTTAAAAGAAGGTTGTAGTTAATGAGTTTTGTTAAAAAGATGACTTTCAGCGTAACTCAACGACATAAAATCATTTTATAAGATAAGGTTTGTATATATTTATATATTATAAATTTGTTTTATTTTTTATTAATGTGATATTTTAACACATCTCGTCACATAAAGACACATACATCTAAGTATGGATCAAACATTAATGATGGTTCAGTGATCAACAAATCTTATTAATATAGACTTCAAATATTTCTTATACTATTTTAAAAAGTGAATTTGAATTTGAATTTATTCTTATAAAATTTTGTAACACATTTTTTCTATGTAGTTAATGAGATTTTGTTAAGAAGTGAACTTTAAGTCTAATTTTAAATTGGTCTTACTTCTAGTCAATGTGAGATTTCAAACTCACTTTTCTCGAGATATATATGTAACGTCCCGGCAACTCAAAGGGACCGTTGACTGCCCCCACAGACCACCACGAGGCTTTCCCAGAAAGTGTGCTTTGTCCTCACTCGCACACTTTCTGGGAAAACTTCCCAGAAGGTCACCCATCCCAGAATTACTCCAGGCTAAGCACGCTTAACCATGGAGTTCTTATGAGTCAGGCTACCGAAAAGTAAATGCATTTTGGTGATATGAGTAGTCAAATCAATTCCTTTAAGCTATCCTTCAACCGTATAGTCTCATACCTATACAGTCTCCAGATCCCTCTCATTCCGGTGTATGTTCGATTCATCCATGTACCCCTTCCACCCGAAGCTGCCAGGAGCCGCTCCTTGTCTGTGCCCCCTGCACCATGCTTCTTGCACCGGCGTCACTCCCCGCCCTCGTCTCCGTGCCCGGGTGTCACAATATACACATTAATAGGTGGTCTGATAGCATTTGATAACAAGTCGAATTATATACTCAACAAACAATGGACACTTCGATAGCAAATAAAACAATATGTTTAACAAATAACAAATATCTCGATAGCGAATAACACAACATAGATTGAACAAATAAGAAATATCACTAAGATAAAAAAGTATTAAGAAGTTGTGTTTAAGTGTAACTCAATCTCATAAAATCAATTTTTCTGCAATTACACATACATGCTAAGTTAACTTTATTTTTAATTTATGTGAGACTTTTATCTAATTTTGTCATTAGGTAACACTCTTAAAAAATCATAAAAATAAACTCAATATTTGTTATTTGTGCAATTGCGTATATTTGCAACCACTTGTTGACCTCGGACTCGGCAAGTGTGTACACAGAAAGTGAGAGAGAGGACAACCTTTTACACAGTAAAGTTAGAAAGAACCAATTTTCTATTTTTTTATTTTTATTTTTTGGTACATATATGCCTTTATTAGCCAGAAACACAAATCCAGAAGAGTTGACCGGCATCGACAAAACCTTTATAGAAACGTCATACATACGCCACTTCGCTGACCTAATATTATTATTACTATCAATTTTATTATCATTATCATGTTTTATTATTATATTATTGTTATTAACATTGGAATACTTTTCTACGTACTAACTAGTAACATAAACACGCCGAAAACTTGTTCAATGATTATGTGAAGACAAAAGGTCAACAACATTGTGGTTTTGAATTTTTCAATTGACCCAGTAACAAGATCTGTGGAACGAAGAGAACAATTATATTTGCATTAGTTGCGATGTGTGAGAAATCGACCAACCAGAACGAACTGCCAATTAGACCATTCAAAACTTTGGCTTCAAGATTAACCCCTTCTTTCATTATCATAATAATAAGTTTTGTCTTTTACTTTGAAAATTCTAAATGTTAAAAAGATAGAGTAAAAAGGGTTAAGGTTTGAACCAGCTAACTTAAATATGAAAATTTGTTATCCCTTAAATATTGTATGTTTTGGTGTTTAAAATTTAAAAGATATATATATTAAAGTAGAAATATATGTGGAATAAGTAAATAATAACTGAAGTAGTGTGGTGTATGCCTTGTTTAATAAATTCATAGCAAGAGGACACTGGAGATGTGGGTTTCAATTGAAACATTCAAGTTGACTTGTCAAAAGAATTTGTTGGCTTACCCCACCGAAGTTAATGGCAACTTCTTGAGCAATTAGTATGGGTTGAGAACCATGTGTTGGCAATATCTATATATTGCTTATGCTTTGGCAATGGAGTTTGTAAATTAAGAATCGAAAGGAAAAGAGAAAATAAGTGGTCGAGAAAATCTTGTCGCAGGAGAGATGACATTGTAGATGCATTGCAAAGTTGCATGAACTGCAAAAACATGTAATTAACCAATGTCATTCTCATGCGTCACGATTCCCTTCGACCACTTTCTCGTAGTAATGCACTTTCTGTTTCTGTTTCATGAAAGAATAAGAAAAATGCAGCAGATTTTGAACTTGTGAGCTACCGAATCCAAGGTAAGTTAGCAACTGTGTTTTTTTCTTTTCTTTTTTTTACTGTTTATGTATCTTTCTGTGTTTTGATTTTTCGTACTTTGTAAAAAGTAGGACGTTATGAATGTAATTCAGAAAAAGAATTCAATCATGGCCTACTTTATAAAATATTGCTTTTATTCTTTTTAAATATTATGTTTGTCGAAGAAATATATATACGGCTTTTTATACAGAGTTAAAATCGCTTCTCGAAACGACTTCAGTGGTGATTCAAAAAGTACGAATAGACTTAATAATGGATTATCTGAGTTAAAATCTTTATAATAAAGTCATTTTTTGTTAATTGATAAAAATGATGATTTCTTAATTAAATGAAAGTTTAAAATTTTAAGTGAGGGCTATTACATTAATAAGAATTATATAAAAAATTGAGTTATTAAAGATTAGGTATTTTTAATTGAATTGACGTTAAAAAAATTATTCTATTGAATATTTATAAGTTTTATATTTTTCATTTATGAATATATATATATATATATATATATATATATATATATATATATATATATATATATCATTTGATTTTGTCGTCAACTTGGGTGATATGGTTAGTTGGATAATTATTGTTTATTATTTATGTATCTCTACATAAAAGAAAAGAAAAGGACATTATTAAATTTTAAGTCTCTTATAAATCTAAACTCATATTGAAAAACTTTATTGTATTAAATATTCAATATATATATATATATAGAGGTATTTTTAATTGAATCATTATATTTTGATTTTGTAGCCAAGTAGAGTGATATTTTGATTTTGTAGTCTCAAATACAACATTATGAACTTGGTCAACAATAAAAATGAATTTCTACAACACTAATTATTTTGATATTGTTCCATTTTTTAAATAATACTAAAGAAAAAATTAAGCCAATAATGTGAAGATGCGAAACAAATTAAGATTCAAATGCTTCATTTGTTATTGTTTGAATTTATGATGTCCTTAAAATTGTAAAATCAATTTGTCTTGTCACAAAGCGAGGTGATATTTTGATTTTATAGTGTCAAGTAGAATATTACAAATTTGGTCAACAATAAAAATAAATCTCTATAACCTTAATTATTTTGACATTGTTCCATTTTTTAAATAATATAAAAGCAAAAATTAAGCAATTATAGGGAGATACGAAATAATGTTGTTTGGTAAAGATAATTAAGATTTCAATGTTTCACTTTTTTATTATTCAAAATTGTAATGTTCTCCACCAAGCAAACGTAATTAAAAAATATAAATATTTTAGATATTCAAGAGAACAAATCTTTTTAATATAGACATAATTGAAAACATCCAAAGGAAAGTTAAAACTTAATTTTTTCTACGTAGTAACACATAAAGAACGACTTTGCAAAGCAAGGGTTATAAAGTCCAATTAACAACAAAATAAAAATAAAATGTAATAAAAAATATAAAAGTTTTAAGCACAATAAAACAATTTTTTTAACAAAGAACTTAAAACTCAAAAAAATATAACAAAATTATATATATATATATATATATATATATATATATATATATATATATATATATATATATATATATATATATATATGTATGTATATATAATTATACATCTTTATATTAATTTATAATAAGTTTTTCTTAACTTATATTTCTGAATTTGATATTATTTTCATTGATTTATATATATTTAGTCTTTAAATTTAGATAAATTAAAATTTACTTTTGTCTTAAATTGTGATATATTTTAATTTTTAAATTTTAAAAATAAATGGATATAGCCTTTTCAAACTAAGAATGTTAACTTTTTTGGGTTTGTTAAATGATGGTTTAGTCTGACATTTGAATTAGAATTTGTCAAATTGATATAGGGAGTTGCTCCCTCCACCCCCACACATCTCTTCCTCCACCTCCCCTTTACTTTTTTGCCCCTTCCTCCACCTTTTTTTTATTATTTTACCCCTCAGTAAAATTTTATTTTTAAAATTATTGTTTTTTAATTTTATTCATTTATAATATATTTCACTGATAACCTACGTAGTTCCTTGTATAAGTAAAATATTTTTCTGCAAAGCTTGGTGATCGTGAAAAGAATTATCAAGCAATCTTTCTCTTGTTCTCGGTGCAGTGCGTTTGTGGTGTAGTGTCCTTGTCGTGGTTCCTCTCCAGGTACGTAATCATAATCTTTCCTATAATCCTAAACCCTAAACCCTTCCCATACTTCCAATAATCCTTTTAATATCCAAGCTATAATCCTTGCATGAGCCGCAAAACGTAGTAAAATAAAAACGAAACGTAAAAGGAACACTGCCTCTGGACGGATGACATCCTTCAACGGATGTCAACATCCGTTTAAGGCGAAACGGATCCGTTTTGCCTTAAACGGATGTTGACATCCGTTGAAGGATGTCATCCGTCCAGAGGCAGTGTTCCTTTTACGTTTCGTTTTTATTTTATTTGTTTATTTTATTTACAGTAATTTATATTTAAATTTATAATTTTAAATGTTATATATGGTTAGTTTTTAAACGTAATAATTTTGTTAAAATATGAATTTGTTATAGATGAAGAAGAAAGAAATGGAGAAATAGAAGTGAAAGGTTGATGAGGCTTGAAGAGAAAATGATAAATGGAGAAATGGAGAAATGGAGAAGAAGTTTAACGGAAGAGAGAAAGGTAAATGGAAATGGAAGAGAGGAAGATGTGCAGGGAAATAAATCAGAAGTTTTAAATAAATTAAAATATTAAAATAATAAAAATAAAAAATTTTAACTTTTGAGGATATAATTGTCATTTTAGAAGGATATAATTGGCATTTTTGAATATTGGGGAGGTGGAGGAAGAGATGTGTGGGGGTGGAGGGAGCAACTCCCATTGATATAAATAACTCAAACATAATCTTGAAAAGTTTTTGTCATGTAAAAACAATTTAAATAATTAGATTAGAAGCACATTATTTACTCATTTTTAAAATATGATGACATATAAAATCATATTTAACCAAATTATATATTACATATCAATTATAAAAATAATAGTACATATATTTGTTAAGACATTAAGAAGTATATCAAATCAAAAGTCAAAAGTTAAGATATGGTTTTTCAAAAAAGACTTCTGTAACACTTAATAACTATGGCAATTCATATTCAATTAATAAAGTTCATAAAAACAAAGAAATTCTTTTTATTTTCTATTAAATAATTTGGTGTGCAGTAGAAATTTAACATACATTATTTACAATATTTACAATTGTCAAAGCTAGATTTTTATTCACTTTATTATCATACATTTACAAACATCTCAATTTCATGTTAAAATCAACTCACAATAATACTCAAATCACATTCCTGGTGACTTTGATATATTGTTTACTCATCTTGTTCCAATTCTTTGAATACACAATATACAACCATTAATTAAGTTCAAGAATCTTACAATTGCTAATAAATATCCTTAGATAAAAACTCGATTAGGTATTTAATTTCAGTTCAAAAGACATTTTCCAACATTTAATGAACCAAGTATCAAGCCTATGGGTAGTCAAACCAAATTTTACGACCCATCTTCTTCCTTAATCCAAAAGGGGAGAAACCTTCATGGATGAAGATAAAACCCCAAATAGGAGAAGTCCAAAGAGTCTCCCTCCAGCAGCTTAGGCGATTTCTAGTTGTGGAAACTTGAAAGATCATAAAACTCTCATGAAGACATGTTTAAAGACACAATTTCACAATGCACACTCATTAAGCGAATTTGACAAAACTGACTGAATTTGAAAAATGTACTTAAATAAATTGTAATTAAATGATAATCTTGATTTATTATTCAATATTATGAGAGTTTCACTTATAACAAAATATTACACAAATAAAATTTAAATACTTATTTTTTTCAAAATTATGTAATAAAACCTTAATTATCTAAAAAACTAATAATAAAAATACCAATAAAAGATAAACTATTTGTATTTTTCAAAATTATTTAATAAACCTTTAATTATTTAAAAAGATAAAAATAAAAATACTAATAAAAGATAAAAATAAACATAATAAAAAACATGATAGTGTCAATTAGTAAAATAAATATATAAAATTAGCATAATTATTAAAATTTAACTAGATAACATAATAGAAAATATAAAACAGCAATGTATGTCTATTCTTTAGTATTGATAAAAAAAATTCAGAATAAAAAACAGTTATAGGTGGAACAAAAATGGCGCAATTGTTTCTTATGCAAAATTGAGCTCATTTGCATGTAATACTTAAACAAGGAACACATCCTAAAATATTTGACTGCCACACAGTCCACCGATTCAATTACTAGATTACTTAGTACCTCTTTTCATTCAATTCCAAGGTGGAGTTATCAAACTAACAAAAAAAAGTAAAAATAACCCTTTATAATTAAATGTTTTCTATTAAATTATTAGTTTGATACAAAATATAATAAAAAATATATTAAACATAATTATATAAAATAAAAGATAAAGCCTTTCTGTCCACTAGTTATGATAATAGTTATAAAGAATGATGTTGAAGTGGGACTTTAATCTTAATTGGAGAGCACCTAACCCTACAATAAATGCATACACTTTCTGCATTATTTTTTCTTTTATCTATATTGCATTATTAATCATTTTATTTAACATTTTTCTCTCTTCATTTTGCTGTGCTCCTCCTTTTTTCATAACTTTATTACATTTTTCCATAATAACACAATCAACATCCACCTTGTTTAAACCTGTTAAACTCAACCATCAGGAATCAACTTCCTCCTTCTCAGTTGTATGCAACACCTACAACTTCAGCACGTGTTGTTCATTGCTCCAGTCAAGTAAAAGGAACAAATAAATAAGCATATATGTAATATCTCCCATTCACAATAGTCTGAAGTCAGATTTCAGCTCTCACCTTCTACACACCTACACTACCTCACACCAATGTCAGGTAACATGCACCAAACATTATTAGTGGTTCTGTGGTCAGTTGTTTCATTCATGTCACAAAATTGCAGAATGTGATCTAGCTCTGCTGTCAATATCATGCCACCACATAGCTTCAATTCTTGTCAATATATAAAAAAATCGTGTTTGTGCTTTACAATCGCAATATTTACATTTCCTACTGAACAGGTGTACATGAATTCACCCTTCAGGTTAACTAAATAGAGAAAAAAAACTGAAGCAAGTGGCAAGCGACATAATGTCAAGAAACCACTGCTGTTAGCAGTACGCTTTTGTCATACACACTGTTTTGGTCGAAAATTTTCATCAGACAACATTGAACTGATCAAAGTTTGAAGCCTTTTAGAACCTGGGCCAGGCCTAAGGAAAGTAGTATTACCAACTACAGAACAAGGATCGCTCCCATTCTCCCTGTTTCCTATGCACCAGCCACCAGGAACAACCATCCCAGGACCTCTGGACAAAAGCTCTGCATCGATTTTGTCCAATACTGGATCGTCTCCGTGGAACTTCCTCGCGAAGGGGGCGTTGCTGTCAACCATCTTTTTCATGTAATCGAGAGAAAGGTAGTGGGGATGTTGTCTGGGAGGATTGTCCCAAGAAATGAAGTGAAGATCACTATTAACAGTTGTGTTCTTGAACTCTTGAGCATTACAAATGACAGTGTGGAAGTACCCTTCAGGGGAAGATACGAAATTTGTGTAGTACATGAGAGCAGTACGAGGTAGGTTGTCCCATCCCCATATACAGTAATCGATGAAAGATCTTGATAGTACCATCCAAGCCGAACCTAACATGAGGAAAAACATCTAGGCAATCATATATTTGTAGGTTCTTGGGCACATAACCTGGATAAGAGCACTTACGTTATCCTATGTCCTCTTATCCACAAATGAAGTCCATCCAATGGCACAGTAATCACCTAAAAACTATAACAACTAAAGCTTTCTTCCCTACACAAACAAGACTCTTAAGCTCCAACAACTTAATTAATCACAGTAAGTCCAAACCAAAACCTTGCTTCTGATGAAGAAAACCCCGACTCCGGAGCAAGTTACAACCCATAAAATTGAAACAGCAACCAACAAGCTAGAACATATAATTGAAATCACAGTCACAATTTCGCTGCAATTCTTGTCATTATAGAAAATTGCAAACAAATGAAGCAACAATTATTATGATCACATTGTGATTGCAAAGAGTACAAAAAACTTGACGTCATGGCCAGATGCAGGTCATTTTATGAAATGTTGGCAACCCACATAAAATCCAGAGAACAAAAATAGACATAAGAAATGGATGAACACCTGTGAAAAGTTTGAAGGCCGTTGGTTTACTTCTCCTCTGTGTTATCCAAAACACATCTTGCTTCTTAGTCATATACAACCCCGGATCAATAATTATAGGCCTTGCCCGTTGATGACTACACATAAGGATAACAATGCTTTAAAATAAAACGCATTCATAGGGTTTCACATGAAAAACAATCTATCATTAAAAATATACTTGATTGAAATTCCAGTTCCTGAAATATGTGATTGTGCTATGTGTGCCTCCTAGATTCCAATTAGCGCGTGGTATCTTTCATGTTTTCTCTCATTCACAGTCAGGTTCTTCTATCCTCATTCCATCCAATTAAGATAAAATTATAACTTCAGCAAATGGAATCTAATATCTATGCAGCCCGTAAAAAATAATAGTTTGTAATCGGATGAAAATGTTTGAATCATCTCACCACAGAATATTTCCTCCTGTAAATAAAAGAAACTCAAAGGAAAAGGACCGCATTGATGCAATAAGAACTTGAAAGTTCAAAATGTACATTCACACTACTTCATACTAAATATGCAGTTAAGTATTAGAAACTATGTTTAATTACTAATTTAGTTTCTATAGTAAGAAAAAAAATCTCTTTATCCCTACACTTAAAAACATCCCTTTTAACCCCCAATAATGAATCAGGAGTTCCAATTTTCAAGGATTATTATAATTCTAATTTCTTCTATTTTAACTTCAGCTTATACAGGTGAATGCGTATAATAGAATGTGGAAGGATTGAAAATTGGATATAATAGTGTGTGTACGGAATAAAAAGATTAAAAATTGTATGTGTATGAACTAAAAAGGAATGTTTCTTCAGTATACAAACTAAAATAACAAGACATTTTCTAACTGTACAGAGCAAACTAATAAAAAAAGGGGAGAATGCATTTAGTTAAGTAAACTCACTCTTTCCACCCAATGTCACTTGTATGATCAATGAAATTAAGATCCCGTGGCAATTGCGACAACGCGTGCAGCAGATCTACCCAATCAAAATATAAAAAAAGCATTCGGTTAAAGAGAAAGAAGAAGAAGCATACCAAAAATAAAAAGAGTTTGAAGTGACGAACCGTCTTGGGTAACGAGGGGGTAATCGGAGGCGCTGAGGTTGATGAACCAATCCCAGTAATGGGTGTCGGAGAGGGCGATGGCGGCAGCGTGGAGGGTGTTGGCGACCATGGTGGGGCCGCGGTAGGTGATGAGGTTGGCTTTGGAGATAAGGCGGACGTTGCGGAAGTGTCGGAAGGTGGGGTGGCGTTCGATGTGGGCGGCAAGGAGGTGGCGTTCCTCGGGGGAGGAATGGCGGTCGAGGTGGAGGATGTAGCGGTTGCGGGGATGGTAGAGGGCGGATAGGGCTCGGAGGAGGGCAGGGGCGTCGCCGGAGGAGGCGGAGATTAGGTAGGCGAGGACGGGGGGAAGAGGGGATGGGGGAGGGAGTGGAAGAGCGTGAAGCTTGGACTCGACGAAGGGGGATGGGGCAGAGATGACGGCGGAGAGGGGGAAGGGGAAGATGAGGAAGGCGTCGGGGGAGGTTAGTCTGAGGGCGAAGAGGAGGAGGGAGATGAGGGAGATGAAGGAGACGATGGTGATTACTGGGACAATGTACTTTCGTTGTTGTTGATGATGTTGTTGATGGTAATAATGTTTTAGTTTCTTCATTGTTTGGGTCTGGGAATTTTGATGCCTATGTCAGAGATTATTGAACAGAGTCTGAGAAGAAGAAGAAGGAAGAGAAGAAAAGATGTTGGTGAGTGATGAGAGAGGGTGAGAGTCACGACCACCTTCACTCGATCACGATGATGGTAGATGGACAAGTTGGATGGGCTGATAGTAACTTGTTTATTAATGCATTAATTTTAAAAATAAAATAATTTAATATTAAATACATTGAAATAAAAATAAAAATCACCATGTTTAATTTTTGGACAGAAAAATTACACATATTTTCTTTGATTTAGATTATTGCATTATTAATGAGAAGTGTCTACTTTTTCTCTACAATATATAAAAAAGACATGTGGTTTGAAAAGTCGTTAAGTTATAGCTATTCTTTTATATTTATAATTAATAAAGAAAGAAATAAAGAATCAAAATCATTTTTTTAAAAAAATAATAATGGGAATAATAACAATAATATGAAGAGAAGCGGGACTTGAGCTAATAACAACATACTGATTGGTACGTTAATTATTCATCCACTATTTTGTTTTAAGAATAAAGTTAAGGATAAACTTAAAATATATATTTAAAATCGTTTTAACACAATCTAATGTTTTTCATATTAATTTCTTTAAAAGTGAAATTTTAAAATAGTTATATATTAATAAGATGAGATAGGTGTAAGAAGTGAAAAAGTAAAATAAGGTAGAAAGAAAATAATAATAGACTATGAAATAAAATGGAAAGAAAAACGTGAAAAATTGTTCATTATATAATTTATCGTCTACGGTTTCACGAAATGAGCTGCTCACGTGTCAGGCCACCCTGGATAGAGAGAGAACAATATCACAACATACAACTTTAGTTATAGTACACACTCCAAGTATATTTGCTATCTAGGTGTCACATTTTGTAGGTGATCCATCAATTGGGGTTGATGATTAAACTTCTAAGATAAGATGGGTACGGCTAGGTGAATATGTAAAGTGGATGGTTACATTTTTGTTACCATTATTTTTTACACGTAACTATATTTTGTTATTACTGTAAATTGCTTTTTAATTAATTATAAATACTTTTAGTAAGTTATTAATGTAAATATGAAATATCATTTGATCCTTTAAAAAAATTAACACTGTTTATAAAAACCAGATATAAATGTTAAACTGTATCAAAATTTAAAATATAAATAAATTTTAATTTTATATTAAAATTTAATAATTAAAAGTATATTTAATCTTTTTTTGTCTTCATAACTTAATATATTAAATGCAAAAAGATGGTTAATCATTTTATACCATAAAATTATCGTCATCTATCTTGCTATTTGCACTATTTGCACTAATTTTCAACGTCAATTATGAATTGATGATGATGAAAATCACATCCTACAACTGTTTTAAAGTGTGATGTATAGTTTCAAAGGAAGTATATGACGATGCTAGCTACATACAACAATGTAATAATCAATGGAAAAAATATCTCTTTTTAATATGGTTGATGTTTTGGTAATACTATCTACTTCAAAACATTTCAATATCATTAAAATGTTATTAAACATGCACAATAACATACTCAATGTACATGTAACGAAAAAATAATAATTACATGAGTTATAAATATCTATTTATTTCTAACTTCTGACTAAAAATTTATCTGTCCATTTTTTTCTTATCTCCTTAATTGCTTATACTAGCAATAATTCTTTACACAAATTTATATATATACATTCTTCTATTTTTTTTATTATATATATATATGTAAGGTTTAAATTTTGATTACACAAATAATAAAACTATTAATTTTTGTTATTTTAAATTGTTTCAGGTGTAGAATCGTGTAAGTGTTTGATAAAAGAGAAATGAAAGAGCTTCACAGAAAAGTATAATTATGAAAGAATTCAAGTAAAAGTATATTGAGTTATAGCAGAAGCAAAGAATATCTCCATTAGATCAGAAGAAGAGATTTGTGAATATCTCTATTAGATCGAGTAACTTCCCATAACACACCTTCACACTTTGTTCTTTGCTTGCTCGGATAACTCTGTTCACCTTTTGTCAAATTCATTTCTTGTCAATACTCCAAATCGTTCGGAGATACATGTCAAAGGTAATGTGATACTTAAGTAAGTAATTAGTTTGAACGGTAATGAGAGTAAAGTCTTAAATTTACAATAGATGTGATTACCTATATCTTACCTTTGACCTCTATTTATAATTTTTGAGATGAGTTACAAACCTTAATTACGACACAATCTTAATCCAAAATCTACTAAGCAATACTTACCTCTAATCTAGCTACTCGTTTTGCAGACCATTTAACTGATCACATCTTCATATCCTTCTCATCGTATCGGTTCTTATTGAGAGATTGTATGACCATACGGTGTATAAATAAATCTCTTAATTTTTTTCAATAATATCCTTATTATTTTGGCACCTTTTTTACACAGAAAAATCATATATTATTTTTGTTTGAATAAATCATTGTTTTCTCATCTCAATTAAAATAAGTAAAGATATGCTTGATATAGAACGATAATTACTGTAATTTAAATATAAAAAAACATAATTAAAAAGGATCAGAGGAGTGTGTAATAACAGCATAAACTTATATTATAATTGAGTTGTAACTTAAAATAATTTTTTAAAACAAAATCATATGAATATACAAATTATCTTTAATAAAACAAATTGCGTTAGTTGTTTGTCGTTTTGCTTTATTCTAAAACAATATTTATATATAAGTTTAGGGTTTAGGTTAAGAAAACAAATTATGAAAATCTAACTGTTAACTTTTTCTTAGAAAAATATAGGGGAACAATCAAAGTTGGTGCCACTAAAAATTGAAACATCCTATCAATTACTTGATGGTTGATACTTTTTAAAGCAAAAGCCATCCAAAGTAGTCGAAAATCAATTTAAAAAATTTGCATGGTTGATGAGTTAAATCCAAGTAACGAAAACTAGTTATTGACAGCCACTCGTTTAGTTTTGCAGTCTAATTTTACCCGTAAAATCCCATCATTCATAAGTAACATGGAAAACAAACATCCTAAAAGTCGCTCCTTTTAATGTGCGCCTAATAAACGAATTAGAAAGTAGGAAAGTGGAGAAGAGGCAGAGAAATTAAAGTGGAATGGAGGTGTTCGAAAAGGCACAGGTGGTGCGTCTGAGGAGTCGCCATGACAAATATCTGTTGGCAGACACTGACAAAGAGGGCGTTTATCAAGATCGAAATGGGATATACAAAAATGCTAAATGGAGCGTGGAGATCGTCCAGGGTACCAACTGGATAAGACTCAAGAGTTGCTATGAAAAATACTTAACAGCCTCCAACATGCCGTTTTTGTTAGGCGCCACAGGTAAGAAAGTCATCCAGACCCTTCCCACAAGGTTAAACTCTTCTTTGGACTGGGAACCCGTAAGAGAAGGTTCATACGTCAGGCTTAAAACACGTTATGGACAGTTTCTTCGTGCCAACAAAGGCTTACCACCCTGGAAAAATTCTATCACCCACGATATCCCGCATCGCACATCTACCACAAATTGGATCCTCTGGGATGTCGACCTCGTACAGCTTCGACCACAACAACCTCCCAAACCGATTTCGCTCCATCCTCCCGTCTTAGAATCTCCTTCTCATTCTCCACCGGATGATGCCTCCTTCAGTATATATCTCAAGTCTCCTTCAAATCAGGTCTAAAAATATATTTAATCTTAATAGTAATCAAATTAATGATTTAGAACTATGAGCCATGGTTTATAATGGGTTCGGTTTTATGCAGGGTGAAGATTTTGTGGAGGCTGCGTCACCGATAAAAGATGGAAGGATTGTATTTTATAACGTGGAACATGGAGATGCTTCTGATGAGAGTGAAGAAAAATTCTTTTCGTTCCGAGGAAGTAGCGTGGAGGATTTGAAGGAGAAGTTAAAGGAAGAGACGGGGCATGATGATATCGTTGTGTGCTGCCGCAACCCGTTCAACGCCGAACTTCATCCCCTTCGTTTGCAATTACCTCCTAACAACTCTGACATGCACGTTGTTGTAATTACTCCTTCTTGCAATGGTCAGCATTTTTTTACCTTGAGTGGTTTTGCCAAACTTCTTAAAAATTTAATAACGCTTAGTTTAAATGATAATGCAGTACTCGTATTTATACTATTTAACCATGCATGTGCATTCTTAATTTGTTATACCAACTTTTGTTCTTTTAGCATAAACAAACAATGAAAAAGATGTTGAGCTTTAGCAGTTCATCCATTGGTGGAAATTCTTCGTGAAAAGAAGGGTTCGACTTAAAATCCGTGTTCTCGTTCCAAGAAGAAAAAGGGGCAGAGAAGAGGAAAACAGAGAAATCGAAAAAGAAAAATGGCGTAGACGTTCGAAATACCATGAAGAAGTAATGTTAGTCTCCTTACATCTTCGGGATTCAATATTCTTTGTTCTGTAACCTTAATTTTCTTCCTCACGCATATCCAATTCTTGTACATATATAAAGAAAATGTAAATGATTTTTCGTTTAATGTACAAAAAGATAATTTCAACTATTGTCACATTTTCAAATTAACTTCTTTCGTATATTTAGCAATTCTCTTTTTTTTTTGTTGAAATCAAAGTAATTAAAAATGTTATATATATTCATTTAAGAATAAAATAAGAACAATATAGTTTGTTTGTTTTTTTCTGTTTTATATGTTCATTAAGATAAGATATGAATAATTAAAAACGTATATGTGAGTTTAAATTAATTTGTAAATAAAGGTTTGATGCTAAAAGTCTAAATGAGTGAAATTGGAAAAAAGGTAAACTAATTTTTTATATCTATCTTAATAAATTTCATTAATTAGAATTATCATTAGGAATAATTTAAACCTAATTCAAAAATAAAAAATAAAATATTTTTTTCAAGAAAAAATACATGTAAATAAAAATGTAGAAAATATTTTATATATATATATATATATATATATATATATATATATGTGTGTGTATATTTATATATATTTCGTGTTTGAAATCTTATTTGGATGAATGATGTTTGAAATCCAATCCTTTAATTAGAGTTGTTAATTTGGTTCGATTCAAAAAGTTTGGTTCTGATTGAGGTGAGTTGTTGAAAAAATATTCATATACTAAATCGTTTGTCATTAAAAAAAGTTCTAAGCCCACAAAAAATCCTATTGGTCAAGGTAAGTATATGGCCTTTTTTTAGCCTTGATCAATCCAAATCGACTCAACAAAAATTTAGTTGGATTTATCATTCTGAATTGACTTTTAAATTTGCATTACAGATTGTATAATTTAAAATACAAATTTGCAAAATGATATAATTCGAAATTTAAATTTCTAATACATATTGCCCAATTAAGAATGTAATTTATATTATAGACTGCACAATCCATAATATAATTTTTCATTAGGGATGGCACAATTCAAAATATTTACAAATTCTATAATTTGAAACTATAATTACAAATGGATATAATTAGAATTTTCAAAGATATGGAGGTGACAGAAAGAAAATATGGGGGTGTTGGAAGAAATTTCCATATATTTTTTATACATTTTGGATTGAATTTTTTGAAATGTACTTTTAGATTCCGAAATAGTTTGTGGAATATCCAATCTGAAAAATTAAAAAAAAAAGCGCTGGAATTTTTATTATGTTTGTAATGAGGGTTACTTTTGGCATTGCAAGTTTTCTGGGGTGTGGGAAGAAGAAAAGATGGTCCAATAAAGACTCCAATATCTGATCAAAAAGTTGTGAAAAGAAAAGGTCCAATGATAAGAATCCTCATAAAAACTATCAAGAAAAATATAAACTAATTTATTTTCGAAATTTTATAGAAACTAATTTACGAAATGTATAAGATAAATACAATTTTTGTCCTGGCTTCATAAAGGTAGAATGTGGAATTATATTGCATCAAAGGCTAATAATCTGTGTTATTTCCTGAAAAGATAAAGGACTAATCCTTGGAGAGCACAATCTTAATCCTTATCACATAACACCGTTGTCCTATGGCCTACCTTTAATCGCAATCTATATAGCATTCCATAATCTTGAGTTTCCAGTCAAACTCCTATTGAATCGCTAGTTGCAAACTCCGAATTTTGTCAACTAAAATTACAATCCCATCACAAGTCTTTATATTCAAATGTGAATTTAAATTTTACGGTTAATAAAAATAAAAGAATGAACAATTTGAAAAAAAAATCACAAATTACTTATTTTACAATTATATTAATTTCGTGGATTGAACTTTAACTCTCATTTATACTATATTTTTTCGGTAAATGTGGTACGATAGAATATTACAATGTGATGCCTAACAATAAAAATAAAGTTTCTTTTAAAGTAAAAGTATACACAAAAGCAGCATTAACTACTCCCACTAACGATTACGACACCATGCACTTATGAAAAAAATAAGAAGTATATTATATAAAGTTGTTCCAATCATCCTGATGTGTACACATGATTGCATATTTGTTATTGAACTTATTATCATTTAAAGCAGTAAAATGCTTATTGTTATAGTGTTTTACTTTTAATATATATATATGTGTGTATGTATGTATGTATGGATTAACCCTTTCTTTAGGTTGTGTTGTATAGTTCAAAATCTAAATATTGTAATATAAGTGTTCTATCAAATAATCTAAATTGTTCAGAGAATAGATAAAAAAATATTTTGATATCAAAGTTAATTCAAAGTTAGCTGTTAACAACTTTTGATTTATATTAACTTACTTACGTTTCAAATATGAGTAATTATATTTTACATTTAAGTTGATCAACCTTGATATTAATCTCTTGACAGTACGTATGGATTGATTCAATTTAATAATTGATTGGTTTGTTTGATGATCGATTCAAGTAGACTCACTTTTTAATAAATTAAGATATTATGAATAGTCTAGTATGTGACAAATCAAATGTCATACAATATATAATTTGAATCAAACCAGTTTAATAAATTAAACCGTTAGTTTTGGTAAGTTGTTTATAATTTCACATTTTGAACCAAGCTAATGACAATTGATTTGTTGTTTAATTTATCTTTTCTAAATTTTAATCAACCCATTAAATCGAACAACAATTTTTAAATTTTTGTATTAATGCATTTTAGACTTTTAGTACTTAGAATTTTTAATATTCTTTTATTCTTTTCTTTTTCATATATTTATGATTTCATCAAGCTTTTTTTCTTAATTTAGTTTACTCATCATGTGATTTTTATTAGGTAACAAGTTAAGTAATGACTAGAAAAAGTAGTAAATATTGAGTATAAAACATATTACGAGCTTACGTTTGGAGAAGGTAATTAAGGTATGTTGGCTTTCCCCTTTTGGTAACATCGAAAGTGTCAAACCAACTTTTTTGAAGTAACTTGATGAGTTAAACTGTGAAAAACATGTTGCCCAATCCAAATTTTTTACGTACTATCCCTCTTCGACCTTTATTATTGGTCCACTGGGACAAGCTATAAAGTAACAAATATTCTATTCAAAATTGCGTTAAACAACAGTATGGAGCCAAATAGATTAGGTAGGCAGTCATTTGAAGTGATCCTGTTAGATCAGACCAAATTAGATCAGCACATTTCAGAACAACTCAGAATGAAAACATTACTCGTATACTACATATTTTTACTAATTAGTACTTTTTAATTATTTTATTACTATAATAAATAATACATCTATAATTAATTATGAATATCACATCATCAATTATGATCAGAAATAAACAATCATTTCTTCTTTATTCTTGTAATATGATACATTAAATTACAATTTTGCTAAACTTTTTCTTTTTATATAGTTGCACGACAAGCTTTTTGACTCGATCCCTCTTTTCTCTCTCTTTTTCTACACACATCCACTCGTTAAAATTTTCACCTTCCTCTTTTCTTTCACAGGTCAATCTTTCCACTTTCCATCGTGAATGAAGCGTAGTTAGCGAAATGATTGGTGAGGGTATGATTTGTTGCCATGGATTACTACCACCACTTTTGGTTGTTGAAAAAGGTGGAAACTCACTCATTGATTGTTTTCATTTATTTCTTAATTGCTTGCTATATTTTTTTGTTTCTTTGTTATCTTTATGTTTACGTGTGGGAAACAACTTTATTTATACCATCATCTACTACTGTTCCTTTAACGGTAAATAAGATTAAGTCCACAATATTTATTAATTCAAAAGATATTGTCAAATATGTTAGCATCTCAAGATATACTCAAAAAATTAACAATGTTGTATAAGCACAAAGTTGGCACCACGTAATTCTTGTAAGACACCTTCTATCATCGGTTTGAATCATACTTTAGCTGGTGATTAGAGAGAAGTGAGTGGGTTAAAAAGATCAGAAAGACCATTACACATCACTTATTTTCCTACCCACTATGAATATAACTAAATTATATAATTGAATACGATCTAGACTGCATGGAAATCAATCATTTCATTATAAATCAACCTGAATTTTAAAGGTGTTAACTTTAAAAGACTTTAAAAAAACAATATATTTGTATTAATATATACATCCTATATCATGTCTTACAAATATCTTTTATATATATATATATGTATATATATATATATGTATGTATATGTATATATATGTATATATATATATATATATATATATATATAGTATATATATGTATATATATGTATATGTATATATATGTATATATGTATATATATATATGTATATATATATATATATATAGTATATATATGTATATATATATATTGTCAAATTTAATGTTTATTGTAATAAGATAATACTTATACTATTAAGATTTTATAACTCCCAACATAATTAATATTATTTAGTTAGTGATTGAAATATTTATGTTTAACACAACAAAATATTTTTTATTTTATGATTTAAGTTTTAGATTTTATATCATGAACAAATTATGGAAGATTTCATGAACAAATTATGGAAGATTTCATGTTTTTATTTAGTTGATGATTATATATCATGAACAAATTATGGAAGATTTCATGAACAAACTATGGAAGATTTCATGTTTTTATATCATGAACAAATTATGGAAGATTTCATGTTTTTATTTAGTTGATGATTATATATATATATATATACAAAAAATAGTTCTTTTTCCTTTATTTATCAAACTAAACCTTTTTATTGTTTAGGAGAAAACTTCTGAAAAGTGAACAATATAATTTAAATCTCTAACTTTCCTCCTAATTTTTTTAAACAATCTTTACATAATACAATAAAGTCACCACCTTTTGTCACAATTATGTTGGTAATTAAAGAGAAAATGTTCAATCATATTTAGAAACACCTAATTTTTTTTTAAATAGTTAAGTTTAAACTCATCATTTTAACTATTATTCAAGTGAGATTCATTGAACTTTAACTAAAATTAAAATTATTGATTAAAATCAGATTTTAAAACATTGGTAGACATTAAACGTTTTATAAAAAAAAAAACATTACATTGTTTATATATATGGTCTAATATGTTCAACTTCATTATGACATGGTGGACCATCAATAATCTGAATTTTAATGATATTATGTAATGCATAAAAATTTTGTATAACTAAAATATAAGCAATTAGTTCGTATATTATTTATAGCTGATACAATGATAAACAGTCTAATAGGACAAAGTTTTGTATTTTTCGTAACAAAAACATATAAACAAGTTCATACATTATTTATAGCTGACACAATGATAAATGGTACCTATGGACGATGTTAACAAATTAATTTTGGGATTTTTTTAATGACTAAGAGAAGTTAGGATTATAAGTTTAATGAATAAATAAAGTGTTTTGAAGATTTAAAAGATAATTTATGACAAGTTTAGTGGGCTAGAAGACATCTTATCTGTGAACAACCAAATGTCTAATTTGTGTATTTTATGTATTATATTAAATGGTGTGTATTCTGAAAAACATATTCAGTTAACAAGGGAACCTATATACATCCATCAACACTCAATCATCTAAACACACACCATTTGATCTCATCATACATACTATAGTTTTCTATTTTGTAATTCTTAATTTTTTTTCGTAGAAGATTAAACCTTTTTAGATTGATTAGCCTTATATATATTAATATTTTATGCAATATAGTTTAATATTTCATTAGATGACCTACTCCAAAAGTCAAAGATTTATCTATTTGTTAGACGATCTACTAAATTTGATCGTGAAAATAAGAATGATAAATCATACTTATAATCACTCTACTCACTCTACATGTGTCTCTTTTTAAGTTCCGACCTCTTGATCTTAAGAATCATGAGCCACAATTCATCTTATTTCTTTAAAAGGGTTCATTATATAGAAGTTGTAACTGTCATATTGTAAGAAACACTGCAGGTTTTGGTAAGGTTAGCTAAGTGATAAACCATGACTATGAATAATAAACGAGTCTATTTTAATAAGTAAATATAGGTGAGTTTAATTGGATAGTTTTAAAAAAAATATTTAAAATAAATTAATTTTTATATATCTTTTATAAAAGTTATCTTTTCCTTTTCTCACTAAATTAATATATTGTGTATTATTAATTAAATAATACATTAAAAAAAGTTTTCTAACAAACTTAATATAGTCTTTTGTTTTTTTATGTAGAGGTTATATGTAAGTTTAATTTAGTAAATAAAGTTTGAAAAAAATATTTTTGTAATTTCTTTTAATTGTGTGTTTAAGAAAAGAAAAGTGAATGTATGTAACACTTTGTTTAATTGTGTAAAAAAATGTATAGAAACCTATGTATGTGAGATACATACGTTTCTACTAAACTATACATAAATTAGTGGACATACAGTCATAATCTATTTATGAAAAAAAAAACTTGTTAATATGGGAGATTTTGAATTATTTAAGACGAAGGATATGCCACCTCACTAGTTGGTTCAAGCATTATCAAGGTTCACGAGTTGGTTCTAGTGCGAGAAGTTATATTTTGTTTTTCTTTCATGGATTTCATTGGGTGGCCTGCATTATTTTTTTCTGGGATGATGAATGGGTGGTTGAGATGAGAGAGAGGATTTTGTGCTTTAGATAAATGGAAGGGGTGAAATCAACAATAGAAAAACCAAATCAATGGACAGAGCATATGTATAGTGTATTTCATCACTTCTCTTAAAAACAAAGCTATGGTGACCTAAAAGTGGATTTTTTTTGGTCTTATCAACAACTTTAATTATTTTGTTTTCCTGATCTAATTTTTGCTGTGGAATAAACTAGCAAGTTGTTTATACTTTACTTTGATAAGTTGACAACTTTTTTTCGTGAGTATGGATCCAAGGATTAAGGTAATTAGCGTGCATGTTAGACTTTTAAGGATACAAAAAAACTTTTACACTTTGTTCACTTTAATAGATTTGAAAAAAAGTGATTGAATGAATTTAAAAACATTTGAAGGTAAACTTTTTGTTGTTTATTTGAGTGGATTTGGAGGTAAATGATAATGGATTTGGAAGTAAATTTTTTTAATCTGTCACATCAATCAAATTCTATACTAATTCTCATAAACTTTATTTTCAAATCTACTCTTCCTTATCTCCAAATGTATTCAAATAAATAACAAGAAAATTTACTTTCAAATCCTCTCAAATCCATTTAATTACTCTCTCTCAAATCAATTCAAATAAACAAAGCCTTAAAATGCATAATCAAAGCAAAGAGGAAGAGAAATAGATAGTTAATTCGTACTTGTTTTCTCTTTCACTTCATCTAAATTTTTGAGCAAATAATTTATTTCAAGTTCCACACATTATTAATGCCTCAAATATTTGAAACATAAATAAAATACGTTAAATCAATAACATAATATATTAATCTTAATATTGTGTATAGTTAATTGTAGAATATAAGAAGTATAAGCAAAGTAATATCCTTTATAATAAATAATAAATTTATTTTATGATATGTTTTTTTATATTTAAACATATATTTTATTTTAATTTAATTAAAGTTTTAATATATTTTAAATAGAATTAACTTAATTTATTTTATGAAATTAACGTTAATATCATTTAAAAAGTGTTACGTATATTCTATTTTGAAACTCGTCTTTTTATTCGTGATATTCTTAATACACGATGTTTTAAAAGTGCCAATTTAACGAAAGAAATTATTGTAATACGATTAACTAAAAAATATATAAAAATCAAAGTAAATTATAAAATTAAATATAAAGATTAACTAATTAAATTTAAATAATATTAAGATATCGTATTATTCAAAATGTTATTTATTACATAACTCTTATAATTAATATATTACTTTTATTTAATAAGATTGGAATGAGTCAAACCATAATAACTTCACGTCGTTCTTAAAAATATTGCTGAACTAATTTAAAAACCGATGTAATCCACATTATTCGCCCAATTCTTCTTACATTGAGTTGTGTTTCTTCTTGATTTGAAGTATTTATTCGTTTTATTAGTTATTAATCTCCATAAAAAGTAGAATTAGTCCCTTTTAGTATGTTTTAATGTGTGTGTGTGTATATATATATATATATATATAATTTATCAAGAGTTTTTTTAATCATATTAAGTATTGATAAGAGTATATACTAATTTTATCAATAATTAAAGTAGTAAATCCAACTTATTATTTTTAGCAGAGTCCTCCTTTTCAATATTTTTTCATTCACGAAACTTGAACATAAATATTTTTATTTGAAGATTTAAAAATATTTCATTCCTTAACAAAATATATGGGCATAATCAGCTTAAGCATTTAATATTAAATAATATTGATTTTTTTTCTTATAAACTAATTATTGTAAAGTAATGAGTGTTAAAATATGTGTATTTTTTATAGGATATAAATAGGATTTTATAATAAATTTTAGGATAAAAAGTATAATATAAATAGAATATTATTAACTTATTAGTAACTTTAACACTAATTTGTATATAACTTAAAAGTAAAGATTTTAAAAAATTATATAATTTCCTTTACAGAAGTTGATTTAAAAAATGTTTCAAACATAAAGATTTGTAACTTTGTAAGAAGATATAATATTTCTCATTTGTTTCACGAAAAGTTGGAAAACGATGAAATGAGAATGAGACGGAAAAGAAAAATAAAAATATAAAACAACCAATTATATTGTTAATACTTTATTAATATTTACCTAATTTTTATATTACTATTTATTATGATAAAATAAATAATGAAAACAATAAATATAAATGAAAACTATTAATAAGAAATAAACATAATTCACTATCAAATTTATTGTTTAAAATTTGCAGTCTTATTTTTATCATCTTTCATTTCTTTTTACTTCCTATTTTTTTATAATTCAATCAAAGCAATAATTTCATTGCCACTATAAGATAAGATGATATCAATATACTTTTAGGACAAGGAGACCCTACCTTTGTTCCTTTTCACCATCCATCTGTCTGGTTTTGGTTGCTTTAATTATTAGTGGTCATTAAAGGTAAATATCGTTTTTTCCTAGAAAAGAAATTGCTTCACCTTTTTTCACCTTGTTTCCTTCGTATAATTTCGCGTGTGGATTTTCGTATGTTATTATAGACTATTTATTCTCGTTGTTTTTAATTCATTTGATTAATATACAATTCTTAGATTAAAATAGTGATTTTTAAAAAGTTTGTTTCACTCATTTATAGCACTTTGAGTTTGACATTTGCATTTACAACACTATATTTTTTTTATCCTTGATGTATTTCAATAAAAAATTTATATGTATAAAACTCAAAGAAGTTTATCATTTTCAAAATTTAAAACTAAAATAAATAAATAGTTCTAATATTGCTTAAGACAATTATACATCTTGTAATACCATCAACTGTTCTATCAAATACAATCATAATATAATATAAACTAATTTTAACGAGCTATATAATGTGATATCTATATTATTATATAAAGAGATTTCCTGTGTATATATTTTGTTTTCAATTTGACACTTTAATAATTTCTTGAATCAAAATAATTGTTTTACAAAATTTTATCCTTATTCTTTTAAATTTAACTATTATTTTAATTTGATGGTTTTTCTTTTCTAAATTTAACTATTTTTTTTCAACTAAAATAAAAAAACAAAGACTATTTATGTAACATCCCGATTATATAATAACAAATATTACATAATAAAGATGTCATCATTACAATATAGAGAACAGTCAAAATATGACGTGTAATTTAATTGTTAAATTACAATCATCCAAATTAAATGAGTGAAAAAAAATTAAACCTTGAACAGCTAACAAGGATTGATCACTACAAATGATCAATCAGGAAGCTTCTAAGAAGACTACTCTGCAACATCAGCAACCTCCAGCTCCTGCTCCAAGGGAACTCTTCGACGCCATCTGCTCCCATCCAAGTGGATGATCATCGCCGAATACATATATCCAAATTGGCACACAACACAAACAATGCAAGGGTGAGCTAGATATAAAAAGCATGTTATCTCCTAGCACAATTAATTCTCGTCATCATAC